>BPLR01005810.1:0-402762 GCA_021605095.1 Caerostris extrusa | reverse complement strand
GTTACGTATTGCTTACCGCCTTTAAAGCACTGAACTGACTAATCATCTTTCGTCTGATTAAATGCATCTGACCCATTTTACTAGCGCAGAAAAATTATTGAACATCCCAAATATTTAATTTGAGTCGTACGAAAGAGATATACTGATAAAACGAGAACACATGTATTGATTTCGATTTTCGATTTTTTAGTTTGAACAATTGCGAACTAAATAAAAAAAGAATCCTGAAAAAAGACAGAAATAGAAAGAGAGAGAATATATTTTGTTCTCATAGGAGAAATAAAAATTTTTTTAAAAATTAATAGTTTTATAATCACCATATCTTAACTGTGGCATCCAAAGTAAGGTTTGAGGACAAAAATAATTATTCAACAAAAAATAATAATAATTTAAATACAACAAAAATATTTCTAATAGGCTTTGCTGATATACGGATTACGCGTAAAATTTAGTATTTATTGTAAGAACAAAAACACAAACAGCAATCCTAAAAATAAAAATATAACTATAAATAATAAACTATAACTATATAAAACTATATAACATAAATAATAAACTATAAACTATAACTATGAAAACTATAACATTAACATAACATTTAAAAATACAGACAGTTTTACATTATTTAATTATATAATTATTAGTCTTAGAAAGAATATTAAAATAGTTATTAGTTTGTGAATAAATTTAAATATATATTATATACATAAAAATACGTGAAAGAAATTTAAATAAATATTATAATATATAAAAAACACGTGAAAGAAATTGAAACATTATGCATAAACAGATATGTATGTGAAATAAATTTTTAAAATATTACTGATGAAAATAAAATTTTCAAAATTGAAAGTGGTCAATGTAATCACGAACTCCGTCTCCTCAAAGCAATACCTTTAATTTTATTTGTAAAAGAGAAAAACAACCCTTTAAATCGGGTAAGTAGAATATAATTTAATTGTACTAATTTCTAATATAAAAAATAATAAATGAAAATATTCAGGTGTGTACGTTATTTAAGTGGTAATAAATAACAAGTACGAGGATATGGAAAACCATCAGAAATAATTATAATATTGAGATGAAATGTGACAGGTATTTGATTTGACCTGAATATCGCATTCTACATTCCACATTAAATTGGTTTCAAAAACTGACTAATTAACTGAGAGGTTCCAATTAAGTGGATCCAGACCCATGCTCATGAAAGAAATTAAAGCTCATGATAGAAATTAAAAATACTATGTATAAAAAACTCACGAAACAAACATATTGCATATGAAAATTTCCAAAATTGTAAGTAGTCAAGTCAATCACGAACTTCGTCTCCTCGAAAACAATTACTTTAATTTCCTTATATGTAAAAGAAAAAGAAATACTCTAAGGGAGGACTAAGTAAATATATTCTAATTGCACATGAAAATTACTTACTAATCAGGTGTGTAATGTTGTTTAAGTGGTAATAAACAAGATAGTACAAGGACATGGAAAATTATCCTTGCAACGAGCAACTTTTTTATAATATTGGGATGAAATGTGACAGATATTTGGATTTGACCGGAATATCACCACTACATTCCACATTAAATTGGTCCGGTTCGTTACTTCAAATTGCTACCGCACTCTAAACTGCAACTATCCTATCGTTAAAAACACTCCACAACGAAAACTGACTAAGAAGAGGTTCCGAATCGCATGATTAAATGCATACTATGAAATAAATTAAAAATATTATGCATAAAAGAGCTCATGAAAGAAACTTACAGATGACAATGAAAATTTTCAAATTGAAAGTAGTCAAGTCAATCACGAAATCTGTCTTCCCAAAAATCCCCTAATTTTATGGATAAAAGAGGAAAAACAACCCTTTAATGACTAAGTAAATATAATCTAAGTGTACCAATTCCGGTATAAAAGGAAGAAGAAAGGAAAAGTACTTAATAATTAGTGTATAATGTTATCTAAGTGGTAATAAACAACAAGTAATGAGGATATGGAAGACTAACTACTTATAATATTGAGATGAAAGATATTTGATAGTGACAGATATTTGGATTTGACCTGAATATCGCGTTCTACATTCCACATTAAATTGGTCCGGTTATTACTTCCAAATTACCACCGCATCTGTAAATCGCAATTATCCCATCGTTAAAAAAACACTCAGCAACGAAAACTGACTAATCTCGAAAAAGAGTGGTTCCAAATCGCAAGTACTGATTGCCTTCGGCCCCATGCTCGTGAAAGAAATTTAAAAAAGAAAGAAATTAAAAATATTATGCATAAAAAAGTCATGAACGAAATTTACAGATGGCAATGAAAAATTCAAAAATTTGTAAGTAATCAAGTCAATCACGAACTCCGTCTCCCCAAAACATGTGGGTAAAGGAAAATTTATAAAATTTTTATTTATTTATAAAATTTATGGGTAAAAGAAACAAAACAACCCTATAGCTGGAAACTCTGCAAGTAAATATAATCTAATTGCACTAATTCCATATGAAAAGAATAACAAATGAAAATTACTTAATATTGTGTGTACGTTATTCCGAGTTGTAATAAATAACAAGAAAGTACGAGGATATGAACAATATCTGCTTATAATATGGAGACGAAATGTGACAGGTATTTGATTTGACCTGAATAATATCATCTCTACATCCCACATTAAATTGGTCCGTTCATTACTTCAAATTACCACCGCATCTGTAAATCGTTAAAAAAACACTACAACGAAAACTGACTAATCACGAAAAAGAGGTTCCAAATCGCATGATTAAAGTATCCGGTTCCCATTTTTCAACTCTTGCAAAAATACACCAACAGCAACAACCCGAAGCCACTCGCTCGAAACCATGCGAGAAAAGAGATTCAGTATCCCGATGGAACGACATATGCCAATTGGAACAGAAGCATTCTCCCAATTTTCAATTTCTAAGTTGTAGCAATTGGGTGAAGCAAATCAAAAAGAAGAATGCCATCGGAAAAGAAAGAAAGAAGAGAAGAAAGAACGAGAGAGATAAAAAAAAAAAAAAAAAAAGAATGAGTCACAGAAGAAAAAGGAAATAATCTGTAAAATCACCGTGCTCTGAGTGCTGCATCCGAAATAGTGCTCGGAGTAGTAATAATAATGAAAGAGTGAGGTAGGGGGTAGGGGGTAGGGGGTAGGGGGTAGGGGAGGAAAAAAAAATCGTCAAACATCCGAGTAGCAGCAGTCAATTGAATGTGAGGTGAAGAAGCGCGCTTTTTAATGAGGAGACTTTCCACGAATGGCAAGGAGAGAGGGAGAGAGGTCCACTAGCAGACGACGCTTCGCTCAACAACATCCACTTGACATTCCGGTTTACCTTGGTGCATAAATTCTGAGACTCCCTCTTGGCTGCACCGCCAAGCGAAATAATTAGATGACGTCACCTCTCTCTCACCGGTGACCCTACGTGCAAAGAGCCCTGCAACAAAGCGCCATGTCTGGCCACGCAGGTGGAATCCGATTGCTGAATTTGCTATAGTGTCTCACTTTAAACTCGATGTTGGGCCCTTTTTCATATTGTTTTGATTCGCATGGGGTCAAATGATGAGTTATGCATAATTAATTAACACGTCATTTAAATATTTAGCAATAGTATGTTATTTGAATAAGTAATTGTGTGTAATATTAGAGAGTTTTTGCATATCGTACTTAAGAATACTGGTATCAGATTTTCCTTAGCGCATGCGCATGGAAACATTATTACAGATTAAAATTACATTTCCTATGAGCATGCGAGCTAGGGAGAAAAAAATACCGTATTTTTAAAGTACGGTATGCAAAAATTCTCTATTGTCTCAGTGATGGATTGTTGCGTTATAAGATATACAGAATTTATTATAGTTCTCAATCTACAAATACAAGAATAATTTAAGTGTCAAGTGTCAATAAAAGGGGCCTGATGACCGAGTGACTGTCGCTCAGTGCCACAGGTTTCGGGATCAAGTCCTGACGATGCCATGGGTGTATATAGTGGTTCGAACCGCTTTAAACCCACTTCAGGTCCCGGTCTAATATGACAGTAGAGAGATGGGCGTAGGGCTGACAACCGCACCACGTAAAAAAAAAGTAAAACATCTCCTGTCTCGAAATCTACCAGCAGGCAGACAGCCTTGGCCCGCCATGGGGCTGTTGTGCAATTGATGATGATGATGATGATGTCTTTAAAATTATTATGCACTCAAAAATATATTGCATTGCATGGTGTTATAAGCATAAATAATAATTTTCCTTATATCGAGAGATCATTGAAAGGATATGATATATATTGTCGTGCACAAAGAACAAAATATTGGAATCGAGATATAACCGATTACTGAGGAGTTATAAAATCAAGGTAACGCTTAAAAGACCAGTTTATATTTGCTAAGTTCTAACCAACTTATAAATTTAGAATTGATTTTACATGCAATGTATTATTTTTTACTAGTGTTAACATTCAAAACAAAAAAAACCTTAAGATATTGTGTGTGAAAAGTAGACAGATTGAATCAACGCATATTTTTAAATATTCATTAAAAGTTTTAAAAATAATAATAAAAAATATTGTAATAGTAATAATAACAATAAAAAGTTTTAAAAAAAAAATAATAATAAAAAAAAGATATTAAAATAGTAATTGTAACAATAAAAGTTTTAAAAATAATAATAAAAGAAAAATATTAAAAATAGTAATAGTAAATAATAAAAGTTTTAAAATAATAAAAAAAGAAAGAAAATATTCAAATGGAAAGTTGAAAATAATAATAAAAAAAAAAAAAGAAAAATATGCTATTTACAAAAAGTTGTTAATATTCCGTAATAGTTGGCATCTCTGCAAATGACGTGTTTATATAAATAAATGAAATGTGCTAAATTACGATACTGATGTAAACATGACGTAATGCATTATTAATTTAATTGTATAAACGCATTTTGTTTTAATTCAGTTTTATTATGTGCACATTACAAGTGTGTTAAAATACACTTTTGAATGTGTTTTACTACTATTAGAATTAAAATAACAGAAAATGAATTAAAAAAAGTAGATTAAAAGTAATTGTGCTATTTTTACTATAAACTTTTTCATCTGTAGATATATAAATATTAAAAAAAATAAATTCCCTGAAGTCTTTTTATAAAATGTTTTACATGTAACAATTTAGTATTAGAAATACTATTTTGTTTCACCTTATATTTACTTTTAAATGCATATTAAAATCTTCAGCGTATTGCTTAATATGGAATATTCATTATTTTTAATTTACACATTAAGCATTAAAAGTTATTTAGAAGTATGAATTAATTTATTGCTAATTTACTGTAAGTATCCTTAATTTCGCAATGGAAAAGAAACTGAAATTTTATGAATTGAAAATATAATTTTAGTAATCATAATTAATTCAAAAATAAACTGTGAATACAGTTAAAAAATTTCTAGGAAAAACCTCAGAATCAAATTGTTAATTTATTATTCTATATTTTCTTACCGTTTCAAAACTCGTTCCGTTTCTTTAACAATTTTCAAAATGGGAAATTATTCCTAAAACTATTTGGTCTGTATACAGCTAACTATATTTAATGTTACACTATATTCTATTTTCAAATTTTAATAGAATTACTAACCATCTAAATATATTTATTCATTAGATAAAACACTAATAAATGAACTTATATATATGCATGACTTCTATAAGCTGTTAATTCGTAGATTTAGATACTATAATATTACTGAATCATTTAGAAATATTCAAAATTTCAATGTACTGTTTTTAACTATTGGTTAAAATATTTAAAATCAAATTTAGATACACCTTACAGGCAATTCAAATCATATTTTAAAATATATGTTTTCATTATAAGGTTATATACTCGTATATGTCATATTTTCGTATCAACCATTTATTTGATAGTAATTATATACATTTGTCCTTATGTTGAGATATTTAATACTTGAAAGTTCTCTTTCTCGTTAAAATCTACTAAAAGTTTTGGCAACATATATATATATATAAGGAACATTACACAACAATAAAAAGAACCATAGGAGAACTGAGGAAGATTGAACTAGTACCACCACGGCCATTTTGCACAACAAAAGCAATTACTGGCATTCGCTACAATAAAATTGTATAGCAAACCCGTCTTAGGATTCGCAATGTAAAAGCTGTTAAATGTCTTATATTAACACATTTCATGAAAAAAAAAAAAACATTGTTCAAGATTCGAAGTTTGCATAACGCAGCAACGAAACTAAAAGTTATTTAAACAAACACAAATATCGAAAGTTTTAATGGTTGGAATTACATTAGCAGATAAAAAAAAACCCACAAACATTTATACAAGATAATGTGACACATGTTACCCAGGAAATTCATGTGTATAAAAAATTATTAAAACTGAAAAGAAATATTTATAAAAATCCGAAAGAAATTAATTATTACAATATGAGGGGAGCTTTTATCTAGGAATACAGGAGGTTGTAAATTATGCTATTTCTCCTCGCTGGATGATTGGATCCAGTAAACAGCACATCTAGCTATATATATCTAGATGCGATATATATTATATATATACAAGAGCGCACTCACACGGTAACTGTCGGGCTTGAGCCTCCTTCTCCAAACCCATAACTGAAATGTGTGCTCGTATTCAAGCTTATAGCTTACTTTTTTGTTAAATATTTTGTACTTCAATGAATCAGCGTTTTTCTTATGTTTAAATTTTATTATCGCATCTGAATATGTCGACTGAACATGGTTTTTTTTTTCCGGTTAAAATAATATAATTAAATATTCATTGATTGAAATATTGGAAATATTGGAACATAGAATATGTAATCAATGAGCTAGCAAAGGAGAGAAGAAGATTGAATTTTAATTTATAATTTGTTGATGTAAATTTTTTTTTTTTTTTTTGAATTTAAAAATTTTTATTTTTTAAAATTTAATTTAATTTGTTGCTGTGCTTCTTAATTTTAATGTTCTTTTCTTTATGCATCTAAACCAAATTAGTGCAAAGTAAACATTATTAATAAAATAATTAATATAGGCAATTTCGACTTCAGATAGCGTTTCTATTACTTGCAGTTTAATATGACCTATTGCGCTTTCATAAACAGTTCCACTATATTCAGCTGAGCCCCCCTCCCCCAAAGACAAAATTCTGGATGGAATCCTGTGTATATATACATCGAATTTTAAAATATTTTATAAATCAAATTTTATATCTAACTGAATAATAAGAAAAATAATGTAGATTAATTATGCAAACCTTCTATCAAAATATTTACAATGAAGAAACACGACGAGTCAAAATTGTTTCAATAAAGAATTGAGATGTATCAAAACAATTGCACAACTCAATGGATTATCATAAATAGTCAGATATTAGCTCCATCCTACAAGAAGAGAAGGACAGCAATGGAGGTAGTTAAACTCCTTTTCGCTCACCTGCATCTCACGCGCACCTTTCATCCTCGTCCCTCTCCTTCCTCTTGCGCTTCTTTATGAGGCGAAGAACACAATCTTCAGAAGGGATTTCGTCTTTTGACTTTGAGGAAATGAAAATCGTCCTCTGCTGGAGAAACCGATTAGGATCGAGAGGACAGATTCTTAAGACAATGTGCGCTTTAACGGTGACATGGAAGGCAGGTGCAAAGACACTTCAATTCACGAGAACCGAAGGAAATAATGGCATGAGAGAGTAATACAATGAAACAATGCATGGTGTGGGGAGGAGAGGGGGTTTTTTGGAAGATGGGGAGTGAACACAAGAAAAGATCTGAGACGTTCCTTTGTTTCTATAGAGACTTGAGTAGAAAAAGAGAAGACACGTAAGATTCGATGATTACACATTGGAAAGTCTTAAAAGATCTACATTTTTAAATGAGCGTAAGTTTTTGTTTAATAGTTTTAACAACTTTATTTAATTCGAAAAAACTATTATTTTTTAAAAAAATTTAGAGGAGATAAATTTTTTTTTTCAAATGCACATTGTATTCTTTATATTGATGAATGAATTTTAAAAAAAGCAATTTGAGGGATGTACAAAGAATATAACATAACACAAAAACCAAAGGTGAACTCAGGTGGGATGAGCTAGAAACATGACCATTTTGCACGAGAAAAATAATTACAGGCATTCGCTGCACACAAATTGTATAACAAAACAGTCATTGGGTTCATAATGCAAAAGCCCTTAAATGCTTAACATTATCAGGGTTTGGTTTGATTTGTCGCTTTACTGTCATTTTTTTTGTACACTTTAGGCTAATTAGACTGAGACCTACAATTTAACGTAGATTCCGAACTACTAATAAACATCAATGCCACTTTCAGGGTTTGAACCTCGGGCCTGTGGTACTAAAGACCAGAGCGCTTTATATTCTCAGGAGAAAAAATTTATTCTAGATTCGAAGTGTATATAGATGTTTATTGAAAAATGGAAGATTTTTGAAAATGCCATTCTTCATGGTAAAATGATAATAAAAATAAAAATAATTAAAATACTGCCATCTTTTTATTTTTTGAGGAAAATAAAGATTTCATTTAGTAAAAATATAACAAATATTGTTGCATCCAAACGATTTTCATTAACAATATTATATTTTTATTTTATTTTTTTAATTTGTAATTGTTTGGCCTTAGTTTGTAGTCTTTAAACCCTTTGTAGGCTTTAATTTGTAGTCTTTACTTTAGCTTGTAATATATAGTCTCAACACATACGTCTTCACTAGCGCAACAGCTCCCATAGAGGGCCAAGGCCGTCTGCCCACCAGCAGATTTCAAACATTAGATGTTTCAGTTTGTAGTCACCACCATTAAATTTCTTAAAATTATATTTATTAGTTAATTATCCTTAAAACTTATAGATATTTTTAACTGTTTAGAGTTTTAAATTAGGGTGAGGGAAATTCAAAGATTGTTGACATTATTCTGAACTTAAACCCCAATTATTTAATTAGATATTTTAATGATATGCAGATTTTTGCTTTCAATAATTTAAATCACATATGCCTGTGATTCCAAAATTATTTTGACACAGACCAATCAAATTGACACTGATATGCCATTATTTTATTACGTAATATTTTTTTATTTTGTTTCTTGAAAATTGTTATTAACAAATATTAATAATCCCATTATAAGTTTCATAATAAAATTTCCAAATTTTTTACGCAACACTTTTTTATGTGTATACAACACATACTTACATCAATCCCATTCAGTCTTTTGAGATCATCAGCTCTGGTTTAAATATACTTAATGTTAAAACTTTTCCTTTTATCAATATAGTGTCATCAGAGGTGTAGATTTATTACTCAATAATTTTAACCATTTTCTAAATAAGAATTACTGCTATTATTATTAATTAATATGCATTTAATATAGTTTAGAACATAAGTTTTTGATGGGTTTTTTTTATTATAATTGAGATAAGGATTCTAAACCAAATTTCATATTTATAATTTCTTCACTTTATAGGTCTTTTACATTTTTAATGAATAAACACTTTCTTTATTTACATATAAATTTATTGAATAAAACAAATATCTTTAAGTGCAATATTTACGATTAAAATATTTGCCCTGTTTCCATTTAAAGATATATTTTATTAAATTGACATTCATTTTTATTCCATTTGCAAAACCGTGAACTCACTTATTGAACGTCAATTCCTCTACATCACTTCTAGTACTTCCGTTATTCAAATACATCTATCCCTTTGCACTCAAATGGATATAAAATGGTTTTAAAAATAAACAAGAGAGAAAACACAATTTTGTCGCCAAAAAATAGCCAAAGAAAAAGCGGAAGCAAAAGAGTTAATATCATTAAAAAAGTGCATGCCTGTGATACCAAAATTATTTGACACAGACAGACCAATAAATTGATCATGGATGTTTGTTAGCGGATCGGAATTCACTCTTAAAATTGTAGTCCAGGTCTAATTAGCCCAAAGTGGGTACAAAAAACAACCGTAGAGCGACAAACCAAACCAATAAGTTGACACTGATACGTCATTACTTTATTATGTAATATTTTCTTGTTTCTGAAAATAATAAAAATGAACAAATATTAAGAATCTCATTGTAAATTTCATAATAAATTTTCCAAATTTACGCAATGTTTTATTTATGTGTATACAACCCATACTTATCACAATCTCAATCAATCTTTTGATTCTGGTTGGATTCTTCTCTGGTTTAAATATACTTTAATAATGTTAAAACTTTTCATTTTACCAACATGGTATCATCAGAGTTATAGGTTTGTTACTCAATAATTTTAACCATTTTGTAAATAAGAACTACTGCTATTATTATCAATTAATATGCATTTAATATAGGTTAGAGCAAATTTCATGTTTATAATTTCCTACCTTAAAGGTCTTTTACATTTTTAGTGATTAAACCCTTTCTTTATTTACAGATAATTTTATTGACTAAAACAAATATCTTTAAGAGCAATATTTTTGGTGATTAAAATATTTTCCCGTGTCCATTTAAGATATATTTTATAAATTGGCATCCATTTTTATTCCATTTGGTAAAAACGTGAACTCACTTATTGAACATCACTTCTAGTACCTCCGTTATTCAAATACATCAATCCGTTTGCACTCAAAATGTTTTCTTTTTCTCTTTTTTAAATAAACATCGATATATTTTTATTCCAATGTGTCTTTGATCCACCACGTCCTGTATCTCCAAGCAACAAGAGAGAAGAAAACACAATTTTTGTCGCCAAAAAATAGCCAAAAAAGAAGAAGAAAGAAGCAGAAGCGGAAGAAGAAAAGAGTTAATATCATTAAAAGTGCATTTATCAAAAGGATGCATCGGTCCGTGGCAAAAGCCAAAACATACATCTTTTCACACCTTGATGAACATGGGATGGCGACGGCCGGTCCGAATTCGCTATCATCCATCAGTAGACGTCACGTGAGTGACGTCACGATGCACCAATCACTGCACCCGCTTGTCAACGCTGGCCGCAACGACTGAAATTAGTTACAGTTCTGTACGCCCTCTGATTCCAGATGCGTGGGTGAATTAAGAGCTCATCAGCCCCGAGGAGGGGCGCACGCTTTGAGCGCCCCGGGAAACGTTAACTTCATACAACATTGATAAATAATGAAGTCGCTCCAGTTGGCCAGGAACCGACCCAGCAATTAAATTCCACGAATGAGAAGTGGAACCAGTCAAAAAGCCGCGCCTTCAGTGGCCCCCGCGTCCGGCCGCTGCCTGAATTACCCGCCAAAAATGACCCAAACTTGACTTCTGATTAATTTGCTCCACCCTCTTCACAGGATTGTGTCCGGGTGAATTGTTAGACTTCCTAAAAGCATTTTGGAGGCCTCCATTTGTTACGGTGCCAGTAAATTAAACACAGGGGGTTGGAATAATCTTGTGAGTTCAAAATGCAAGACGAAAATCAATCATGGAACCAATGGTGGAAAGGGCCACGTTGGTTATTGTGTTCTCCATAATCGTAATATTTTTATAACTAAAATTGTCACTAATTAACAAAGATATAACCTGTAAAAAAGCAATTCTGAATAAAATATAAAAAAAATAAATATTGTCAAATATTATACACAACATTATGTTCATAAATCGTCCTTACGTCTCTGAAAGCAATGGCTGCAATCCAAACCATCAATAAAATCCAATTTATGATTTTTCGCACGTTTGTCTGTGTCTCTCATGTTAGATGGGCCAAAAACTTTAGTTTATGCATATTATTTCCTTTTCATCACACAATAAATACATTAATCCCATATTATTGACATTAAAAATGTATCAATACTCCGAAAGTAATATCTGAAGCATCATGCATACTGACTTCGATTACCAGTTGCTTTAGCGTCGTTATGTTTTACAATTTTATTAATTTATCCAGACACTAATAGTTAAATAGTTAATTAACCACCTAAATATGACAGGTAGTCACTTTTACAATGTAATTTAGATTATAAGAAATAATTTTTTTTTTTCAATTAATTTTTAAATTAACCCAAATATTACTAAAGACACTTTTCTGAAATTTATGCACCATTCTGAAAATAACGTTTTAAATCTTAACTTTAAAAATACAATGGAAGATTCTCATTTAATATTTATTTGTGTTTAAATAATGTATAAAAATAAAAATATTTTTTTTAAATAGAAGAGAAATGATGCTTCAACAAGAAAAACATGACACAAAAATGTATAAACTCAAAATCTATAAGGAACATTTACATTTCGATAGATTTTATTGAAGCCTCGATCTGTAAAAATCTTATTTTCAAAAATTAATTCTCTTCTATATAAAATAGCATCTCTTTTGTCATTAATAATTTAATAAACCAGAAATAAAAAACTATTGTTTACAAAAAAAAAAATACAATAATAATATAATTGTTATGAATTTTTGTGGACTAATCATTTGATTGCAGTTCTATAAGTTTGTATATAAAATAGTCAAATAATTACAGGATGATTGTTAAAACAAATTTTAAATCATACTCAAATACAATTAAAATTTATAAACTATTTGAGGAATCGAACTCAAATATATCGATTGATTTCTAACAGATTTTTTATATTTATTTGTTTAGCGACAGTTTTTTAAAAACTATATTATTCATTGTATGCGTTTGGGTTCGTTAATGAGCTCGTTAATGGTTCGTTAATGAGTTCGTTAATTGTTAAATGAATAATATATAAATAAAATAAAAATGTAAAATAAATAATGATTTTGGCTGATAATATTGTATCCGAATAATCCTATTGAATCCACTGAAATAAAATTATTTAAAATAATAAAAAACTTTACCAATCATACAATCGTTTAATGTTGACAAACTTTATAATTTCTTCTCTTCTACTACATTTTCTAACATAAAATGAGCCGGTTCTCTTTATAATCGCCCACAGCCTTTCCCCCACTGGTAACAAGCCAAGCAGGAATATAATGGTCCATACTATAAATTTTGGGATTTGTTGAATAATACATTCATCCACTTACTATTTAACTCGAAGAAAGACATTTGCATTGAGAAGAATTTAGTCTTAATTTTCTCTGGAGATAATTCTGGTCACATCAAACGGTTTAAAACAGAAACTGCAACTGCTGATTTACCTTTTTGTAACACAAAAATATAGAATTGGATAAAATTTGGATATTTTTTAAAAATTGGACAAAAGAGTTTAAGAGTTTTTGGTGAAGTTATTTAAAAAAATTATTGTATACAACGAATCTTTTATATTGTTTTCCTGAAAACATTATAAAAATAAAGGCAGAGAGGAATAAAGGTTTACCAGTTATTTAATATTAATTCAAATAACATGGCCAATGTAATATTTTTATACAAAAAGTTATTGATTATTATAGAAAGATTGTCCGTGAGCCACTTGAAATATATATAACCGCATCAAGGAAATGCTGATTAATAATCATAATTATCTATTTATTAAATATGTATAGCCCATTATTTTATGGACCAGGGATAATGCATGTTCCTGATGCGCCAGTAGAGCATATCACTTTGTCAGTAAAGTTTGTGAAAATGAGTCTCGCATCAACAATTGAAGCACCTAGTTGTAATCTACTGCGTTCTCTTTGATATGACACAAGGCAATTATTTCTGAAGTCACAATAGAGTGTATTTTCCCCTTTCCTAGGAAGCGATATCGATCCACAAGAGTATTATTTGCCAGTATAAGTAGTTTAACAAGGATATATTGTCCGCGAGCCCTTTGTAAATACATAACAGCGTTAAGAAAATGCTGATTAATAATGATAATTTTCTATTTATTAAATATTTGCACCAAATAGCATTTCAATTTAATGTCTTCTGAATCTTTTGTAAACCTTAAATTTATTTCTTTTTCCTTAAAAAAATAAAAGTCATAAACATTCATTTCTGAAGTTCCCAGAAAGTAATCATTTAATAAATCGACTCACACGACTCGACACCCACTCCATAAAAGAACACTGACATCATACACCCCCTCTCTTTTTTTCTACCCCCAAAAAAGCGAAATAAGAATAAATACAAAAAAAAAATCATCACTATAAATAAACAAATAAATAAGCCCCGCAAAGTACTCGGCTCCTCCCCCTCATCTATAAACACCATCATCCTAGTAACTACATCCATTTATAACGGAGCGCGTACACAAAAAGCGAACGTTCCGAACCAAAACAGTGCCACCCACTGAGAAACATACAGCCCAGATCCGACCCATCAAGAAAAGGCACCCACACATTAAGGACCCTAAATTGGGACGATGCTCTTCTTCCCCTCGATCATGCTTTCCCGAAGAATTCCTGCTGTTTCTCGGTGATCAGAATTCACTTAATGACGCCATTTTCACGAGCCATTAACCTCCCATGACTCGAACCCCGAAAAGGGAGGTGGGGTGGGATGGGGTGCAGCAGCATGCAATGTCCTTCCTCCCATCCCTCCTCCCCTCCCATGGCTGTTTAGGCCCATAATAGCGAATCCTGACTCTTCCTTTCTTCTTTGCTCGGCAATTTAATGCCCACCGTGCGACTCGATAGTCTTTTCCGGATATTGGCATCAGTGTAGAAGAGTTTCTTGTTGGAATTGCACGTGCCGGAGTCATTCCCTGGCACTTTGGAGTCAGTCATTTTTAGGTTCTTTCTTTGTTTGTTCCCAAAACTTCCCCCTCTCGCTACTGCTGCCTGAAACTCTTCCATTTTTTTTTTTTATTGCCTTAGAAACAAGTACATTTTTGCGTCGTTAAGATGCTCACTAATGCTTTCTGTAGTCAATGGGTTGCAAATTGAATCTCATGAACTCAGATAAGGAAATGGTCTGGAGCAAGGGAGGGAGGAGAGAGAGAGAACTGTTGGCGTTTCACTTCACTCTGAACTTTATTTTTCTGCCATTACTGGAAGTCAATGGTGCGAGAAGATTAAATTAATGTGTGGTGTTTTCTGATTAAATCTCTTCCTTCTGATAGAGAATATTAGAGTTTCTGAAAGCAAAAGAGATAGGAATGCGTCTTTAATAACAAATCAAGGATTCTTTTCAGTGAAAAGCACTCGCAGCTTTATTTTTATTAAAGATGTTAAAACTTAAAAGCCGAGATAAAATAGCTGGATGAGTTTGTTTTATTAGAAACTATGGCGTTGACAACTAAAACTTTGAGCAAACAATTTTTGTTATTTGTTTATGCAATTTCTGATCTTCTTCATCGTCAGTTAGTGTACTGCAGAATAATGCTTAAGTTAGAGGATAAAAAAAAAGTTGTACATTAAAAATTAAAAAGTTCTTGAAATTAATTCTGATAAAAATATTTTCAAGTAAAAACAAAATAATAAAAGGATTTTAAAAGGAAAATTTTAGAGTACACTCCAATAGAAACTCACGAATTAGTGTTTTCTTAAGTTTGCTATGAACTTTATCAATGTTTTATCTTTTTTGTGGAAAGGCATATATTTATTTGACATGCTTTTCGAGAGAATATAATGGATTTTTATTTAATAATAACAGACAGGATTTTTTTTTTAAAGTTAAAACACATTAGTTCATTTATATATTGTTGCTGCTGTGGCTAATCCACAGTGCCCTGCAGTGAAGAACCGACATTCCATGAGTAGTCTACTCATGGAGTTGGGAAGGGTAGCTTCATTTGCAATGAGCACCCGTAAGTTGAAACCTGACTCGGCTCCGAGTCGCTGAAGGAAGAGGGGTGGACTACCCCTTATTTAATTATCGTATGGGAGAAAACTCCCAAAACTTCCAAATAGTCCGACTAATGAGACAAGATACTGAACATCACAAACGTCATCGAATCTTCCTGTTTTTGAAACAATGTCTACAACAAAGCCGCCAGAGGATTGAACCTCCAGCCCTAATGCTCACCAGCCAGGCACGTTATCATTGAGCCCAGAGTTGGGCGTTCATTTATGTAACCAAGTTCAAATTGGCTACATATATTATCAATTTGTTACCAGTCATAGCACATATATAAGCAGGCATTAATATCAAGAGTATGGATAATCGAGAGGCATAATATTACAATTTAAAAGCAGTTAAAGTTATTATGTAGAAGTATGTTTATCAAATTTTTGTGTGATGAAAATTAATTTATTTGTTAAAAGGTAAAAAAATTATGGATAAACTATTTATTATTATATATACTTCTTCTGACAAAAAATAAGATTATGCTAATTAATATTTGACTTTCATTTTTTTCTTATTTCTTTAATTAATTATATGATTTGCAAAATTTACCTTTGATTTATGAGTAGCAATTTAAATTTTTGTTATATTAAAAAACCGTTTATTTGTAGTTCTTCTAAAGATATTTATTTAAATATTCATAACTATATATCAAATTAGAAAATGTAAATTGAAATATTACTATAGACATGCCATGAAACAGAATTAGATAAAAAGGCTGATTGCATATCTTTTTGAGACAAAATAATAATAATAAAAAAACAAGAAAAATATGTAACAATATTATAAATACTTCATAAATAAAAAACTGTTTAAATACTTCATAAATATACTGATCTTATTATTATTCTTTATTAACAATTTTAATATATATTTAGGCAAACAAGGAAATAACATTTCACGATGGTTTTACAGGGAATATTTTTATTATAAACAATTAGCAACAAATTTTAATCTTAATCTTTCACTGTCAAAACTTCTTGTCAAAATTTTATTTTACAACTAACATATTCCTCATTCTACCCTTAATTTAGATTTATTCTAAAAACAACTTTGTTTTAAAAATATTATTTTAACAGGTATTTTCTGAAAATAAAAGGCTAATATTATTAATCATCTAAGCCCTAAAAATTTTTAAATCCTTTTTTTTTTTTATATTTATTGATTATTCTTTATTTATAATTAAAAATCTTATTTATTATTCTTATTTCATACCTTCAACTATATCATAAATACACGACTTATGAGAAAGGATTATTAATTTCAGAGTATTTAATAATATAAATTACTGGGAAAATATGATATTTTAGGGATAATGAATATTGATAGTTTTAGGAAGATGAATGTTTTAATAAAAACTTAACAAAATTGACTGTGAAACAATTGAGAAAAATATTAAAATAAAAACGAAATTGTAGCCTATAGCCTTATACTTTAAGAAAATTTTTCGGTACTAATTGAATCTATTTTATGCACACATATGCAATAATGAGACATTCAAGTTTATAATCAGCTGGATATGTAGTGTATCGTATATTGCAATGTTTTTTAGACTTATATACATAGTGAAGCTGGCTAAAATTTGGTAAGATATTTAAATCACGATAATATATATCAAACTTTATAATAATATAATGTCCAAAATTCCTAGAATATCGAAAGTCCACGTGATAAAGTTATTTAGTAGGATTATGATGTTATTATACAACGATAATGTTCTATGGACAGATAATCATTATTTCAATGCCGAGTATTATTTTTTCATTTGGCAAGAAAATGACAATAATTTTGCAGCATAATCGTATCTAAGTACAATTCTTTTCTTCAATCTATGTAGATCTGAATGGTTCTAGATCCGCTGTCTAGTTCATCGAATGTATGTCATTACCATACTTATTGGGTTTTATTTATTAAGGACTATTATAATGATTACGCATAGATATTAATGAGAAAATTTATTACCACGAAGAGTGAGAAATTAATCTTGATAAACGTTTTTATTTACTAGTAGTACTTTATTTGAATCTCGCTATCAATGTTCACATCAAATCAATAGATTAGAAAGGGCTAAAACAGATTCAAGATATTCTTTGAGACAAAATAGCATAATAGGAATTATATTTCAGTAATTCTGGAATTGAATGTGAATGTACGTCGATTTAATTTTATAGATCTGCTTTTTAATGGTTTTATTTGATGATTACTTGAGATGTTTATCTTTTGAAGACGATAAAAGAGAAATTAAAAGATTTTGGTTAAAGACTACAAAACTGAGGTGAAAATTATGTTAACTTAATTATTTTCCTTCATAGGGATTTGGTGATATCAACACAGATTTAATATGTTCGAATTAGATATAAATTATTCCAAATTTGAATTTGAACATGATTCGATTAATTTTAATAATCTATTCTGTCTTTTTCTGGTTCTGTCTATTGATTGTGTGAAATGTTTTAACTTTTGAAGACGAAAACTGAAATGTAATAAAATTTTGAATAAAGACTACAAAACTGATATGGAAATTTAAGTTTACTTATTTTCACCATAGAAATTTGATAGCGATATCAGACACTGTTTTTGTCCAATACATCAAAGAATTCATGTAAGACTACATAAGGGAATATATTTTATTTTGAAATTATGTGGCAACATGCAAAAAATGTCAAAGAGAATTCTGGAAAAATGATTGTGACATTATAAAAGATAACTAAGTTTCTATGCAGTGAAAAGCAAAACAATAAACTTGTATATTAAAAATATCTTAATTTTTTTTTAAAAAAAAAAAAGGCTGGTATTTTTTTAATTTGTGTTATGAACAGTTTTAAAAAAATCAAAAGAAACAAAGTTGGTTGTAATACGGAGCTGCTTGACTTCTTGATATCCCAGAAAAAAAGTATTATTGAAAGTAGATTTCTTTTATTTTATTTTATCAATTAGGAAAGCTAATTTTGTCTTATTTTATCAATTTAAAAGATTTTTCAAGTTAAATTTATAACTTCTGAAAAATTAATGTAATAAATATTTAAAAATGTTTAAAATTTATCTAATAGTATAAATAAATTGAAGCAATTATTTTTATTACAATTACTTTTATCTCATATCTCTTTTTTTTATTTTAGAACTATTTCTAACAAAACAGACAGAAAAAAAAATCCTATTATTATTTTTAAAAATTATTTTTATAAGAGGTTTGGTAGGTGAAAATAAGTACCTTGGCTGCAAAACTTCTGTCACAGAAAATTTAGAAAGAGTGACTTAATTCCTTACATTGGAGTAATAATTTTAGTACTAGACAAAAGTTTGGCTTGTCGCTCAGTGATGAGTGCGAAAATGAATATGCAAGTATTAGAGTTCCTTTGTGGGAGTTATCCACTTGTTTATTTATATATCATTTTTGTACACACTTTGGGCTAATTAGACCAGTTTAATGTGATTTGCACTAAAAACATACATGCTTTAATGTGGATTTTGAATCACTAAAAACATACATGCTATCGCCAGGATTTGACCTTGAAGCCTGTGGCACCAAAGGCGAGCTCGCTTGTCAATTGATCATCAGACCACAACTAGACTCAAGGAGCAGATGACGAATTGGTCGCATTTTGTTTACGTTTGCTGCTTTCGAAAACGAATAAATTCAGTGATGAGTGCGAAAATGAATATATACGAGTATTAGAGTTCCTTTGTGGGAGTTATCCACTTGTTCATTTATATGACATGCACATGCTACAAATCTGTCATGATGATCCTTTTGTGAATTATTATCCAACCGTACCTTCAGAATAATGTGACTATGATATATAAAATTTAACACAAGTTCTGAAGAAATAGTACATATATATAGTATTAGTAATAACGCAAAATATTTCACTTTTTATGATTTGAAAACACTCATCAGCAATTTAACATGTCATACATAGTTCTTTATATTATTCTTGTATAATATAAGGGGAAGAATAATAACTTCTTCAGACAATATATAAATCATAGTTGCTAAATCATTTGTTGCTATATCTATAATAAGAGAGATCTATTTATATAACTCACTTTATTACAGAGACATAATTCTTCGTTGATACTTATAATGATATTAAATCATCCATAACATCAATAATGGCACTGGAGTATGCCAGACTATAATTCAATATCACTATGTCAAATTAAATCAGTAAGTATTCCACTTGCTATCCCCCTAAATGCTCAACGACCCCGTTACGATACTAGTTCCCCCCCTTCCATTAATGAAATGTAAATTATTCTCGTGTAAAAAATAAATGAAAAAAGTAGTATTTTTCAAAAAAAAAAAAATTGTATTTATCATACAGAAAAATTCAGATGATGTACTATGAACATTTAAATTATGATTGTAAATATAAATTAGATTGAATAAAAATTTAAAAAACTTATTTCATAAATTTTTTACTTTAAATTTATTTTTGAGTATTTCATTTCGTATTATTCATAAGATAATTTCTTAGTTGTATTTAACATTTAAATAATCATTGATGATTATTTGAGCTTTGATGGCATACTTCAAGTACAAATTTTGAATTCTACTGTTAATATCTTTTATAAAATTACTTTAATGCAATAAACAATTGAAACTTTTAAAAATTTATCTAATAGTATAAATAAATGGAAGCAATTTTTTTGTATTGTAATTACTTTTATCACATTTTTTTTTTTTTTTTTTTTTTTTTAGAACTGTCTCTACAAAAGATAGAAAAAGTCTTTATAAAATGATTTCTTACAAAATTTACCAATACAAAGCAAGTAATTTATTTAAAAAATTAAAATTTATCATTTTTTGAAACTTTATTAATCACGAACTTTTCTAATACAATTTTAACGTAAGTTTTCTTATTGCAAATGTCTAATTATACAGCACTTAAAAATTGTTATTACTCTATCGAAGCTATTTGCATTTAGAAAATTCTTGAACTATCATTATAAACAGTTCTGTAAATTTGATGGACTTCAATGATGTCTCATCATTGTCTATCCTTTTAAAGAAATTAAGAATTTGCCTGTTGACATAAAATTAAATTTTTAAGAAAAATCATGAAATAATTTTAAAAGAATATTTATCCCCTCTTTCTTAATTAAAAAATGTAATAACATTTACGCTGATGTGAAAAATAGCAAAATAAGATTAAATATTTGTTTTCGTCAGTAAAAAGATTTCAGAAAAAGTAAATTTATCTTATCAATAACTGAGGATTTTATTTCAATACTTAATTATTAATATAAATTATTTTAAGGTTACTTAAATATATGTTAACCATCGTCAATTATTATTTAGAAGTATAATATTTACAAAATAGAGCATGACACTTTTGAACTTAAGTACTTCATTTAGTACTTAATTTTATTGAAATATATCGCTTTTATAAATTAAAAATTTTTTTTTTAAGTATAAGCTACTTTGTGAGAATATAAAGAAAAGTTAAACAAATTTAAATTAATAAATTTTTTAAAACTATCCATATACTGTATATATACATGTCTTTTATCGCCAATCATTTAGCAATAAATATGCATAACAAACCAAAGTATGCATTTCTATATATTTTTCTTTCTAGCAAAACATTATATTTACTAGAATAACAAAATGTACCTTTGAAAAAAAAATACAGTATGATTTAAACTAAGTAATTTTATTTATTTATTAAAATTAATTAACAAATTTTCCTCTTTAATTATAAATTTATAACTACAATATGTTTTAGTAAAATGTTTCGTTTTTATGAAGAAAAAAAAACACATTATTTAAAGGCTGGTATATACAAATATCACATCGTGAGGAAATAACAATTTAATCTTTGATGACACAATTCATATGAGTAATTTATATAAAAACTAATTAGATTAATATTATGAATTCAATAAGAAAAATAAATTAATCAATTTTTAATATAATTTACATTCTTAAAAAATTCAAGTTCAGGTTGTTTGTTAAAGTAAATTTCTTTATTAAAATAGTTTCTTTCTCAAAATTATTTGTAAATTTAATCATTAGAGGTAACTAATTATAAAAATTCTTTTCAATTATAATTAGCTATCATTTGAAAGAATATTTTTTTGATTCTCGGAACAATTCGAATATTTATCACTACAGTTTCTTTTATATCTATATAAAAATATAAATATATCATTAAATAAGATAATGTTAATGTATAGTTATCATTAAACAAGGCTATAAAATTTGCTCTACAAAATAAATATCTGTCAAACGTTTGACTTACAGTAGCCAGAGATTATCCCAGATTGCGTCATCGATTTTATACCACGTGCTCTACTTGTTGTTCGAGACTTACTCAGCAAGATGGCTTGCTGAAATTCGGCAACTAGCAACTTGAGAACTACACACTGTATTTCTTCAAAGATACACTGTTTTCTTGCGCATGCTCTTCATCTTTCTCCACTTACCAACCCAACGAAAGGGACATTTTTCCAAAACAAACCATTTTTTTAAATCCATTGTCAATCAAAACAACTTCTGTAACGAAGCGTTTTGACGTGCTCTTTGGGAAGTATTAGATGCCATCAATTTTTTTTTTAAAAGATATTAAATCAAAATATTGTCTTTAAAAGTATAATTTCCTTCATTGGCAGATTGAGCAAAAATATTACTCTAAAATACACAAAGAAAAAAAAAAAAACGAGGGTATCTTTCCAATTGGTATTTTTTAACCAATTGAACTAAAGATGCAAAATCTTTAACTAAATCAAAGATGCAGAATCTTTAACTAAATTTTTAACTAAACCAAAGATGCAGAATCTAAACCTAACTCCTAAAGAAATTCACTCAGCACAATTTGGAGACTCAGTCCTTAGACATAGCAAATAATACAGAAACACACTCCCTCAAAAATTGTCGTTGGAAGACATACTTCTTTAAAGAGCTGGTAAAAAGAAGGAATTAGAGGAATTCTGACCATTGTTTTGCAAACCAAAACAACGATTCAAAAAAAAAATGATAAAGATTCAAACTCCAAAAAGCCCAATACCTTACTTTCCAAATAAAATCCAAAACATCCAGGCTGTTCGGTAGGAGTATCTCCAGGTGCCCGAAAAAGGTCGGGCAAGGCACCATCCCATCCCGCGGCACACACAAGACTAAGAAAACCTCTCCTCTGAAAAGTTGGCAGAGTATCGGAGGTACTTATATAGCGTCCGGCGTTTCTAGCCCGTTAGTCTTCTCTGGAGGGTAGGGGGTCTTCACTGTTCTGTATGTATTTAGCCACATCAGAAACCAAAGCCCGTGCGAAACCGTCTCACTGGTTCCTTGCCTCTAAATCCCACCCTCTTTTACCATCCCCCACCCCGTCGGTTCTCCGGCAAAAATTTCCTGGTTAAATGAAACGCGAATTTTCGGTGCAGTGCGCGCTTAAAGCAGTAGCAGCACAGGAAAAGGAAATCTAGCAGGACCCTTTCCCACCCTCCCGTCTTTCTATCAATCTTTTCGCCTTCTTGGACCTCCCGGATACGGCCCAGTGGTCCGGACGGAGGGGCGCAACGGTGCATTCGTTGCCTGCGCCGTGTATTTTTCGCCCGGACGGGCCAGTTTAACCAGACGACTAAGCATCGGTGCTAGTGCCTCTCTTTTCTTGTGTGTCCCGATTTCTGCCTATTTGGGTTTTGTTGTGCTCGCTGTGTCGTGAAAATAATTCTCGGCATCCCCCTGCCGGATAAACGGAAGATAAAAGTAATAATGGGGGGTCTGTCGGAATTGGGACTTCTTTAAACAGCCATCAGGGGTTTCACGCACTCATGATTATTGTTTTTTATAACCTTTTTTTACTTTTTATATTTCTCACGACGAAATGCTCACACGTTAAAAATAGTATGTGACGATTTGTACCTTTGTTAAAATCAAAATCGGGCTTGAGGCCTTTTGCAAAAGTTTTATAAATACCTCATTTACTTTACAATTTTTCAGTTATTATTTGGTTTATTAATGTCATTGATGTTGATGTTGTCGTTGATTATTATTTTTATAACTTTTTTTATTTTTCACGATGCTGCACGCAGTGCTTACACGTTAAAAATAGTATGTGACGATATGTACCTTCATTTTTGTTAGAATCGAAAGAAGGGCTTGAGGCATTTTACAAAACAGCTTTATAAATATATCATTTACTTTACAATTTTTTTCTTCAATTAATTTTGATTTTATAGAAACTAGAACTTAACAAGACGATGTTAATTTATTAATCTCACTTAATATAAAATTTAAATTGGAAGTTCTTTAAACAGCCATCAGGGGTTTCACGCAGTCATGATTATTGTTTTTTTATAACCTTTTTTTATTATTTCTCACGACGAAATGCTCACACGTTAAAATACATTTGTTAAAATCTGAAGCGGGCCTGAGGCATTGTGCAAAACAATTTTATTAAAAATCTCATTTTCATTACATTTTTTTGCTTAGTTAATTTTGGTTTTATATAAACTAGAACTTAACAAAACGATGTTCATTTATTAATTCCAATTAATATAAAATTAAAATTAGAAGCGAAGAACAACACTAAACAACATTTAGACAACAGCATTATAACAACAATAAACAACATTTAAACAACATCATTATAACAACAATAAACAACATTTAGACAACAGCATTATAACAACAATAAACAACATTTAAACAACAGCATTATAACAACAATAAACAACATTTAGACAACAGCATTATAACAACAATAAACAACAACATTAGAACAACACTAAACAACATTTAGACAGCAGCGTTATAACAACAATAAACAACAACATTGGAATAATAAATAACAACGTTAGAACAACACTAAACAACAACATTAGAACAACACTAAACAACAACATTAGAACAACACTAAACAACAACATTAGAACAAAAAACAACAACATTAGAACAACACTAAAAACAACATTGGAACAACACTAAACAACATTGGAACAATAAATGACAACATTAGAACAACGCTAAACAACGTTTTCTCGCATTGATCATTGTTTTTTAATAATTTTTTAAAAAGTTTCTTATAACTGAAATGTCTACACGTAAAAAAAATGCAGAACAATGCATGGGATCTTTTATTTTTCTGTATAAAATCTAAAGTATCCATAAATCCTTTTACAAAATTTTTAAGTAAACAGTCATCCGGGGTAAACAGTCATCAGGGATTTCACTTTTTTTTTTATATTTCTCACGACGAAATGCTTACACGTAAAAATAGTATGGGACGATTTGTACCTTTGTTAAAAACAAAAGTGGGCTTGAGGTATTGTATACAACTATTTCATAAAAATCTCATTTTGATTACATTTTTTTTTTTAGTTATAATTTGTTTTATTAATGTTATTGATGTTGATGTTGTTGTTGATTATTGTTTTTTATTTCTCACGACGAAATGCTTACACGTAAAAAATAGCATGTGACAATATATAGCTTCATTTTAGTTTAAATCGAAAGTGAGCTTGAGGCATTTTGCAAAACAATTTTATAAATATATAGTTTACTTTACAATTTTTTTCTTCAATTAATTTTGGTTTTATAGAAACTAGAACTTAACAAGACGATGTTAATTTATTAATCCCACTTAATATAAAATTTAAATAGGAAGTTCTTTAAACAGCCATCAGGGGTTTTACGTAATGATGGTTATTGTTTTTATACGTTTTTATTTCCCACGATGAATTGCTTACACGTAAAAATAGTATAAGATGATACGTACCTTCATTTTTGTTAAAATTAAAAGTGGGGGCTTGAAGCATTTTGCAAAACAATTCTATAAATATCTCATTTCGCTTACAATTGTTTTTCTTCAATTAATTTTGGTTTTATAAAAACTGGAACTTAACAAGATGATGTTCATTTATTAATTCCAATTAATATAAAACTGAAATTAGAAGCGAAGAACAACACTAGACAACATTTAACATTAGAACAACACTAGACAGAATTTAACATTACAACACTAAACAACATTTAACAGCAACATTAGAACAACACTAAACAACATTAGAACAACACTAAATAAATAACAACATTAGAACAACACTAAACAACATTTTCTCGCATTGATCATTGGTCTTTATCATCATTGGTTCATCATTGGTTGATCTTTTATTTAAAGTTTTTTATAACTGAAATGCCTACATGCAAAACAGTGTAGAACAATGCGTGCGTCTTATTCTTTCTTTACAAAACTTTTAAATAAATCAGATATTTTTCTCAAAGTTCTCACGTAGTTTTCTTTTTTCAGATATCTTTGAAGTAACGAAGTTAGAATTTTTATAAAATGAGATTTTCTTAATCTAATTAATTAATTGTATGTGGTACAAAAGTGATGACATTAATTTCAAAGATAATTCGAGCAATTAAAAAAATTTAATTTCAACAATAACATTATGTAGTATTATCGTTTGATTTGACTTTTTTACAGTCCACCACCAAGATTCGAACCTGAAGCCTGTGGTACTAAAGAAAAGAATGCCAGCCAATTGTCCATCAGACCGCGTAGTGTTATGGAATTGCAAAAGTTTTTAGATACTTTTCTGTTAATTGGGCTTACTTTTATACCAGAAACAAAAATGATGCCAAATAATTGCCAATCACAATCCAACGAGTCATAATGGATGGCAGTATTCGACGAAAATTTTCCGCCGTCTTGCGTAAATTTGGCTTGGGGTCCCATCAACACAAAAAATAACGAATTCTTCTTCTTTTTTTGCGTCTTATTTTTGCAAACTTTATTTTGATATGGGGCCTGAATGGCCGAGTGGCTAGTGCTCTGGCGCTCGGTGACACAGGTTTTGGGTTCGAGTCCCGGCGGTGCTATGGATGTTTGTAGTGGTTCGAATTCACTTTAAAGCGTAGGTCCCGGTCTAATAAGAGCGTTGCGGGGGCATTGTTACTCCGCGTTCGTGGCTTATTTTCAAGTTACACTCGCCCCTTGGGTAGTGCAAAGTGAGTAACGTCTGTGTAGCGTTTGCCTTAAGGCATCCAAGACCAAGCTGTCTAAATGTTTGCCAGCTGCATTAGAAAAAGAAAAAATTTGATATTCAATGCTCGATATTTTTTTAACGATTCAAATTTAAACAATCTATTAAAAATAAATAAAATATTATGAAACATTTGTAATTGGATGTTCATTAAACATTGAATGTTCGCCTATCAAATTTTCATGAGACTGAAAGCAAGTTTTTAACGTGAAAAAAATTAATTAGTATTTTTAGATCTGTTCTCCCTCGTATATATATATATATAAAGGTTTGAAGTACTATGCTAAGACTTTCAGAAAAATGAAATTGAGTTTTTTGCAAGTGTATATTTTTATCTATATGATTAAAATATTAATGAAACAGAAATGCAGAAAAAAATGCATTGAGTTTTAATGAAAGAAATGCTAGTGTTCATTTCTTCTGCTACTTAAACAGTTTTTAATTTTTTTAAAAATATATATCAGTTAATTGTCAATGAAAAACTCATTTACAGTCAATTAAAGAAAAATTAAAAAATAATAGATACGTCGTTTTAATAACACACAAAAGAAAATATTTTAAAAGGATGAAAGGTTTTTTTGTTCAAAACTTACGTATTAGTAAAAAATTTTTAATATTTTTAATACTTCATAAAAAAAATGTTTAATAATGAATGTTAATACTCATTTTCATGTTATACTCATAGTATAATTTAATAACTGAAAACCTCCAAAGTATAAGAGTTCTAATTTCCCTCATATAAAAAATTCCTAATTTTTTTGCAACTGTTTTTGATCCTTCGACATTTCATATCAATAGAATACTTTTTTTATTATTAATAAATACTAAGTATTAAAAATGTCAAATATTTGCTTTCAAGTAGTAAAAAAAAAGCATTCTTTGGAGATAAAAGGAAATACTTCATTTCAAAAACAAACCAAAGAAATGACACACACACACACACACACAAAAAAAAAATCAAGCTAAAGGTAAAGAAACTGGAAAAAAAAGAGATTCTTTTAATCTCAAAAAATACTTTCCAAGTACTTTTCAAATACATTATCTGCCTCTTCTCGTACTGTTGTTTGCATACTGCAGTCTTAAAGGGAAAAAGATTAAAGAAAAAAAAAGAACTAAATACTTACTTAAATAATCTTTTTTTTTCCTCTCCCTCTCTCCTTCTCTCTGCTCTCCATCCTCCTTAAAATCCCCTGATCTTCTTACGGAGAAATCCCTGGCAAAAGATTAATTAGAGCGGATTTGCTCTCTAGAAAGCAATTAAACACGTAGGATGGTCGGATGAGTGTAGCTTTCTTTCGGAAAGATAATGTGGAAGGGATGAGGGAGAGAGAGGGAGGATGGAGAGCAATCTGACGATTTCATGCAGCTTCTCTTCCTGCTAGTATTAAAAAGGATTTGGCCATTGTGTCAGAATTTAGGAGTAGGGAAAAGAGATAAGAACAGGAATCCCCCCTCCCACCCGTTAACAGTGAATTCCTTCATTGCCAATCAGTTATGCAAAAGAACAGTTAGTGTAGTATTAATGTTTGGTTCGAGCAATAATTATTTGTGTTTATATATTTAATTCTAAAATTGTTCAATTTACGCATTTTTTCATGCATGAATATGCATATAAATTAATGCATGGTTAAAAATTCATGAATAATTATAGTTAGAATAACAAGCCTTAGTAGTTTAGTAGAGAGTGTGTTGTGCTTCCAAACTAAGGAAGCTTGGTTAAAAAACATGTTAGTGAAGCCGCACAGAAAGTTTTAGTGGGAGGGAAGATAAATGTGTGGCGGAAGCTTGTTGAGGCTGAAGGATTGAAGAGTCTTCCAATTAGTGCACGGGATAACCAAAATTCATGATTATTATAGTTAGAATAACAGGCCATAGTAATTCCGTAGAGGGTGTGTTGTGCTTCCAAACTAAGGAAAATTGGTTAAAAACCGGTTAGCGAAGCAGCACAGAAAACTCTAGTGTCAAGGGATGTAAACGACAAATCCGTGTGCTGGAAGCTCTGTCCTTTGAGACTGAATGATTGAGGAAGGTTCAAATTAATGCAAGGGGAACCAAAATACATGAAACGTTCTAGTTAGAATAACAGGTCGTAGTAGCTTCGTAGAGCCGCTCAAAAGAGCTTGGTTCAAAAATTGGTACGCGAAACCACACAAAAAAATTTAGTGTCTATACCGGAGAGCGGCAAGATAAATCCATGTGGTGGAAGCTCTGTCCTTTGAGACAGAATTATTGGAGAGGGCTCAAATTAGTGCACGTGAAACCAAAATTCGTGAATAATTATAATTAGAATCGTAGGCAATAATAGATTCGTAGAGGGTGTGTTGTGCTTCCAAATTAAGGAAGCTTGGTTCAAAAACCGGTAAACGAATCAGCACAAAAAGCTTTAGTGTCTATGTTGGGGATGGGTGCGATAAATCCTTGTAGAGGAAGCTCTGTCCTTTGAGAATGAAGAACGAAGGACTGTTCAAACTAGAGCACGGGTAAAAAAATGAATAATTATAGATAGAATAACAGGACGTAGTTGCTTCTTAGAGGATGTGTTGTGCTTCCATTCTAAATGAGCTCGGTTAAAATCCGGTAAGCGAAGCCGCACAGAAGGCTTTAGTATCTGTGCAGGGAAGGGATACTATAAATCGGAAGCTCTGTCCTTTGAGGGCTGAGCAGGATTCAAATTAGTGCAACGAATAATTATACTTAGAATAACAATCCGTAGCTGCTTCTTAGAGGGTGTGTTGTGCTTCCATTCTAAATGAGCTCGGTTCAAAATCCGGTGCCGCACAGAAGGCTTTAGTGTCTGTGCAGGGAAGGGAACGGAAGCTCTGTCCTTTGAGGGCTGAGCAGGATTCAAATTAGTGTACGGGCAACCAAAATTCATGAATAATTATACTTAGAATAACAATCAGAGAGTGTGTTGTGCTTCCATTCTAAATGAGCTTTCAAAAACCGGTAATTGTTTAGTGTCTATGCCGGAGAGGGGCACGATAAATCCATGTGGTGGAAGCTCTGTCCTTTGAGACTGAAGGATTGTAAAGGGTACAAATTAGTGCACTGGTAACTAAAATTCATGAATAATTGTAGTTAGAATAATAGGCCGTAGTTGCTTCTTAGTAGGTGTGTTGTTCTTCCAAACTAAGGAATCTTGGTTCAAAAATCAGTTAGAGAAACCTCACAGAAAGCTTTAGTGTCTATGCTGGAGAGGGGCACAATAAATACTGGCGGAAGCTTTGTTCTTTTCAGACTGAAGGATTGAGGAGGGTTCAAATTAGAGCAAAATTGTCGAGTAATCAAAAATTCGGGAACAATTAAGAATAACAAGTGGGCCTGAATGGCTGAGTGTCTGGTGCTCAGTGCCACAAGTTTCGAGTTCGGATCCCGGCTGTGCATGGAAGTTTGTAGTGGTTCGGAATTCACTCAATCTGATATAACTGTAAGAGCATCACAGAGGTCAGACTTCTATCTGTAGGTGCTCCATCACAACAGAAGTTGCCCTCTTTTCCCCTCCATCCATGAGTAGCTCACTCATGGGATGTCCGTCCAACACTGCATGACGCTAAGGATTAGTCACAACAACAAACAGAATAACAGGACGTAGTATTGTTTGTTGTACTTCCAAACTAAGGGAGATTGGTTCAAAACCTGGTAAAAAGCCGTACAAGTATCTATGCCGGGAATGGGAGAAGATAAATCCGTGTGGCGGATCTCTGTCTTTTTGAGATTAAAGGATTGAGAAGGGTTTAAAACAAATAAATACTCGCCCTGTGTGTTTTCATTCAAAATTGTCATGGTAAAAGATAATAGTGCGCATCAAAACAAAGTGATTAAAATCGAAAAGAATAATTGTAACTTTAGCTTATTTTAACAATTTTCTTGTATTGCAGGACGATGGTATTTTAGTTTTTTGTTCTGTCTCTGTCGCCATCTGATGTAGATGTTTTTCAAAACAGTACTCATTCAGTTTACATTCAATCAGTCGCTAATCTTCGGGATAAATAAGGATTTTTCATACAAAGTTATTATGCCTATCCCCTGTATAAAAACCTCGGTTGATACTGTCATTGCAAAATCGTACGAAATTATAATATATAACTTAGTAAAATTAACAAAACAAAAAGTAACGCAATATGAAAAGGGAGTGCCTTCAGAAAAATCTATCCATGTGCTAATTGATATGTTAATTTTCAAAGTTAAAAATGTTTGCTTATGAAGCGGATTACATACAATACTATTGTGTCCAAAAAGTAAGACCAGTATTCAATTTAAATTTCCCGGACATATGGAATTTCAGTTTTTTTTTTTTTTTAGGTTGTTAATGTTCTTGACATCTGTGTGAAATTTGATGTCAAAATATTCATTAGTGTTTGAGTTACGCTTGGTTTTGTGAGATGCTAAAACCGATTCCGGCAATTTTTGAAATGTCTCTTCAATCGACTGAAAACAGTGTCCCCGGAGTGGTCTTTTTTGAGTTTAGAGAATAGCCAGAAGTAGCACGATGCTAAATTAGGTAAATGCGGGGGTTGTGGAACGATAAGGGTCTCATTTTTGGCGAAAAAGTCCCGAAGAATCAATGCAGTGTGAGCTGGCGCATTCAGTGTTTTCGATACCAATCAAGATTTGACGCGTTTGAGGCCCGAAACATCTTTTAAAAAGGAATTTTGAAATTCCAACATCATCAGGAAGGTCTTTAATTGTAAATCGATGTTTGCAAGCACCAAATCTTTAATTTTTTGGATGTGAACTTCGTCGGTTGGGGTTGGTGGTCGACCAGAGGGCTCTACGTCTTCAACGCGTTATATGCCTTCTTTGAACTATTTATACCACTTCTAAACATTTCTTTCCGATATAGGAATGCGCACCGAATGCCTTCTGTAACATTCTATACGTTTCTGCAAACAAAATTTAACGCAAGTTCTTGTTCAATTAATTCAGACATTTTAAAAATCACCGGAATCAGTTTTAGCATCTCACAAAGCCAAGCGTAACTCAAACACTAATGAATATTTTGACGTAAAATTTCACACAGATTTCAAGGACATTAACAACCTAAAAAGAAAAAAAAATTGAAATACCATATGCCTGGGAAATTTAAATTGAAAATTGGTACTACTTTTTGGACACAGTAGTATATATGCATATATACAAACATCTGCATATATACATAGTATACATACATATATACAATACTTATGCATATATACATACAGTGCATTACCTACAATACGTATTGTATTTGATTCCTCAGCAGCGCTACTACTAAACATCAGCAGTATTTACCTGTAGTGGACACTATTTGAACATGAAAAGCAGGTTTGCACAAGCTAGAAAGCACAGTATCAGGAGCATGCCAATCTATAATAATATATATTCAAGCAATGGAAAGGCTTCAAGAGATTTCTGATTATCCAAATTGTAACACTCAGCATGCTTTACTTTTCCTCACATTGAAGTAGGTAATTCTAATTAAATCGTTTATTGCTGTTGGACGTGACGCAATTGACAGACACGTGATGGCAATTACCCATGGTAGTCAGAAGATATTAGTAATTAAAGTAATCAAAGAAGAATTCTTGTGACACGTTATATCCGCCATATAAGCACGCATAGTGACTCTTTCATGCAATGAAATATTTTCAGTCACTTTATGGAAGCAAATTTATTATCATATTAGTACAACTTTTTACACGTGCTATCTTTAACCTCGGTGCACCTTTGGATCTATTAGCAGTAAGGACAACTCAGAGAAACATAGAAATCTATACACTGCCCATAGGTAATCTTTAATGATTAGGTCCACTTCATTTTCGAAAAACATAAGTGAATTTGGTTGCTGAAATCCTGACTAGGTACTACTTTCACAGAAGTATTTTGGAAACAACAATGTACAAGATTATCTAATAAATGATCTGTGAACTATTCACAATGAGCAGTATGGAAATGAGATCGCATGGCTTCGAAAGCTCCTAATTTTGGCCAGCAAGTGCGATATTTTGTTTCTGATTTGTTTCTGTTTTACAGTTGATTTAGGTCGTAAAGTATTTCCGGATCTGTTGTCGACTTTATGCCGCACTGTATTGCATCGTCTTACACAGTACGATGTAATGCTAAATGAAATTCAATTTCTATCCAATACTTCTTTGCGATCTAATTTTTTATGGTAAAATATTTTGCCATATTCTTAATTTTCATGTTATCAAACATTTTAAGAGTAATACCGATTATAAGGTTTATGATATTACTTATAGTGTTGTAGATGGGCTCATATTTGCTTTATCAAAAAATAATGTTTAAAAAAAAAGTTTCCATTCCCCCTCTCCCCTCGATTTTTTTCTTTCTGATTTTTAATCTAGAGATCTTTTCTGCTTACATGAAGATTTTCTAAGATTGAAGAGTTTCAAAGTTTTTTAATTTCAATAGACAATAGTAGTAACCTCCCTTCCTATACCTCCATACCTTTAATCCATTTCTTAATCATACCTCCCTTCCCTTTTGCTTGCAAATCCTTTGTAAAATTCCAGAAAGCTTTCTTTACGAATTGCACAAATTTTATTACAGTAGGTATTATTAAATATGACTTTAAAATAATCGTCTTTATGTTTATAGGCCTTCATAAAATCCAAATATTTTATTAAAAGAAAAAAACAAATTCAATCTGCCTCTCATAGCTAGTTTTATGGGAGAAGATGTACGGAACTCAATGTTTAATTATGCAGAACTCTGCATATAGAATTGAAGGAATAATGATGCCCTATTACTACCATAATGTTACACATATTCGACTGTAATAGGGAGAAAAAATCTCACCATAACACTATACTACATAAGTAAACATAGTATTCCATTCAAATACAATGGACACTCTTCAAGTGCAATGCTCTTTAAGCGACTATCTGTTTATGAGGCCATTTATTTGACCACCCTCACTCCTTCACATACCTACGTACCACCAAGCTGTACGCGAGAAATCAATAAAATGTGCTGTATCAAATTCCGACAGGAGCCCATTCTAAGTCACGTATGTAAGGGACCTTATCCCAAAAACTGACACACACACAGAAGAAAAAAAAAAAAGGGCCAATAAAAAATAACAAATACTTTTCTCCCTCCCACTCAATCGCATTCCGCTCCACTTAATGGACGGTACGTCATTGAGACCCCCATCCCCACCCCCTTTCGCATGTCAGTCATTCGGCGAAGAGCGGGGCAGGTCGCTCCAACCACTGTGTATTATTGACCCCTCCCTTTGTCCTATCTCTTAAAGGAGAATAGTGTGTCCCTACTAGTATGTGTAGCAGAAGATGTTAGGGCATTCCTAAAGGCTCCAAGTGCAATGTTATTTTTATGAGAGTAGTTATTGGAAATTGCGATGTCCCTTTTCAGTACTGATTGGAACAAAAGATGTGACGAAGATAAAATGTAATGTATATTGGCTTTGTGCGGTTATTGCTGTGGCATTTTAATGCCGATGGCTTCTAATCTGTAATATCCAGTTTTGGGATTTATTATTATTGCAAGGATACTTAACTTTTTATTACAACACGAAGGTCAGGAAATCATTTTCAAGTGAAATAAAGACCATGGAGGCTTTTTTCCAAAATACAATTTTTAAATACAATTAACAACGCCAATGTAATAAAGTTGTGTAACCATATAACCATGCAGTGTTAATAACTCCCTAAACATAACCATGTTAATAACCATATAACCATGTAACCATGGTACCTCCTACACACGGCAAGAGCGCCCCCTGTGGTGTTCAACTGGTCAGTTGGACTCCAGACTCTCACACACAGAGAAAAAGCACACCCCGACCTGTGCTCTCACTAGAAAACATTTATTTTATAGTTTCTCATCCCGAGCGGAAATATATTTAGCACATTCCAGCGCTTTGGTTGACATACAGACTCTCACTGGGAGAGGAAGTATACTTCGAGCCCGTAGCCCATTTTCGGGTTTTCGGCTTAGAAATGGAGTCCTTACCGAATCTATAATTATCTATATTAAAATGTGTTAAATATTGTATGTTTCTAATTGTATGTGTGTGGTATTTGTGCTTGTGTGAATAAAGGTATGAGTTCTCTAACCTGTGCCTAAAGTATCTCCCAGTTGCTCAGCCTGCATGTTACACTGATTAATTCAGAAATGTGTTGAATACTAATACTGCTCTTAAGGTTTGATGACCTCTCTTCTTATTTTATTGTTACATCAATTACCGTCTGTATGAAAATGCTTTCATCCTTTTCCAGTCTTATCTGCAAATTATTCTATAATTTCAAATTTCAATAATATATGAATAATATTTTTTTCTATATGCAACAGAACTTAAATTTATATGATAATTGCTAAAACTAATTAGGAGACAAAGAAGATAAAGGTTTATTTTTCCCTCAATTTCGATCTCTGGTTAAGAGGGTTTAGTTCATGGAAACTAAACTAAAAGACTAACTAAAAGTAAAAGTAATTCTCTTAACCAAAAGATTAACAGTCATTAAAATTCTAATTATTAATATGAATTATTAGTATAATTCAGTAACAGAGAAAAATATTTAATCAGACAATTTTTGTAGGCTTGTTCAAATTGAAAAAAATATACCATTAATTAAAGCCTTAAAATATTTCTTTTTAAATAAAAATTGTTTTCAAAATCTCATTGGGGATTATTATTATTATTATTATTATTTTTTGTATTAATTAGGCACATTCTAATAGAATAAAGATTTCAATTATTTAGGATTGAATATTAAAGATAATAAAGAGATAATAATAAGAGAATAATAATATAAGATCGTTTGGATTATTTTAATTTATTTATTAAATAACGTTTTAGATTAGTTTAACTAAATTTATTTACTGGTTTTTAAACTGTTATGTTGGTTTTCTGTTATTTTAAAAGGCAACAACTTAAAATTATCCTTCTATAAAAATTGTATAAGAAATATATACCCATATATTTCTTTCAAAGTTGTGCTCTCAATCGCAGAGATCTCGTTCTTTCAAATTTTATTAATGGGGTATTATTAAAAATGAATTATATGCATAATCGATTTAACATGATATTAGAAAGCATGTTACGAAAACATGATGAAACTTAAGAAAACATGATGTTCGGTTAGCATGATGAAAATATGATGAATATGAAGTATGAAAATATAATTAAGAAAATATGATGTTTGGTTAACATGAGGATTGACATGAAATAGATTAAGAAAACATGATGTTTGGTTGACATGATGAAACAAGTTAAGAAAATATGATGTTTGGTTAACATGATGAAACAGGTTAAGAAAACATGACGTTTGAGAAACAGATTAGTATTACATCGCCGCGTAAAACTGAAGCCAGTATGTTTAATATCACAGATTAGATCGGAGGTTAAAGAAATATACCAAAAGATGTTGCAGCGATAAAGAAAAAAAAAAAATACACAACAGATTTGAAAAAGAAAAAAAAAAAAAAATCGGATAAAAATAAATATAGTGTATTGTTTCCTACAAGCGGAAGATGATCCGAATGACTTTGACATGAAGAAATCTCCCAGGAGTTCTCGATAACTGCAGGCCATGAAGCCCCGGCCCTTGACAGGCCCTCCGCCGGTCATTATCTGACATCTCGTGGTCAGACGTGACCCCCCGCAGAGTTCGAGGAGTAAATACATCCCTTGTTGAATGCCTTTGTGACTGCGTCGGTGATTTATTTCGTCCCAGTTTTACTTTTATTTCCTTTAAAATAAAAGATAAATTTTTCCCGTGTCTTATTGTTTCTATTAAATGAATCTTTTTATTTTCATTTTCTATATTCAGTGTTATGATTTTAGAGGATACTAGGAATTTTATTATACGAATTTATTTTATTTTTGATTTATAATCTCTCTAGCGTTCGGTGTCACAGGTTTTGGGTTCGAGTCCCGGCGGTGTCATGGATGCTTGTAATGTTTCGGAATCCACTTTAATCGGTAGGTCTCTATCTAATATGAGTGTTTGGTGTAGGACTGACAACTCTACCCCATAAAAAGAAAACATTCCCTGCTTCTGAATCAGCCAATAGGCAATATACGTCCATGGTCCATCATGGGCAGTAGTGTGGAGAGATAGTTAGTTAGTTAGTTAATTTTTTTTCTTCTAATGCAGCTGGCAAATAGACCGTGATCTTTCGCCATAAGGGCTGCGCCGATGTTACTCACTTCGCATTACCCAGGGGGCGCATATAACTTGATGGTAAGCCACGGACGCGGAATAACAATGCCCCGCAGCTCTCTACGATCCTGTTTGGACCGGGACCTACGGTTTAAAGTGGATTCCGAACCACTACAACACCCATGGGCAAAGCCGGAATTTGAACCCGATACCTGTGGTACCGAACGCCAGAGCGCTAGCCATTCGGCCATCAGGCCCAGTTAGTTAATTATAATCAACATTTGTTGAACCTTCGATAAATATTAAATATTATATATTTCCATATATGGGGTATAATGACCGAGTGACTAGCGCTCGGAGCAATATGTTTCGAATTCGAGTTCCTCTGGTGCTATGGATGGTTCAGAATCCAGTTTAAACTGTAGGTCCCTATCTAATATGGCCGAACAGCGTTAAGCATAGGGCTGACGACCCTACACCATAAAAAAAGAAAACATCTCCTGTCTAGAAATTTGCTAGTAGGCAGAAGGCCTTGGGCCAAAATAGGGCGTTGTGCCAATGTGATGATGATGATGATATTTTCATGTATAACATTAAATTACCGGCTTGGTATATATACTAATTTCGCAAAAAAAAAGTAAGTACCTTTCCATTTGCAGGGTGCAAGTGATAGATTGCTAAATATATCAAATTTTTCTTTATAAGTAAACCACCCATATGAGATATAATCAAGCTTATTCACATTCATTCATAACAAATAATTTTTTTTTGTTTTCATTAATGAATATAAAGTCAATACGCCATCCTAAGAGTGAAAGTACAATACATTTGAATAAAATTTTCTTATTTCTGCAAACGAAAGAATAAAAGGAAACCAATTATTTCATTCTCCTCCTAAATTCAAACAAAAAACATTTCAACGAATGGGTTTTTCGAAACTATCGCCTATCGGTGTTTTTGCTAAAAGTGCCCACTAATTTAAACGTGGATTCACTAGCGAATATTTTTAAAAATTACATATTCATCATTTAACAACAAATAAAGATTTCTTGTTGGCTATTACTTTCAAATCTAGATACTTCAAGCGATGTCATTCGCCTCTGGAATAGCGGAGATACAGCACATTTAACGTTACTCAGTGGGAAACATGCTTCACTACACTCACACCATCCAAATATCCCCGAAAATATATCCCAAGATGTAACATTTGGCAGGTTATCATTCTCTATTAAACTATTTTTAGCTTAGGGACTTATTATGCACAATTCCGGGCAATAATTTTTTCTCTGCAGAATACAAAAATACAGTAGTACCCTAAAAAAAAAAGTATTAAACTAGAATAAATATTTCAAATTGACGTCACACGGGCATAATAAAGACGTAAAAAACATCCCATTCCCATCCCAAAATCGAAAAGGAAAAACCTCTCCAGGAATAACCCTATCTGAATTCGCTATATGTTTTGAAGAAGGCGGTCCTAGTTAACGCGGAAGGGGGCTTCACTCGCCAGTATAAGCAAATTTTTGGCGTGCGCCGCGGATACTATTCCTATATTTATTCAGTCACATTTCTTATTCAAGCAGTGGGGGTCAATCTTATCAGCAAAAGCGTTCACGTGCAAAAGCAGCCAGGCACCCGCGCTGCATATATATTTCACATTTGCACGTTTTCTCAGACGAAATGGGGATCTTATGCCGTCTCCTGACTCCCACTATTGTTTCAAGTTTGAAATAAGCAAGGGGGAGGGGTGAAAGCCGCCTTCGCCTTTTTTCCTCACCTATATAGGATCGTGCCTGGAATTTTCCATACGCTGACGCGACGCGTTCAGGTCGGTAGTGGCCTAAGTTCTGTCACAGAAGAAAAGGTAGGGCCTTTCAGAATTTTGGGTACAGTTACAATCGTTTTTGCCAACTATTAACAGAACGATATACAGATAACCCTTCAAATTTAGGATTTAATGTAAGAACAAAACGCATAACAGCAATCTTGAACAAACAAAGAAAGAAAAAGTATCAACAAATCATATTCAAGAAAAACATTATGTTTATCAGTTATCGTTCAAAACTGAAAAGAGAAAACACAATATATAATAAATAAAAAATTATCGAATTCCAAACGATTTTATAAAATCACGTGAAAAGAAATTAAAATATAAAAAAATAATAGACTATAGAATTACAAACGATTTTATAAAAAAGCAGGTCAAAAAAATTAGAAAATAAATAAATAAATAATAAAAAAAACTATAAAAAAATCCAAACGATTTTTATAAAAGCACATCAAAGAAATTAAAAATAAATAAGTAAATAATAAAAGAATATAGAATACCAAACGATTTTATAAAAATGCGCTTCAAAGAAATTAAAAAATAATAAATAAGTAATAAAAAAGAATATAGAATTCCAAATGATTTTTAAAAAAGAATGCGAAAGAAATTTAATAAAAGGGCACGTGAAAGTATTTTAAATAAGCCAATAAGAATAGCTTAAGAAACAAATTAAAAAAAAATAATAATAAACTAATAAAAAACTTTGAAAGTGGCCCAGGACATAGCTGACCCCCTCACTCCAAAATAGTACTCATATATTTTACGTATAATAATAATTACACCTCTGCTATAGAGGTTATTCTCAATTTACGTAAAAAAAGTAAAACATTGTCACTAATTCCCTCTACACAAACTCTTCGGTTAATTTTTTATTTTAAATGATATCTAAACAGTAAAAACAACAGAAAATTTTGTTCTACTTTTTTGTAAAAAATGTTACAAACCCAAAAAAAGGGAATAAACAATTGAACAAATTTTGTACAAGAATGAGCAGCGCTATAATAATTATACATCGAATTAATAACCGAAACTCGAAAAGGGGTTTTCTTAAAAGGATCTTTCTTTAGAGTAAATACTAGTACATTATAAACATAAATGAGATTGCTTGTATTTCCTTATTCGTTAAGGAAAAACTTAAGAATATATGTTGATTATAAAAGAAATAATCAATCTTTTTTATGGAACATAAAAACCCCCCAAAATTTAAAATTGAGGCTTTAACAGATTATTATATAGCAATTATGAAATACAGATGCCTATCCATACAAAGCATTTTTAATCGTTTATCATAGATTCAAATTATATGCTAAATTGCACATCAGTATATTGAACTACAGAAGATTTATTTTTACTTACAAAAACGGAACAATCGTATAGTATTTTCTATAGAAGAATCTTTTTCTAAAAATCCAACTTGTATGAGAGAAAAACATTACAAATTATAAAAATTTAATTGATTCCTTAGAGAATTAAAGAATTATTATTAAAGAAAAGAATTAAAAAATTAATTAAAGAATTAAAGAATTTTATTAAAGAATTTTTACATAACTTAATTAGAAGTAACCAATACAATTTAAATTTATTTGAAATAATTAGATTTTATTAAACATTTTGTTTTATAAATTACTTCATTTCTGAAATATACCGAAAATACTGTGCCAGTGTTTGTGTTTTTAACTCTACATATTTATTTCATTAAATCTAAGAAAAATAAGCGGATTATTTAATTTATTGTTGTTCAGTTTCAAATTCTCTGAAACAGAAAATAATTTCAGATTGCATTAAATTATTTTTTTACATTTTTTTTTTCAATAATACTTGTAACTTTTAATTTTGAGGTAAAATCTGGAATTAAAATAGTGAAATAAAAAACAGAAACTGGAAGTTTTCTAAAATTATCTTTGTTATTTAGTGTTAAATATTCTTGTTTTTAATTTTATCTTGAATACACTTAATTATAATGTTCATGTAAAATTGCCATCATAATGAGATTTGTATATGACAAATCAGGATGAATATTACTTGAAAAAAATTGTGATTATAGGCATGCAAAAACATATTCATTTAGAAGATCATACATTAAGGTTATTTCAGTTCCGATTTTTTTTTATGGTACTTGAGTCTCAAAACAGCAGTAACATAAAGATTTATTTAAATTAGGAATAAAAGTAAAAGCAATTTTAATTAATAAAAGCTTTTTTCCTGGGATATCTCGTGCTTTTTTAAATGAAAAAAATGAATGGGCTTGAAATAGCACATTCACTTCGATGATCTGTTATGGTTATTTAATGAACCGTAGTTTGATCATATAATTTTTTTTTTATTTCAAAGTAATTTTTGCTTTTTTAAAATTTATTTTAAAATATTTTTTTCGAGAAATTTAAGAAATAATAATAATAATACAAAATTTATACTTTTTCATACATAACAACATTACTAGCAGCATAACTAAATTTAATTATTGAAATTGATTCGTCTTGAGTTCTTTTTATTTACAATATTTTCATTTTAATACTGGATATATTGAATGAATTTGATAAAAAAATGCATAATGTTTCATTCAATCACTCCTTTTATGATTTTTCAACTTCATGTAGTACTAATTTTTGTTTTTTTAAAACTTATTATTGCTTTGTTATTTTTTTATGTTTCAGTGGTTGGCTAAGAAAGACTTTCTAGACATTTCTTATTATTGAAACCTTAATAATTAGCATGGATTAATTACTAAGTGTATTTCAATCCACATCTTTGGTTATTTAAGATTTTTTTAATTATAAGAATCAAAAATTCAAATAGTTTCAATGTAAATATGTCAAAATTTGATTGCATTAAATTATATTGTGGGGATACCACAATTCCTAGCGTATAATGTGGTAAATCTGATCGAGTCGCTGTTATGTGCAAAAGGATGATCACACCACAAGTTATTTACATCTTTAGGATGATAGATATGACTTCAATAAGTCAACGTACTTCTGTAAAATGATTCGAGGAGGACTTTCAGAAATAACTAATAGTTATTCGATATTGATATTTGCTATTTGATATTCAATACTAAGCTATTTGATATTCACATGACTAACAGAATAATACAGAGAAAATTCCAACTATAAGGACAAACAATTGGTGCAAGACTTTTCAGTAACATTCTCAAACAAGCCATCTCGTTTCTCAAAAACTAGACTTTCAGAAATTTTAGTTATTTGATATTCACATGTCTAATTGATGAAATTAGATTAAGTTAGAAGTTAGCAATTATTAGATAAGTAAGAAGAAGTTAGATTAATTATACCAAAAACACAATTGGTGCAAGACTCTGCTGTAACGTTCTCAAATGAGTCTTCTATTTCTCAAAAACTATACAAAAATAATTATTTGATGAACACATGTCAAACCCAGGGATTTAGAGAAATTTCCAACTGTAAGGGCGAATAATTGATGTAAAAACTCTCTTGCAACATTCTCAAACGACTCTTTTCGTTTCTCAAAAACTAGCACATGTGATTAGCTAAATCAAACCCATCCTTTTTCTCATTTTTTTTTTAGTGCTGATTCTCGAATGGAACATACTGGAATGGAAAAATAGAATGGTGATATAGGTTCTTTTCATTCTATAATTTTAAATTAAGGTATTATATTGGCACTATTTTTGCTAAATTCCAAATTCTGTGAATCTCATTCGGATATTTTAGAAGGATATCTTGCCATGACTTGGGTCACTCGTGGAATCTTCCCCTCAGATGACATATGTCACTTTGCTTTACACAAGTCCAGAGCCCTAGAGAATAGAACAGGAAAATCCAAGATGGACGTTCGCGGCTCAGTAAAGAATGGGAATGTGCAATATGCAAAAAGGGGGCGCGTCTGAATTTTCTCTGTGGAAATTTTTTTTTCCTAAACTTTTGGTTGAATAGTTTGGCTTGAAAAGTAGAGGAGATGGAAGACGAAAAGAGATAGAAAAAAAATCTACATGTCGAGAAAGGGACTTGAAAATAAAACCAGAAGCCATCTTTTCATTTTTTTTTTTTTTTTTTCAACATGTGAGAAAAGCAGGGCCCACGATTTATTTTCGAAGACATTCTTCGGCTCTGCATCTGAACGCATGCTTCACAGACATTTTGCAAAGTTCGTGGTTGGACTTGCCTCCCACATATATATTTCTTCGTCTTGTTCTGGTGTGAAATTTAGGTCTTCAAATTTTCAATGCAGAACTCAAAAGTTGTCCTGAAATGTATTCATCATTTTCTGTCAAGTGCATGCATAGAGATTTTTTTTTTAAAAAATTTAAGACCTTTAAAGTATTCCATTTAAGGAAACGCGGGAAAAAAAGTGGGAGGGGCTATATGTCAGGAAGTACTTTTACGTAACGTGATTCGCATCACAATGATTGTGGATATAGTTCTTTAAATGTTTACGAAATAAATACTGTCATTCTTTTTATGGTGTTTAAAGGAATAGAATCAGTTAAAGGAATGTATTATTTAGGTAGTTTAAAATGATATTTCTGCCACAAAACGAGAAACAAAGTTTATTTTTCATTTATTTAAAGCACTTTAGCTGTGTGATACTATTCTTAATATGCTAAAATTATGTCGTGTGGCATTTATACAGGTTACAATCATATGTGATTTAAGATGATTTTTAATATTTCATGAAATATAAAAATTTATTTTTAGTTAATTATTTAAAAGTAAAACTTTAAATTTGCTTGAAAACTTTTTTTTTTTTTTTTTGAAAAAAATATTTTATTGTTTAGTTTGAAAATTGGTTTTTAGAAAAACAAAATATTGATTTAACGGTAAAACTAAAATTTGAATTGCATGATTTTTATTAAAAGTTTGAACTGACTTAAATTTTATCCGAAAAAATTTCTATTTAATTATGAGTAAATATGGATAATTTTTTAAAACGTTAAAATATAAAAAAGCGTTTTCAAAATAAAACGCTGTGTAAACGTAATTGTTTAAAAATCTTTTTTTTTGCATGAATTATATTATATATATATTTTTATATATGAATATTTTTATATATGAATAGTATGATTCCTGATAGCATGCCATTCGGAAAATTTATGGAACACGAAGCTTCTGATGTATGCACCCATATAATAATAAAAATATTTACAGTTTTTATATTTTGGGTATATAATTTTATGCCCAATGTCATTAGCTTATAACTAAGTTATAAGCAAATTTTACGTACTATTAAAAAATACAAATTTCTATTAAAAATTCTCCTTTATTCAAAAAATTTCACTACCCCATTCAAGTCACTTTATCGCCCATTGATGGATTTTTGTCGAAATCAAGGCGTACTATTGGAAAAAGAAAAGTAGAATAGATTTTGAAAAAAAAATAAATCTTATTTGATCCATCCTTTAATTACCTCAAAAAAAAAAACCCTGTAGAAAAACAAAGGTAAATTATTTTTAGAATCTGAAAAATTCTTCATTTTTGTTTGTTACCATTTTGATTTAAAAAATTACGACTAAAGACTTATTTATAAGATAAAAGAAAACTTCTCGAATTCAAAGGATTTGATAGCGATTACTTTCCATTGAATGCTAAAAACAACTACAAGCATTTTACATTTTTACCGATGTTTCTATTTAAATACGACAAATGTAACCGACAATAAAACGTAATATCTATCATCTTTTTAATAGATAACATCCTGCTAATGGAAAAATCTACTTGGTTGATTTTAAAACAACATAGAGAGAGTGAGAGATAAGAGAGATAAAATAGATAATCTAAACAAGAACCTTGTGTAACTTAAATTTTTATTTTACTTGCAGATGCATTTGCAGGCAATGTCATCAAGTATTTTGTCTGTACTTCCTTTGTCTGAGTTAACTGCGAACGTTATTTTAGAGCCACGATAAAATTTAACATTAAACAATGTTTTTACTGCTAACACTGTATTTAATCCTCACAGTATTTAATGATTTAATGATGGCCTAGTGACTACAGCTCTGACGCTGGATGCCACAGGTTTCGAGTTCGAATTCCGGCGATAGCATGGATATTTGTAGTGGTTTGGAATCCACTTTAGGCCGTAGGTCCCGGTCTAATATAACTGTTTGTAAACCATTAGACGTAGGGCCCTACCCTGGGGGCCTAACCTACCCTGTAAAAAAAAAAATTCTCCTGTCTCTAAAAAGTCCAGTAGGCAGACGACCTTGGTCCACCATGGACTCCAGTGCCAGGCAGTTAGTATTTAATGATTCCCCTTTTAGGACAGCCATTTCTATTTGGAAATGGTTTATAATAAATTGCTTGAACTTTGGAATTTGGTCCTTATGCCATAAAAAGAATCATTTGCCTACCTACATTTTGTTGGTTCAGTTTTTTATGTATATTAGATTGATATATGTTGTAGAATCTTATTGAGAAATTATATGGCCTTTTACTTGCTCTTCTCTGTCGTATTTCCATTTTTATTTCTTCTTCTTCTTCATTGGCGCAACGGTCCCTTGGTGGGCCAAGGCCGTCTGCCTACTACCAGATATTTTTGTTTTTATTAGTCCCATTAAATTAGATATTGTTGAGTTTATTTTTTTATATAGTTTCTGCTATCAATCACTGAATATTACTAGCACTATAAAATTAATCAAGTAAACATGAAGCAATTATAAATATTTTAGATAAAAATTAACATTTATTAAATTTGTCACCCTAAAAATTTGTTAAAACAATGTTCTGATGATTTTTGTATGAATGCAATGTATCCAAAAAGTGTTTTGCTTATTGATTAAATAATAGAAATTTGCGAAGTTACTAGTTTTTAAAAAAATTTGTGGAACGTTTTTTTCTTGAAGGGGATTTGTATTTTGTCAAAATTCTAAAGTTCAATCACCTCCAACTTCTACTACTAAAAAGCTTGAAAATTTAAAACCCGAGGAAAACTATTCCAAACTCATCGAGGGTTGAGTCGCATCTCACTGTGTTATAGCCACTTTGTACCCTGTACTCGTTTATATATGAAAAAAAATATATTGCTACCAAAAGGGGGACACCCATGAAACAAAAACGAGTGAGAGAAAAGAGAGAACAAACAAAAGAAAAACAAAATAAAAAAAAGACTAGAAAAACAAAAAGAGACAGAAAGAAGTTCTTCACAGAAAAAGAAAAAAAGAACAGAAAAGAAGGTACAGTAGTGAAAGAGAGATAGACAGAGAGAGAAAAAAGAAAAAAAAAAAAAAAAAAAAAAAACCAGAAAGAGAGAGAGAGAGAGAGGACCGAACACAGTGGGTGCCCAGCAGCTCGGAAAATGCCGCCAGGGAGACTTCGGCGAAGGGAGATAGAGGGGGGAGATCTAGGGGGCAGAAAGGATGAGTTTTCCGCTCCCTTGGATTAAAAGAGAACACCAAGAGAACGGGAAGCATCCACGTACTCATCGAACGCAAGGGAATCACTGGGGTGAGAAATTAAAACCCAATGTGCCGCTTGTTCCTTTTGGTAACGAGATGGGGTGGTCTAGCGGGGGTGGAGGGGGTTAGCACGTGCTGCTGTGACGACACGTTACGTGACGATGGAAAAGGAGGTTGGCGGTAAAAAATGATCAGTGTCCTAAGGAGGGAGTTTTCTGGAAACAATGTGTGATTCGAAGTCATTCATCAAAAAACATGTTTCGTCTTCGGATGGTGGAGGGTGTTCCAGTTTTTCGCAATTGACTCACTTTGAGGGTTGTTTTTTTCTTTCTTTGCTGGAGAGATTGTTTTTTTAGAGTAGTCAGTTCGGTATCAGGTGTTTAAGTACGAGTAAATGCGTTGGGGGGATTTATAATGATTGGATTGAATTGCTTAAATCTCTGTTGTGCAGTTGGTTGTTTGGTTCGAGGTGAATTAGTAGCAAAATAAAGTTGGGGTTGACTTTTGAAATTTTTATTTTGAAAGTGTGATTTTTTTTTTTAATAAAATTTATATAAAATGGTATCTAAATTTTCCTGTTTGATGAAATTTTTTATCTTTTCAATTCTTTTAAAAAATAACCCTTTTTCTCATAAACTTTAAATTTGAAATTAGCTGAATTTATCAAAAACAAATAAAAAGAACTGTAATTAACATATGCCTTTCATGTATACTATACTGTTACTTTAATGACATAGTTTCCTTTTACATGCAGTTAAGATTGTTATGTTATACAGATGAAAACATTACATTACAGAAATATTAAAAAAAAAAAAAAAAAATGATACACGCTAGTTTAATTTTTAAAAGATAAAAAAATCAACAAATTTTGTAATAAAATGTGCATATTTCTTTAAAAAATATAGTGACTGGAAGAAATTGCAGAGTTTTATTTAGCAATTGATAATTTAAAAAAAAAAAACTCTGAAAAGACTAAATAAAAATAAAGTACATTACTTACTGTTAACTTTTTTATATTCCAAACACAGATCTTTGATATTCTTTAAAAATTTTAAATGACAAAATTCTTCAATATTTTTTTAAATGTATGTATATTACGGTTTTTGTTAAATGTGGAAAATTTAATTTGTTTATTGTTAAAGTAAAAAAAATGAGAAAGATTCAAATATAATATGAGAGCAAGTTTTAATGCTTATTTTTATCCTTTAATCTAAAAAAAAATTTTTATAAGTCAAATATATAATTTAATGATTTTGATAAAAAATACGATATTAAATTAAAGTGACTAATTCTGAATTATAAACTAAATTATTATTTTATAATAGTTTACCCAATATTTCGCTTTGGAAAAATCATATGTATAATAAGAGACGAGAACATTTTTAAATTTAACAATAGCCTGACCACTAGATGGCGCTAGACTGCTTTAGCAGATCTATTCCAAAAATACCTCAAATTGAAAATAAAGAAAATGTGCTATATACAGAAATCAGTCATAAATTTACAACAGATTCCATTTGAATGATGCTTTAGAAGCTTTATAATTTATATCTTACACAATTAAAAATTATCATTAAAAATATTCATACAATGGGAAAGCACAGTTCTATTTGCAGACTGGGAAGTTACAACAATGTTTCAAAAAAATACTTTTAATTACTGAAAAGGATAAAAATTAAGTATCACTTGGAAGTTAATATTCAGAATTAAAAAACATTAAAAAAAAAAAAAAATTTTATAAAAGAATCATAAAATATAAGTTTTTTAATTATTTACATATTAGACATATGTAACTAGCCGATAATTAAAAAAAATCAAAAATGTTAAGAAATCACATATAAGACACACATCACGTCACATATATTATACAAAGCTGATAAATAGATTTATATTACCATTATTAGTATGTCAATGGGTTTTCCATCTCATATATAAAAACAAATAATACGAATTAAAAATAATTTCTTATGAAAAAAATGTTGTTAAGTAAAAAATAGTAAAATACTTATTATTAATATTTCAGGTATTTTTCTAGAATGTTTAAATTTTGTATTTCTGAATGCAATTTTAATAAAAGAAAGGAATTTTTAAAAATGTTTGTAAGTGCATTTTAGATTTGGGATATATCGTATTTATTATTCTATTCTTATCGAAACTTTTCAATTCTTATTAATAAATGTACGCAAATATGTTTATTCATTTTTACCTTAGTAATTTTTATTATTAACTTAGAAATTTAGTATAAAACTTAATGATAAAAAACTCATGTATGGACTTTGCAGTAGTTCTAGAATTCTGAACTAAAGAAAACCAATAAAAAAAAAATTAGAACTCTTTCTGATTTATTGTATATGATACTCTTTAAGTTTATTGAATATTTAAAATTTAAAATCTTAATTTATAGATTCTAAGGATGTATTTATAGATTAAATTATAGAGTATATTATATGGAGTTAGAGATTCGATTTTAAAAACATTAATTTATAGATTTTTTTTTATATTACCAGAGTTTCAAAGCAATAATGTGGAAAGCGAATTTGTAGATTTAATATTTAATATCTTGTTAATGTTATGGTATAGCGCTCTGATGCTCGATGCCACAGGTTTCGGGTTCGAGTCCTGGCAGTGCCGTAGATGTTTGTAGTGGTTTGGAATCCACTTTAAACCGTAGGTCCCGGTCTAATATAACTGTAGAGCGCTGAGCGTAGGACTGATATCCTTTTTCCTGACAATCATCTCAGTAAAAGAAAACAACTCATGTCTCGAAATCTGCCATTAGGCAGATGGCCTTGGCCCACCATGGGGCTGTTGCGACCATGAAAATGATGATGATTATTATTATGGTAGCAGTGATGATGACGATTGTTATGGTAGCCAATGATGATGATGGTGATTGTGATTGTTATGGTAAAGAGAAAAGTTTACTTAGATAAAAGTCAGTTGATTTCATTACTGACAAGTGACATTTAAGATTTAATCATTTATTATTCAGATTGTCAGTGTAACCATAGTGTTCATTATGAAATTATTTACTAACGTATTAAAACTAATTATTTTGAAGTTGTTTTCATTTACAAAGAGGATTAAACATTTTTCAAACATACTGGTTAAACTTTAACGTTCTCTGACTCTTTATACCATAATTGAGATTGACATTTCTCGTAAATCATGCATAATTATTCAGTTAATAATATAAAATAACAAATTAAACTAAAATAAAAATTCTCTTCACATACACTACAATAAAGCATCCAAATCTTTTTTTTATGCGTATAATATAATAAAGATTAAAATTATTCCTTGCAAAATATTAAAGACTGCTCTAAAAAAATAAGTATTTAAATAAAGGCTTCTTGAAACCCGAAAACAGTTCACAAAACAGATGAAAAGTAGCATCAGTGGTTTAGTGGAAGACCCTCGACATCCGAAGTCATACTCCTCCCAACACCACTTCATTGGGCCATTCTAAACTACTTAGTCAAAAGGTTTCCATCATCTTACGAAACCTCCATTTAATTTAAAGCTTTTAACCACGCTTTATACGCTTCAGGCAGTCCCCAATTCGCATAACGTCAAAAACGACACGTGGCCGTGACATGCCTTGACAAGCATGACAGATCCAGAATGAAACGGCGGTCTTTTCTCTAAACGTTTTAACATGAAAGTGACAGGGAATGCTGCCCGCCCACTGGAGCGCAATACACTGAATATTCAACAAATGCAGCCCCTTCCCTGCTTCAAGACTGTGCGCCTGCTAATTAAACAAGTGTGGTCCCCAGAGTGAAAAATGAGATGGAGGCCTGGTTCCAGCCTCGCCTCAACAGCTGCTTTCCCATGGGTACGCTGCAAATTAATACGTCTTATTCTTCCCATCAGCTGCTTCATGTTGACTCGCCATTTTTACACTAACCTACCTGGTCCTTACTAGCTCGTTTCGTTCAGAAGCAAATGTTTGTCTTTGAATAACGGGTCCTCTTTAATTTGCCATTAATCTTTCACATACTAAACTCTCGTCTTTATAGGCCCTGTTGTAATTTAGCCATTTCTGAACTAATTTGTCATTCCAATTTTAACTGAAAGATATTTTATCTTACTTAACTTTGTTTTTACTGCAATCAAATTTTTGTAAACGAATTAAATGTTTAAATCCAGCAATTAGATACAAACATTGGGGCCTGAATGGCCGAGTGGCTAGCGCTCTGGCGCTCGGTACCACAGGTTTCGGGTTCGAGTCCGGCGGTGCCATGGATGTTTCTAGTGGCTCGGAATCCACTTTAAACCGTAGGTCCCGGTCCTAATAGGATCGTAGAGGCGTTGCGGGGGCATTGTTACTCCGTGGCTTATCTTCAAGTTACACGCCCCCTGGGTATTGCAAAGTGAGTAACGTCTGTGCAGCGCTTGTCTTAAGGTATCAAGACCAAGCTGTCTAAGTGTTTGCCAGCTGCGTTAGAAAGAAAAAAAAAAAGATCCAGACATTATGGAACAGTATTACTTTCTGATAATTTTTCTTCCTGTATATAAAACAAGATATTTGTGTGTATTAAAACAGTTAAAGGTTCCATTATATTTTTTTGGTGAATCAATAATTTTTTTACTTGATAAATTTGCTTATTATATTTTTTAATCCAATATTTAAAAAAAGATTATTGAAAACATTTTGATTTACTTAAAAACTAATTTCTGATTGTTTTTGTTTCCATTACAGTTAAATTTTTATTAACGAATTAATTGTTTGCATCAGTAATTAGATCCAACTAGATCCAGACATTATACAGTACAGGATATTACACAGTATTACTTTCTGATAATTTTTCTTATTATATATAAAACTAGAGATTTGTGTGCATTAGAACGTTTAAAAAGGTTCCATTATATTTTTTGGTGAATCTAATAATTTTTGCTTGATAAATTTGCTTACTTATTCATTTTAGTCCCCTTTTTTTAAAAAAGATTTTATCAATAACATTTTAATTTATTTAAAAACTGATTTCTTATAGTGAAATGATGCTTTTGACTTTTAATTTAACAATTGTTTGTTTTCACTAGCATAAAATTTATACTGAATAAAATTAAATTAAATAATTAGACCAAAAGAAAAAAGAAATTAGTTTTGGAGATCATAGAAATTTTATCACAGATTAATCCAATTTTTTTTTCTGAATTTATTATATTTTTTTACGCGATTCAAACTACGTAAAAAAAACCCCGAAAAAGTTTATAATTATTCTTATTTAAATAAAATAATTTTTCTGGAAAAATTAGCAGTACAATAAAACTAAAAGCTCCATCTGTTTTAATTTATTTTCAATAAAATGAAAATATACGAAAGTTATTAAGGCTAAGAATTGTTTTTATTTACTTTAAAAATTTTCTTGTTGAAAATAGTTTTTAAAATTTTAATGCACGCAAGTTTTAAATTATTTATTATTAGTTTTTGTAGTTCATTTATATTGTTGTTTTATTGGCTTACCTTTTCTGTCTAATTCTTTTGATATATACAATTTAAAATTAATTTAAAATCAATTTTTAATTTTAATATACAATATAAAATTGTGAAAATTTTAAATAAATATTTATTTGTTGTTACTGTCTTTAATTTTTATACGGCTATGATCAATACAAAATAATTAAAAGTTGCTATTTTTTATTATTAAATGCGTAATGCATCTTATATTTTCATTTTTTTTTGCCATACTTAAAAATATTCTACTAGTGATATTTAAATGTCATAAAAAATTATACTGAAGGCTTATTGCAATACCATGGTCACGAGGCGACCTCAATCTCCATTTTTGCTGAAATATTAGTGAAATTATGAAAAAAGAAAATAAATACCTTTAAAATTAATACATATAAAATATTTTATTTTATTTATTTTTTATATTATTTAAATTAAAATTATAATAATTAAAAATAAAAGAATCAAATTGAATATAGATGTTAGATGAAATATAATTACGGAGAATTTGCTAATAAAACTGAAAGAAACAGGTCAAATTAGGGGAAAAAAATTAGACTGGGCGAGAAACGCTGGAAGAAAAAACGAACTTTTCGTCTAGACAGAGTAATAAATCAATCAGAGCAGGAGAAATGGATATAACAGAGGAGCGATACGTGGGCATAGCGCAATTAAAATAATTAAAATTAATTATTTAACTTTAATTAGAAATAAAAGGGGTTATTTAGTTACTTTTTCCGTTTATAAAAACACGAAGTTTGTCTGCTTTTTAGTTTGCGCATTATTTACTTTTGAATAAGGCCATCTAGAACCGTCTAAATTGGTAAATATAGAGAAAATTCTTTCATATGGTTTCTTTTTGGGAAATAAAAAATGCCCTCAATGTTTATTAAAGAGTTAAATTAATTTTTTATTCTGTGGAATTTGAATAATAATATTAGAATTTTGAGGTTGAGAATTTTTGAGTGCAGAAGAAAAACTTAAAAATGGCAGCAGCCGGTCTAGAAAAGTTGAATTTAAGGATAGTATCCTGATTATTTGAGTTAACATTTATTTTTGAATTTTTTTTACAACCACTTCAAGAGGCGAGGTGCCCTTTTTCACCACAATTAATACATGTAGGAATTTCGATTTTTACTTTAATTTAAAGCACTGCAATGCCATAAGTCTTTCATTGCATTTTTCAATGACAAATAGAGAAGTTTATTGAGTTGAAATATCTCCTTATTTTTCTCACAGTGAAAGTTGTTCGTCATATTGGCAAGGACCGTTTAGTTTTAGTTTTAACTAATTTCACAACTTTTTCCACCACAAATTCTTCGAAAACGCAGCTTTAATATCTTCCTCATCATAATATCCTCTATCCTTTTTAGGTAACCTCTTGATAACTACTTTGAAAAGTCTTATTTTTCGTAGTTATGACGAAGTATTCAATATTATTCCTCCGTAAATAACGAAGTGCTGAACTTTATCTGCGGGTTACATTTTTAAACATTTCGTCTTAGAGTTTAATGGGTACTTTCAAATGCTTTATCAAAATTTTTTTTAAGTTAAAGTTAAATATCACATTGAACCAACCATAATCGGAGGCATTTTAATAGAAGTAACAATATAATCAACATTTTTATCTTTAACAACTACATTGACCCAAAGTTTCAAATTTATTTTTTAATTTTACAGTATTAGATTTATCAATACCGTTAACATTAGAAGGATATTTAGCAACTAATTTCTTATACAGATATTGGAATCCATCGTTACTGACATTATTACTAACTAAATGATTAGAATTACATTTTTTTCTATTATTATTATTAAATTTACTACTATTAATAGTATGATAAGGGCAAGGAACCCGAATGAACATAGACTAAGGCTACTTAACTTTTTCTGTAGTTGCTTCAGCAAGGCAGCCAGGTACTGTTTCATCTAAAAATGTCCTTTTGCAACTATTTCACATTTTCCTTCCTAAGTGTTGGCCAAAACAAGGATTTCTTCAATCATTTTGATGTCCTGAACAGTAGATAATACTGATCTATAAGTTTTTCCCGTTCGATATCTCTAATCCCAGTACAGGTCGAGGCTATTCCCGGTTGGAAGTCCGTTCCCTAAATCTTCATCGATCTACATATTGGAATTAACATATAAACCCGGAGGCAAGCTGCGACAGTTCGCATCCAACACATCGCACAATACGAATGACCATGAATCTATCATATGATAAGGATTGTTGTATAATACGAATTGTCGTATAAAACAGACCTGAATGCAAACAATCAAAAGTAATGATCAACCGCACTCGAAACTGCTAAAAGATCAAACATTTAACGAAAACGTAATGAAACATAACAAACAACATTCTTCTGCTTTCAAAATTCAAAATACTTTAGTAAAAGGCGAAAGATCGAATAAAACTTATTATTAATTTATTTTTTATTGAATACAAATAGTCATCTTTGATAATAAAATTGGTCTTTTAAATTAATATCTCAATCATCAAATGAAAGTGTAATTTTGTAAATAATTATATTACTTTTTTTATCGTCTTGTTTAAAACGTTACGTTGAATCTATTTTCCAGAACAAAAATTTCTGAGTTTTTTTTCCTACTTTTCAACAATATTCGTCTTAATTAAATTTACAAAAAAAGAGTAATTTTAGTAAATCTTGGCAATGCAGGATCATATCTTCTAAAAATTAAAAAATAGAACTCTGCTTCTAATAATAGAAATTTTTTAACTTCCTTTTTATCTACCTTCTTATATTCCCTAATATTGAATTTATTTCTATGAATTTCTTATAAAAATAATTTTTTAAAAATCATAATAGTTACAATAATTTTTAATCATAGTTACAATAATTTTGTATTGTAACCACGAATATGTAAGATGGGAATTCTAAACTCTACTGATAAAGTTTGCAAAATAAAGTGCAATTGCAAGGTCTTTTGATGTAGCCTCTTATTTGAATCTCAAACCAAAATCAATTGTACTTCAGAATAATCCCAAATATGTTAGTCTTGAACGTTTAGTCTTTTGTTAGTTTCTTGACATAGTAGCGTATTGTGAACTTTTTAATAACTTAATACGAGACAATTGTATCTGAATTCAAAATGTATGCAACCCGAATTTCTAGCATAAAAATGTTTAGAAATATTTTCACTAAATTTATTTTACTTTTGCCTCCAATGAGATTTAACAATTTTTGTGAAGAGTATAAAGCAATAATAGAATAAAATAAAGTATTTTTACTAGTACGATTTATTTTTAAGCCTTGTTTCATCCATACAAATTCCCTTAAAAATTAATAATAATCATCTATCATGATTCTTTCCCTTTTTAAAAAATCATTATAAACTTTTTATATTTTTGGTTTAAAAAATGAAGAATTGAATGCCTTCGTAGAGTTAAAAGTATTAAAAATATTTACAGTTAAATAAAAAAAAAATTTTACGTAACATATATGTAACCCTCTTGTTTACTAATCTATTTAGCAGATTTTCTGAATAAAAATTTAATAAATTATACTTTTGCATATTACTACTACGAGTAGTTATTTTGTATAAGAACAAAATTTAAATCATAAATCATAATAACAGATAGATTAAATTCAACAATTTCAGCGATATTTGTGAAAAGAAATGCCCACAATTTTTACCGCTGAAACTCTAAGATTATGAACAAAATTAGTAGTAAAAAATCAGTTCCTTTAAAAGGCTTCATTTTCACTTCTGTCAAATTATTTTGTCTGTAGTTTTTTAATGGCATTAGGATTAAATTGAGATAAAGCATCATGAGCGAGCATAAATATCAAAGCGCCTAGTCAAATCAAGTCAATATTAAGTACAAGTCAATTCAATTTAGAATTTTTATCGATAATATTCGTACTGAAAGTATAAAATTATGTGTGAATAATATAAAAATGGTATTAGGTATTGTAAAAGATCATTTTTTGCTGAACATTCTCTACAAAAAGACTACGAATTTACAATCTAATAACTTTGAGCACAGATTTCAATGGTAGGTTTCACAAGAAAACAGACAACAAAATCAAATTCATTTCACCATATGCCACACCCCCATTCAAATATTATGACACTCGATATCTTTAAATTTCAGTAAACAACTTACAAGTAAACAAGAAATTTGCGAAAACAAAACTGTATAAATCTGTCCAAAAAGACTGGATGCACTGCAAAATGTCTCAACATGTATCTCAACCATCCAGCCATGCTTAAAAATGCTGAAAGAATTCCAATATTTTTTTTTTTATTACCACGATGCACAAATATGCAGCAGCTATGCAACATAACATGGATGGACATTTGACAAAGGGATGTTCTTGAAAGGTGGGGGCAACTTGTGTGGTCTGCATGGACTTGACACTGGAGGTATGGGACTGTTCTCTCCGTTGATAGGTTATGGTTACAGCTATTCATACCTACTGTGCGAAGTCAGTGATTGGAAAATAATCTCTAGACTTCAATGTGGACTGCGGCGAACAGCGTGCTTCAGGTAAATAGGGAATCAAAGGAGGGTTTTACGACTGACTTCACTGCAATGAATCTGGTTGCTTTTGACCACGAGATCTTTCAATCACGTTATGTATGCAGAACAATTTCTGAAAGTTGCGGACAATATTTTTCCTGCCTTCTATTGAACCAGTCAATCTGTTTTGAAACTGTTTTCTCAAGTGGATAAATTGGATTTGCTATCGCGATTGCTCTGACGGAACATAATTATTTTTGTTAAATTTTGTTTTGTGAAGGAAAGTCGCCCCCAAGATTCGTCCATTCGATCAAGATGGTTTGGTTTCTGATAAATTTAATTATTATTTGTTGTTTTATGATAAATTTAATTTTATAACTGAAAACTTTAACTCAAACTTCTGTTTGTTTCTTATCCTACTTGGTACACAGCAACATCTAGACCAAGTCCAAAAAGTCCAAGTTCAAATGTGGTTTCATCAAACCTATAATTTTTTTATTATGTGTTGTAAAATTAATAAGCGACTGATTTTTTGTTTATAACTCCATTTTTTATTGCTTACAAATTTTGTAATCCAAAACTAGATTTATTTACCATATGAAATTGATTATGTATGTGATTTGAGATTCAGATAGTGTATGCTACCACATTATTACTTTCTGCATTACTTCAATTGTTATCTTTTTTAATTCTAATCAAAAATCCTTCTTTATAAAATGTTGCGATACTTTCGTCTTCATCATCATCTTCATTGGTGCAACACCCCATGGTGTGCCAAGGCTGTCTGCCTACTGGCAGATTTCGAGACAGGAAATGAAGATGTTTTCTTTTCACGGGATAAGGTTGTCAACTGTACGTCCAACGCTCTACAATCATATTAGACCGGGACCTACGGTTTAAAGTGGATTCTGAATCACTACAAACAATGTTTTGATACTTATCAACAAAATATATATTTTTCTTTTCTTAATTGTGTATTATAGCATATAGATGCTTAGTTCATAATTTTCATTATAAAAGGAGCTGTAGATCTTAAATGTAAGTAGTTTATGAAATACTTATATCATGATATCTAAAAGAACAAACAAATAATAAAAATTTTAAAAATATTTGAGAATAATAAAAAAGAATTTTACATAATTTCGACGGGAGATAAAATTTAAGATTTCCTTCATAGAATATTACTTTTTGAAAATCTCTTTAATAATCATTTTTAATATTTATAACCATTTACTATTATTACTGTGATTTATAGAGATCACAATCCATTAAACAGCGTACTATAAAAAAAAAATTGCCAACCTTTCTTTTTGTTTTAACTTTTAATCTCTACAATGAATTTTTATATCTATAAATCACTCTTCTATAAATATTAGATTAAGTTTGCGGAAAACACAGCCTCAACACTCTAATTTTCGCATTATGAATTTTATAAACAAACATTTTACTCTAACTCATAATAATGAATGAATAGCAATAATAGAACAAGAACGAATGATTATTATACACAATAACATGATGTCCAGTATTGAAAAACACAGAAGTTGGCTCTTTATAAAATATTAACCACTCTTTAAATGAATATGTTTTCTAAAGCTATAGTAGATTCTCAGTAGATTATTTTTCATTGTAATTCAAATCATTGAACAAAAGCTGGGTTTTTGTTATTTGTAACTAACTTTCACGTGGTTGTAAGGTAGTAAATTAAAAGTTCTTGGTGTCTTTTTTTTAAATAATTTTAGTCCAGTAAGAATTTCTGTTAAGAAATATGTTTATTGATATCTTAGATGCATTAATAGAAAAATATTAATTTAGACAAAAAAATATTTAAATTTAAATTAAATTTAATTATGGGAATAAAATGAATAATAAATATAAGCGACAAAGCTTTTATTCTTTCTAAATATGTTGAATATTCTTTATTTGATTCAATTTCCTCTCACATAATCGATACAAAATGATTATTTATTCACAGAATTTGTTCTGTCAAAAGTGTCGATTTTATATTCAACGAATTTCTATAAGATTAAAGAAAGCACTTCAAAAATATTATGGAGTAAAATTTTTGAATTTTTTTATAACTCTAGTATGTATTTTTATGTTTCCATAATAAAAATGAATTACATTGCATGAAGGATGAGTTGCAATATTCCAGTAAAATTTTTCCGAAATAATTCCTAAAAATATTATCCAATATTTTTATAAAATACTGTTTCCAACTCTATAAAATAAATTTGAATGCATTAGTATAAGAGTATTTTATTTTGTTCAGAAATACTGTTAATTCAAAGATATAGAATGTTCAGTCATTCTTCTTTAAAATCATGTATTATACAGAACTTATATTCACACATCTGCTTTTGTAAAATTTCCGATCAGAAACAATACAATTTTTAACGTACTTTAAGATTAATGTAGCTGTTTTTGTAAAATATATCCAATAGTAAATTTTTCTTTAATATATAATTTACAAAAGAGGAACAATTTAAAGTATCTTTTTATTTCCAGATCAAATATATTAGTTGGTAATATTTTAAGCATTAAATATGTCATGTATTTAATAAATATGTGAAATTATTGTTCTTGCCATCAAATTTTTAAAAAGCAATAAAGATTAGAAACATCAATAGCTGTTCAAATAGTAAAAATAAAAACACTGTATTATTTTTTAGATTATAAGAAATAGTTTTATTCTCTCTTTATTTTCCTTATTTATTGTTTTATTTCTTCCTTAAATTAATTTACTAAAAGTAGTATTGAATGTTTTTAGAGCAAGCTATCTGAATACTAGTACTATTGATATTCGCTATATTTTCATTGATTCTTGTATTAAAATACCCGTACAAAAATCAAGAGTCTAATCAATGAGCAGAAAAAAATTGATTTAACAATTTTATTTAACCTATTCACTCATGAAATCTGTTTTATTGCCCAATATCTATACTTTAGTATTATTGATACTCTCTTCACTTTCAATCATTTTTGTATAAAAACACCCATAAAAAAGATAACCACCAACCATTCCCCACAGAGTCCCAACAGAAAAATTGACTTTTAAAAACTGAATAAAAAAAACGGCAGGCGGGGGAAATGTGTACATGTGAACATCCTATCCTATAAGACTTAAAGAGAGACCCGTTCACATACACAGATATGAGCACAAAACATTCAACGAACATCTTTTCCCATACGAACAGCAGCTGTTAAACGTACACTGATCTTGTCCAAGCCCGATTGCACATTCACAAAACCCTCATTCTACCTTTGTGCCAGAACCACTCTGCCTCTCCAACAAGGAATCCATCCTAAAAATTTGGTTCTCCAACGCTTAATTGTCTCCCAAAAAGGATGAGAATTGAAAAGATTTGGGAGAACCTAAAACTTGTCGAAACGATTCTTGGTGAATCGCGCTACATCATCAAAGTGATCGGATCACGGTCAATTGACTGAACTTTATGAAGACTCACTGGTGAGGAAGGATTTGAGGGAACGGTTAAATGGTGTATCCGTTTTCTGTCGGCTGATTGACTTCATTGATGTTCGAATTGATTCTTGCTATTCTACCTGTGATCATCAAAAGAGGAGGTAAAAGAGAGATTAGGTGAGTGTAGCTTTCTTCCTCTGATGTGGATGTGGTACTTTTTATATGCAGATAACGGTTCCATTTTAAAAAAGCGAACTTTTTTTCTTCTTCTTCTTTGTTGGTACAAATGGGAATGAGTAGGGAAATTTTTCTCACGTGTGAGTGAATTACAAAGAAAAGTTGGGAATTAAACGTGAAAAAGATTATGTAAAAAGTTTTTGTTGCATATGCAGTGAATTTTTGGATATAAACTGAACATGAATAAATGAACAATATAATGAATATATATTATAGAGGGATCGATTACAAAATTGAAGAAGAACTTGCAGTTATTTTATTACAAATTGTCAAATCGGATCATATTTTATTATTTAGTATCCTAAAAGTCACCCGAGGTTTTAGTAATTTTTTATTGTCCAACAATTTTCACGGTGAGTCGATTTTTTTCGCTATCAATAAAAAGGGATCTAATACAAAAATTGAAGAAGAACCTGCAGTTATTCTATTACAAATTGTCCAATCGGTTCTTATTTTATTATTTGGTGGCCTAAAAGTCCGCCGAGATTTTAGTAATATTTTATTGTCCAACAATGATATCCACTAAGAGGCATTTGAAGATATGCAATTTGGGAATTTATCTATATTATATACGAAAGATTAATCTTTAAAATAGTTTCTATTTTTTGCTTCACCAACCCCACCGATTTTTAATGTTTGCTCCGTTATGTCTACATTACTATTAAAGTCTCAGACTGTGGTTGTTTAATTTTCTACATGAATGCTTTCTTAATTCTGAGATAGTTAAAATTGCAAAAACTTTTCTTTAAAGCATAATTAAAGTTTGAAGGCAACAAATGTGTTGATTTGATCGCTGTGGGAGCAATGATTGAATTTTGATTATCAAAATGAAATTCTACAATTTTAGCTCGCCATAAAGTAATGCGCATTTTTATAGTGAATTCTTCATATCTTGGTTACAATATCTAAACACAAAGAATATTTGTAAGGTAATTATTGAAACTGTTAATAAACAATTGAAAACCCCAGTGTGACTTTAGGCTTTTAGATGTTTTACTTTATTGTGACTTTTTGCTCAACTTTTTAAATTTGTATGTAATAAATAAGAAAAGTGGTTTAAATAAAATCATAGTTATCAAATGCTAAACTAAAAGATTTGTTTTCATAATATTCAAGAAAAGATACAAAATTTTTCAATTCAATAAAAAAAACCATAATTAAATAAAACTAAAAAGAATCGCTCTTCATCAAATTTTGTATGTTTATTTCCTGTTGAAGAATTCTTCTTTTTCTTTATTTTTTTGAGAATTATATTTCATTTAAAAAAATAATTTTATCTTTAAGGTATCCGATTACCTAGTAAAGTGCGATCGCGAGGTAAATATATTATAATATATATAATATATATATAAAAATAATTTTTTTTTTTGATTTTAATAAAATTTGAAATCTTAGATTTTGAAAGATGCTCCTATTTTTCCCTACGAAATATAAAAGCTAAGTTATAATAGTTTTATTAAGGAATAATCAAGTATGACAGAAATGCAATTTCGAAACCAGAAATGTTGTATTTGTGGTTTTATTTTCATTTTTAAAAATTTTTTTATGTTATTATTTCTTCTTTTAGCTTTTTAAATTTCATATAATTTTATAATAATAAAAATAATAAAACAATATTCTATAATGTTATATTAGTCAAGCTTTTCCTCTTTTAAATTTTTTTAGAATATTTGATGTTTTAAAATTGGCACAGTTCATCTTCATTTATGTTTTCAAACAACTGCCTCTTTGATTTCTATCTTTTGTTCATTCTTATTTTATTATTATTTTACAATAAATCAATATGAACCTGAATGGCCGAGTGTCTAGCGCTCTGGCACTCGGCGCCACAGGTTTTGGGGTTCGATTCCCGGCTGTTCCATGGATGTCCGTAGTGGTTCGTAATCCACTTTAAGCCGTAGATCCGGTCTTCTATGACTGCAAGAGCGACACGGAGCAGAAGTCAGACTTTTACCTACGGGTGTTCCATCAGAACAGAAGCTGCACCTCTCTTTCTCTCCTTCCATGAGGGATACGACAACAATAAATCAATACAATCAATACACAATACAATCATTTATTGTAATAATATTACTTATTTTATTACAATAAATGACTGTGTAATTGTCATCTCTATTGATACTGGAAAATATTCGATACTGAAATTAAGCCATCCTATTGTATTAATCCTATGTAGAAGAATTCCAGAACTTCATCCAAACCTGGAAAACATATTTTTTCACAACCATAAAAGATCAGCTGCGTTCATTGAAAATTATCGAATATTTGAATGGTATCAATTAATTAATGAGCTACAAAACACTCGGTACTATGATGCTTAGGTGTTTGATGCAGTGGAAAACATCTGTGGTGAACGCCAAATTGAAATGCATTAGCCAAGTATTGAAAAGCGGTAGCACGTATCTGAGATAAAATAAAAAGGAATAAGTGTAAAAGATGACTTCCAGTTTATCGATAAGTTTATTACCGATAAGCTGCAAAACTATCACGGAATTGTAATTCGAGTAATGCAGCAGATTTGCATCAAATTTAAAGTTCTGTTATTGCTACCACTTTTTCACTATAGTCCCAGTGGCAAAACAGCATCCATGGACAGTGCTCACAAGAGAAAGATAGTTGGGGCAAATAAAGCTACGTCGAAAATCCCAAGGTTTCCCTACCAATATAATGAAATTGGTAAAACCAACTTTTATTAACCAGTATGGCATAACTTTTGCTAGTCAAGTGTTTGCAGGCAAAGATGCAAACGAGAATTTCAATAGTGTCATATGGAAAATAGCACGAACTAAAAACTCTATAAATAGGAGTTTTCAGCTTTGAAGGTTTTAGAGTTTACCGACGGAGCAAAAGGTGTGCTATCCGTTTTAAAAGCTTTGTTAATTACCCAGGTCATTATACAATTAAAGACTGTTCAAAATCGATAAAGATCGCATAGATGAATCCAAACGACATTCTTTGCCTTTAATTAAAGCCAATTTCAACTAAGCTTCTAGAAAAAAATTCCATAAAGATTTTAATGAAATCATAAGCTACAAATCTAGAAATGTTCAACAATTTTATAATAAAAGAAATAATGTTTCAAAGGTAATATAAAAACTTTAAAGGTATTTTTCTCGAAATCATATTTTCGTGTAAAATATCTTAATCCTTTACATAATAATTCAAAAATTTCTCAGTTAAAACCTTGAAACTTGGTACAAATATGTTATGTTATTCATTGTGAATAGAATGAATGAAGACCTTAATTATACATATTTTTAATTGCAATTGTTTAAGCTTTGAAAAACTGATAATATAATTTAACGGTGATTTTTATAGTTTCATACATAATCACCTCTAGTTTTGTAGCAGTTGCAAATGTGTCTTAGTTTGAGCTTTATTTTATAGATAAGATGTTTCTGTACGTTATTTTGCAAAGAATATATCGTAATATAATCGCTAAAAAGGTTTTTAGAGCGTAAGTAGTAAATATATAATTCTGTTTATATTTATTACAGATTTTGAAATTTTTGTTTACATTTTTGTCAAAAATACCTGCTGTAAATATATACGTTGAGGCCTGATGGCCGAGTGACTAGCGCTCTACGCCACAGGTTTCGTGTTCGAACCCTGGCGGTTTCACGGATGCTTGTAGTAGTTCGAAATTCCTTTAAACTGCAGGTCCCCTTCTGATATGACTGTTGGGAGTAGGGCTGACAACCCTGCCCTGTAAAAAGAAAAACATCCGCTGTCTCGAAATCTGCCTATAGATAGACGACATTGGCCTACCATGGGCTGTTACGCCAACAAAGAAAAAGGAATAGATACATTAAAGTAGAAAATGTGGTTATATTTAATAAATAAAAAAAAAAAATGTCTTCAAAGGTAGTTGGATATCTTGCAGTGTTAATTTTTTATGCGAAGATATTGATATATAGATTTATGCCATTTATTGTGGGAGCAATTTTCAAAGCCTTCTTCTTTTTTCATTGACGCAACAGCCCATGGTGGGACAAGTCAATCTGCCTGCTGGCAGATTTCGAGACAGGAGATGTTTTCTTTACGGAGTAGTGTTGTCAGCCCTACGCCTAACGCTTTACAGTCATATTTGACCGGACCTATGATTTAAAGATTAAAAATCTCTATAATACACATTAAATCAATTAGGTAATTAAAAATTTCCCAGTTTAATGACATATAGTGTATATAGGTTTAAGATTAAATAATGTTAATTATGTTATTTTTCTTGAATGAATGAAAGGTGTTATCTTCATCTACAATAAGTAAAACATAAAATTTTATCAATAACAAAATAATTAAAAGTATTAAAAATTATTTAAAAAATTTTTTAATTTAAAATATTTTATGTACCAATCATACAACAAAAAAATCCATTAAATGCTATGAAATATTGTTTCATTAAGATAAAAAACTTTGATCTCAATATAATTAATGCAGGGGGATCAGTTTTACCTGCTGTGCAAATCCCACACTTGCCTCATGCCGATCTCGCTACCCAAACCCTGAACAAACAATCGCTGTCCAAATCGCTTACACGTGTTCTCCAACAAATCAAACCATCCTTTAGAGAAGAAAGGGTCTTCAACAAAAGTAACCCAAACACCCCTTTCTCGAGCAAAAGATAAAGAGGGGTGGAGGGGGTGGACATCCCCACTTGCACCAAGCAACGATATAAATTTGCTTCCCAACAAGCACATACTATCCCTGCAGGTATGCAGTAATTGGATTGTATGCAGTACAAAAGAGGGGGAAGGATTCCCAACCTCCCTCTTCTGCGTATGACAGCACTCAACTCTTGTAATTAACCAATTATAGCGCCCCTGCGTAATACATGGTTCACGGGGCAGCACCACTGGATGCCGAGCACTGATCCAGAAACTTGATTAGAGTATATATATGGAGAAGGGATATAGTCGCGCGTACACTCCCTGCGTTTCGTTGGGGTTTCAGCACGCGTCTTCCAATAGGTCTATCCCCCCCGTCTCCCCTTGAGACATAAAAGGGGTGGTTTCTTCCCTCCTCGTAGTGAGGATTATAAATTGAGGGGGGTAGGGGGAGGGAATGATTCATTAAGGAATTACAGAATCTTTAAGTTATGCTGTTTACCTAGGTAAAGACTTCTAATCGAAGATCGTATATGTGTGAGGCTATGAACTGGTACGACTAGTTGAAATCTTTCTATTGTCGTGTTGTGAGTCCGTAGAAAATTATTATAATTTGTGATGTCGTTGATGATTTTCTAGATATGAAATATAAAAAGTATATTTCAAATTTTCAAGTAGGAAGGAATAGATTACACTTTGAATTTAAAGTTTAATCTTATATAATTTCACCTTTTTTTTTGCTACGATGCATTTTAATTTTTTTTATTTACTGGATTAATTAACATTTATATTTAATTTTCAATATGAAACTTTATTAATAAAATAATAATTTTAAATCGTGAAAAGTTTCAGAGTGTTATGTGATTTTCGAAAACACCCCCTTCTCCGAAAAATCCACCATTTCTGAGATGCTTACGAAATCATTTTAAATGTTTGGATGAAACTACAATAAACATTCTTATTGGACTCAATTAATTGATAAGCAAATTATATAATAGTTAATTTGATAAATATATCACAAACATATTTATTAATGACAGACCTATATTTCTGTATGCTAATTATATCTTAGCAAATATTATGTATATAATATATCATTTAGCACTTTCTATTTTAGAAAAAGCATATTTACTTTAATATTCGTAATTTACCATCTACGAGTAGCCTACTTATCATTTTCTTATGAGGTAGTTTTTTGTTCTTTATATGCTACTCATATTTTTGCTAAATAATGTTATACTAGTCATATTTTTGCTAAATGATATTATGCTAGCCATATCATTTAGAAAATATAATGTATTTTTTATTTTAGAAAAAGCTTATAAATAAAATTATTACATTATATATAAAGTATTATAGTAATTAATGATCTACGAGTAGACTACCTACCATTTCCAGATGAGGAAGGTTTTACAAAGAATTTCGTACTTTGTTCGAATATACTATTAAAACGGGAAAATCAATTCTTTTCGATCAGAAGATTGACACTTTTACTTTTCAGTAGACTTCAAAGGAAAATAGCTCCACATTTACATGTTGTTTTGAAGCTTTTCGGAGAGCTGATGTCAGTAGTTCGGATGAGGAGCAGAAACGCTTATATGTACTGTTGAGTCTATTCATGTTTTTAAGCACTGACTGACGAGAGTTCAATTTGTACACTAGTACAAATTTTCAATTTACACTAGTACAAATTGAACTCTTGTCCTCTTATTAGCACACATTATCACTAGTCCACATGTTTGATAGAATAAAGGAAATGCAGCATCTAAATATTTTATTATAAATGCTTGTGTTTTTTAGCTGCTAATATGAAAATTTATTAAATAATTCTGATGCCTTTATGTATTTTTTTTTAAATATTTCATAAATTTAAAAATTAACAGGTTATTCAAAATAAACCAAAAAGGACACCATCATTACAGTGAGAGACAATGAGGACGATAATTTAAAAGGTCTCTTTATTTCAAGGCTTAGGATAAATATACAAAGTACATAATTACAATGCGAAGTAGAATATTTCAAGATTTACATGAAAATTAACACTCACAGGATTTTTTTTTTTTATTTTCAGTTTACTTTACAAATTTCAAGAAGTACAATTTAGCACATTCTATAGAATTCATCTTTTATGATACACAGAGGAAAAAAAAAAAAAAATCCTCCTTCGACGTAAGCCATCGAAGGATTGTAAATTACATTCTTCATCTCATGCATGCATCACAGTATACAGAGGATACATACTATGGGTTGTTTCAGAATAGTTTTGTTCATACATTCAAAGGCAAACTATGGAAAAAAATAAAACCAAACACTTAATAGATTATACTTAGCACCAAGTATTACATCTCACAGGGCCTGTTGCTAAATGAGCATAATTTGTTTTACTATTTCGTACACATACAAGTACAGGAAATCGCACATACGGGAAACAAGTGACTTAAAGTTTGTCTAGAAATAAATAATTTATCTAGGATTTCCAAAAACACAGCGTCCTATTTATGTTCATTTAAAGCAGAGATACACAGACTAGATTTTAAATTCTCTAAAGAAGAATGAAAAATAGCTAATTATTGTTTTTATCGTTAAATATTCCAATAAATAATGAAATTATATTGATTTAACAGTTATTTGAACATTTTGTTTGGTTTTTCCTAACAAAATTGATTGTATTTTAGTTAATCAAAGTATTTCTAGTTTTTATCGTGTTAAGTTATCGTGGCTGAAAAATTTATTTGCAAACGTACATCGGCCGTAAGATACTTGCAGATTTTCATGTATTATTATTTTTTTGTTTTTGTTTTTAAACACTTTTAACAATAGTTGTTTAATATGTAACAATTAAAATTTGATAAATTATCTTTATTAATTTATATAGTTGTCTTTCACTGTATTCAATGTTGAGTAGTATACTAATTAGGGAATATTTACGCATAAAATTACAAAAAGGTTGTTAAATAAATTTAACATTTCACATTTTTAAAATGTAAGGGAGATAAATAATGTAAATTAAAAGAATCTTAAATGTAAATTAAAAGTAATTAATACAAATAAAAGTAATTAATACTAAATAAATTAAAATTAAAAGAATCTTAAATGTAAATCAAAAAATTAAAAGAAATTAATGTAAATTAAGAGAATCTTAAATGTAAATGAAAAGAACCTTAAATGTAAATTAAAAAGAAATTAATGTGAATTAAGAGAATCTTAAATGAAAATTAAAAGAACCTTAAATATAAATTAAAAGAAATTAATGTAAATTAAGAGAATCTTAAATGTCAATTAAAAAAAAATCTTAAATGTAAATTAAAAAGTAATACAAATTAAAAGAATCTTAAATGTAAATTAAAAGAAATTAACGTAAATTAAACGAAATTAACGTAAATTAAAAGAACCTTAAATGTAAATTAAAAGAAATTAATGTGAATTAAGAGAATCTTAAATGCAAACTAAAAAAGAATATGAAATGTAAATTTAAAAAAATTAATGTAAATTAAGAGAATCTTAAATGTCAATTAAAAGAATCTTAAATGTAAATTAAGAATCTTAAATGTAAATTGAAAAGAATCTGGTAAAAGCTGAATCGAAAGCCACCATGTCCATGTCAGATATTGGCACAGTAAATCCATGTTTTTGATGAACTTTCTGAGGTTGCAAATCTCCTGAAGCTGTTAATTCAAAATTATAGCAAAATGTAGATGTTATGCAACAGGACTTAGTAAAGTTATATGTTATATTTCTGCCGTTTTCGTTTCAAGTGCCCTAAATTTGAAAGCAACAATTCATTTTGAAAATCAAAGTTGATCCTCTAAGATATATATAAAATTACCAATCTATTATTCATTCCATCAAATAATGAGGCAGCCCTCAGATGCATCAAATAGTGGTCTGTGCATCTCTGGTTTAAAAATAATTCGAATAGTTTTTAAATACATGTAACCTAAAGCTAAAACTTACGATAAAAGAATTCTAAATTTAATTTTTCTATGTATGCACCCAGTAATTATAAAAATTAATTAATAAGTATGGGCTCATGCGGATAAAATTTCATAAACTTTAACAACAGATTTTGAACTGGGTTCCAGATCAACAAGAGTATTTGCTATTTTTAAACAATAATAATTCTGGAGTTTCTTTTACTTTAATTTTAATAAACTTTAAATATTTCAAAACACTTCACACTGAAATTTAAAACTATTATCTTTGTTTAGTAATAAGCAAGCTAAATTTGTTAATAGTTTCAAAAGTATCATTTAATAATATATATATAAAATAAATAAATAAAAAACATTTTATGTTGTTAGCAAATTTATTTTTCAGTTTTTTAATAGTTTGATTTATGAATAACCAAACTTAATTTCTGAATTTTAAACCCTTTATTAGAAAAACTCATTGAAAATGTTTTAAACTTTAAAAGCGTCTTAAAGAATGTAACTTTAATGTAATTTCAAGCTTTATCAGATACAAAATAAAGAATATGGGTATTTTATGGAATGATGATGCGTTGTTCTTGAAGTGAAAAAAAAATCTAAGACCTTATAGTTATTTAAAACATTGAGCATTTGTCTATGGAACTAATAGCTCAAGTTAAAAGGAAGCCGTAACATCATTTAAAATGCGTCTTTTTTGTTTATTTAAAGCCAAATTTTACACCAAGCAGTTTGTTTATTCATTTAAAATTTACAATCATATAATAATTAATTTACATGAGACTTCTTATTTGCATAATTATTTTCGTAATAGTGCTTTATTTATATTATAAAAATAAAATTTAAAAAGACGTGCTCCTTTTAAAAGTATTTTTAACGATGAGATTAATGATTAATGTTATTAAAACAACAATGAAATAGTCATTTAATTGTTTGTATTTTTAGTAATCTATTGCAAATCTTTAATGTTGGTTATAGCAAATTGCATTAGGCGCATTTAAAAGATTCGAGAATTTTATTTTTAGGAAACTTAACCAGTGACGGATTTAGGTTCGATAGCGTCCTAGGCCCAAGTTAATTTGACGCCTTTATATATAATAATAAAATAATAATACGAATAGTAGTAAGGGATTCGAATTAAATTTAGGTATTGAATTTAGGCAATGAATGAATGCATTAAATATATATATATATATTTGGTATAACAACTGAACATACAATTTAGAATAAATTGCTTTTAATTAAGAAATAAATCATATCTATCTAATTTATCATATAATATATTTATTTCTTGCTTTCATCCGTGCAAAAGTATTAATGGCATCTTCATACTTAACTTCTTGAACTAATTGTGTTTCAAGCTGTTTGTAAGCTTTTCTAATGTAAATTTTATTACTTACACGATTAATTATTTAAAAAAATAATTCTCGCCCTTTAAATATTGACATCTTGAGGTTGTCAAAGCAAAAAAAAAAAAAGTTGATAAAAAACAAAATCGATTTCAAAATTTTGCAGCCTCGAAACTTTTGGCGCCCCTAAAAATTGGCCGCCCTAGGCCCGGGCCTCGTCGGCCTGAGCCTAAATCCGTCACTGAACTTAACCAAAACATACTTTGAAAAGTTATAGTTATATAAATTTCATTTATTTTTTTTTTTAATGAAGCCTCATTTATTTCAAGAAATGTACACTTTTAAAGACATATTGCATTCATATATTATGTCAATAGACAGAAAGCTTCATAATCGAGAAAAATAAGTGTAGATAATTCTTCAGAAAAACAGTTTCTGTTACAACATTTTCTACAGACGTTATGACACCTATAATTGTTATTTAATTTCTTTGGTATGGTATTTTGAGTTTACTCAATCCCTATTGAGATTTCTTGGACAGTTTTTTTTTTTTTTTCTTACTTTGATGCTTTTCACGTTAATATTTAAATATAATTTATTTTCAGTTTTAAGCTAATTATATATGAAATTTTTATACCATTCTCATCATGCTTAATCGTACAAAAATTATAATTTAATTTGATAAATTATAACTAAACAAATATTTTAAAATTATTTTAAATAATAAAATATAACCAATAACATTTTAAAAAGTAATATACTTTAAATAATTTTATCAGAAATAAAACAAATAATAAACACATATGCATCGTTATATAAAAACTGTTCTCAATGGAATTTAAAATAGGTATTTAACATGTAATGTTAATAATAAATTGATAAATAAATAATAAATAATAAATACAATAATTAGTTAATAATAATAATAATAATATAATAATTAATTTTAATAATAATTATATTTTTATATAAGTATGAAATTTTCAATAGCCTTAAGAAACAAACCATAGATAAATGAATATAAAAAGTTTCACAACAATTTATATTATACATTTAAATTATTTTTTAATCATAAAAATCATAGAATAATAATTTGACAATAAATATAGAGAGCGTTCCTTAGAGACATTACTTCCTGTTTATAATTTACTATATACACATACAATTTTAATAAACAAAAGAGCATAATACAGTATGATACCTGAATTAGCTGAAGCACAAAGTCACATATTTTTCTTTCTTTGAAAAGTTGCTAAGTAGTTTGCATATTATTTTAAATTAGTCTTGTATATAATAGATTTTACTATAAAAATATTTTGATTTATGAACTCATGAAAATATAAATTATGTCAAGTAATAAATAACGATACTATTAATTTTTCCAATAAATTATTTTTAATTTAAATATTCGTTGTAGGAGTTATACATAAGGATTTTTCTTCAATATAATTAAATTTGATTTTTTTAAATTTCATCTAAATGAAATGTTTATGATTTATAATTTTATTTAAAGTTGTATTCTATTTTGCAATTCTAATTATGGTCCCAAATATTGTGGCAAATATCTGCCATTTTTTATAATTTGTAATTGCAATCGTGAAAAATTTTCTCTATTTTTTTTTTTTTTTTTTTTAATTTTAAAAATTTAAAACTACGAAAAATATTTTATTTGCTAATTAAAATTGAATTTATTTAATTAGCGTTAACTATTATTAACTATTTATTTTTATTAGCATTAGCCATTATTAGCATTTACTTATTCATAACTTATTTTTAAGTGAAACATTTATTTAAATAAAACAAAATGAAAAAATTTCTTAAACAAATCTTATCCGTTAAAAAATTTAGCTAAAAAATAATATTTTGTATTTTATAAATAAATAGTATATTAAATGCATATTGGTATATGTAGTTTCATTTAGTAATATGAAACTTGAGCAGTATGAGTATTTGCTAGTTTTTACCTGTACATGTTTTGCAATTCCGCAGTATCAAGCACAAACTTTCATAAATATTTTTTTTTGACAAATGTTTTCTGAATATTAATTCTACTCTATAATGGCTTTATTTATTTATTTTAAAATTCACTTAATGATATTTATTTATTTAGCATAATGAAACGTCATAATTTATAGTCAATCATATTCTGCCTTATTACTATGATAATGCAAAATTATTTCGAAATACCGAAAAAAATAGTAAAAAAAAATTAATTTTAAAAGTTTTAATCATAATCATATTTTTTTTTATCTGAAATTAATAATAAAAATTAATAATTTGTATCTAATCTTATTTACTTTTTTTAAATAGACAGTCATATCAGCCATTAAGCGAAGTATACTTATAAATACCATAATTATGAACAAATTATTAACTAAAGAAAAATATTTATTTTAAATATTATTAAATATTTATTTAGTTTTTTAAAACCTAAATATTTAAACTCTAAAAAATAAAAGAAATTTTCTCTTTTAAATGGTACAAATATTTTTTTTTATTTTTTATTTATTTATTATTATTAATTTTATTTTTATTTATTTATTCATTTATGTTATTTATTTATTATTATTATTATTATTTATATATATTTTTTTATATATTGCTATTATTTTTTTGTTTAAGTTGAACCTTGCGTGTTCTCCACTGCTAAGAAACGTTTAAGTTTTTATAATAATATATTTATTTCTTCATCTAGAAAAAATGTGTCTAAGCTCCAGGTTATGCACTATTTAAAATTTTTAGCAAAGCAGCTTTGGTTTAATATTTCATCTATTGTATTAGAATTCAAGAAATCTATCTACTAAAGGTATACTCGCTTGCAAACAACAGACAGAAAGCGTTTTAAAAGATTCTCTTCCTTTTTCGCTCTTTCTCTTTTCCCAGGGGCTCACTGCCAACTACCTCCACAGTACAGAAGATACCCTGGGAAAGATGAGAGCACAATCAGCGAAAAATCAGAAAATCAACAGAAACAATGTGCTAAATTGAAGCCCTAGCAGTGCAAAAAAATTTTAATTTCTTTACAAATTATTCATTTTTATTGAAAAAGTATTTAAACTGCTATAGTCGAATAGCTTTTAATAATAATGGGAAATTTTAAAAATCTTTATTGTTATTTTTCCTTTAAATATCACCAATTTGGGATTTATCTGATCTTATATCGTTTCTTTTTTCTTTAAATGACACCTATTTTAAATTTAAAAGCCTTATTTTAAGTATAAACCATTTTGCGTTTTAATTCAGAAAATATTTGGAATTTTGAAAATGTATTATTTTGGATCTATTATACAGATATTTTATATTTTGTCAGAATAAAAAAAAAAAAAGGGAATTAATTTCAAGCTTTTAAAAATATTTTTTCATTTTTATTTTATTATTTATTTTATAATTAATTTTATTATTATTTTATTTTTGGTTTTAAAACTTTATTATTATTATTATTATTTATTTTTTATTATTATTTATTATCGACTAATTACTTTGATATCTTTAATACTTTCTTTATGAAATGGGCAAATAAAATATTCAATATAAGATTATAAAGCAAAATTTTTTGAAGCTTTTATAAATTATGTTTGATGCAGCAAACAGTAAAAAGCATTTAATTAAATTATATAAAAATATTTCAAACATTTATTGAAATTGTTTTTAAATTTTTTATTTTATTTATTTATTTTTTTAAATCAAAGAGTAAAGATGTTTATTATTAATTAATCATAACAATATTGATATTTAAAGGTTTACTTTATCTATTAAATTTAAAATAAGTACAAAATTTTAAGCATTTGAATTTTAAACTATAGAAATTATTTTATTCTAATTATAAAAAGTTTACATGTTTCAAATTAATTTTAGCGAAAAGAAAAATAGCAACTTTGAGCTTCAGAGTCAGTTTGCAATAAAAAACATACGTAGAAGGTCACCTGCTAATGAATGGGGTGGTTATTTCCAAGTAGAAAATTAAATTTTTTTCTCAATGATACTCACTTATTTTATGTTCAAAATACATTACAACTTAAAAGAATTAAAATCTATTCCGAAAAATGAAACAATCTGACTTAAAGAAAATTATTTAATTGTACTTCTTTATACTGACAATAGATGGCAGCACCATTGACAAATTTTTTATTATTTAAGCGTAAATTCAAATCTTTCGACTTTTTATATCTAATTTATGTTTTGTTTCTTAATTTTCAGTTTCAAACCGTATGCTTTAATTTGAACATCTCTCAATCATTCAAAGGCAAGCGACCTTTCATTCCAAATAATACAATTAAAGTTATAGCAGTTTATAATCATTTACAATTTTTTTTTTTCTTTTGCTGACAGACTAGTTTACATAATTATAATATTTTTTTAACGTCACGACTCTGCAATCTTGAGTTCAGTGTCCATATTTTTTTCTCCGGGGTTTTCTGCACTAAATGCACGGTTATCTGGCTGACGTACCTCTTCTGGTCGTCACCACAGGACGCCGTGCCTGACTCGCTTTTGTGACCGGACTTTGCCGGTTTCTCCCGGATCGCCATTTGGTAAGCCACCTCGAAAGCTTGTCCTAACGTCAGGATAATTTCTGTAGCCATGTCCTGCAATAAAATAAATTATTCGCAAATGATTTATCATGTAATAACTAGAATCTCTGATCTCGATTGCCAAACAGTCTTTGATTCACTTTGCAAATCACTTAAAAGCTCTTTGATATGTAGGACGTATTGTCAGTCATCACTCAATTTTTATTGCTTATCAAAATATACAAGAGGAAAATTTGGATGACTTGATTGAATCACCCCACAACATGTGTATCGAATCTTTTAAATTCATTACAGAATGTAGTGTAAATTTTTTAATAACTAGATTTAAATAAAAAGCCATAAAACATGTTCTATAACATAAGAGAGCTTAAAACATATTGTATTTGAATGCCGAATTGTCGTTTTTCGAATGGCTGATACCCCTACGCATGCAGATACCCCTATTACTACCCTTCGAATGTACCCCTACTACCTTCGATACCGTTTCGATTGCAGATATCCCTAGGGTTCTTGTTCCAAATTGTGAAACCCAACCTGGATGTAATATAGCAGGTCTTCTGTGGCAATGCTGAATCTTAACGCTTGCCATTCTAGTGGTGAATGTCCTCAAGTCAAAGTGATCACACATTTGAAAGTTAAAACATCGATTCTGGGTTATTAAAAATTATTAGTCAATTTAGTAAAAAGTAAATGCAAAATATAACTTTTTTTTTTTTCAAATTACGTTTATTATTTATATATGCTATTATAAGACACCGTCAGGATTATCCATGATAAACCTAATCGTTGTTTACCATTTTATTTTTTTAAATGAAAAGTTTTCAGTATTTATTTTAACAATATTTAATTCTAGAGTTTATTATCCCAAATTTTTTATTAGTAATTAAGGTCTAAGAATGCAAGAACTAATGAAGAAACTTAATATTTTTAATTAGTTTACAGTGGAGGGAGTGGCCTGGCGAATAACACGTCGGGTGTCTTAAATGAAGGAGCAGACTGTGAACTATCGTATTTATGCCTGGAATAGGCCTGATAAGGGGATGAGGCTTTGAAGAGAGGGAGGGTGAGGGAATGTAAAGAAGGGATGGTTTTAAATAACCATTCCTCAGGATGTTTATTCAAAATTGTGGTGGAAAAATTTCAATGCATTCCAACAAGCAGACCGTGTTGCACTCTCGGTAACACTGAAACTGCTGCATATCTTCAGTTCTAGTGGCAAGTAACTTTGGCCCAAATACCAGGTAATCGAAAAAAAAATGAGTTTGCGATTCAAAATAATAAAAGTCGGGTCGGTCATGGAATGTAATTATTTCATTATTCTTTATTTTTTTCTGCAATGCAAATTAATATAAAATAAGATAAAATATAAATAGTAAACCCGTTCAACCATAAACACGTACCTTTTACAATGGGGCAAGTGGACGCCAGTTTGTTGTGCAAGTATGTTTGTTTGCAAGTGGTGGCATTTTAATAAAATATCTTTTCCCATTTGTTGTTTGATACAATCAAACATTGATTGTATCTAACATCGAAACACTAAGAGAATTTTAATTATTTATATAAAATGCCAAGCATCCCATATTCCGTTACTGATATTTTGACTAACACTTATGTGTCTTCGGCATTATCATGCACATCTGCGTTATAAAAATAGCAATATTTCGAATAAATGCTTGACTTAGCGCCTGATATCAAACTTTATATACACATAGTATCGTAATTTTCTGAGTAAATCCAGAACTTTATGGTATACTGTTGGTGTTGGTGTTGTTGGAAAAGTTTTTTTTTTTTTTTTTTTCTTTAATCATCCAAAGATGGAACTATTAACCTAGATGGAATTCCTTCTTATCTATTTTTCTTCTTCTTTCGCCATTCGTAATTAGTGATGAAGTATGTGGAAGAAGTACTAATGATGAAGTATTTTAATTAATAAAATAGCTCACAATATTTTTTACTGCCACTTACAATTATATCTAGTAAAACTATATCTACACAAAATTAGTTGTTTGAAACTTATAAATAAAATTTCTTTTTAATATTAAATCTACTGGAAATGAAACTAAACAAAACTTAATGAATTTACTAGATAACAATCTAATGCCTTCAACACTTTATAAAATCTACTGCTAATGTATGTATCGTATTTTGCTTTTTATTATAAAACATAATTGTTAATTCTGATTTAAATTTTTAGTATTATATTATTTAACATTTTATAAGTAATAAATAAATTTTAGAAGTAAATTTAATAACGACATTTCTTTCTGGAGTATTTATGACACTAACAAAAAATAATATATAGATAACTTGAATATTCTGCACTTTCAATGCTAAAATGTTAATATAGAAAGGAAGATCTTAAATTAAATCAATACTAAATTAAGAATGCACTTAATTTGCAATAGTTAAATTTAATTATGTCAGACTTATGTTTACCACGTAATTAAATAAAACGACTAACGATTTCTTAAAATTTTCTGAGCAAAATAATATAGAACATTATAATTTAAATATTTTTAAGTTTTCAATCATAAAATGTTACACTCTTTAAAATAATATTACCTATAAAATAATTAAACCTATATTGAATGAGAATTAAATTAATTTGTATTAATAAATTAATTAATTTCATTACATCAGAATTGTTTATTGAGTATTTGTTGCTTCCTGAGTATTAATTGTTTAGAGTAAATAAATGAGAAGATGTCTTACCATGTTCTGAGCGCAGAAGACGTGGCAGTAGTGATTGGCGGTCTGATGCTCTTTCGTGATGTATGCGAAATGGTTAAGATCATCAGCGTCCTGACACGCGCAGTGGATGTTGCGTATCTCGTGCTCGCACACCAATTTCTGGAACAAAAAAAAGCACACCATCCACCAAGCACAATTACTTGAGTATCAGACAAAACAATTATTGCATTTTCATTACATTTTCTTTAAAGTATTTTAAGACCCAAGAAATTCTAATAATGCTTTCGATTAGACCAATGATTCTCAAACTTTTTAAGGGATTTAACTTTTTCTGGTTGTGGAGGAGGGGGCTTTTTAAAAGTTTTAGATGGCTGACGGAATCTTTTAAAATTTTAATTAACGAAGATTAACACGTAATTGTTAATAAAACAGTTTTGCTGTTAAACTGAACAACACTGCAGTAATTGAACTAATGTATTAATTAACAGCTTAATTAAATCGGCCTATTTATCAAGGTAATAGAATATCTAAAATATAATCAGCATTATTTAGGGGAAAAAAGGACGTGGCAATAATGGCAAATAGTCTAAAATTTTAATTAAATTATTCTTTGACGATTCCCTGAAACCGCTTTGCGTTTTTCCTAGATGACCGCGGACCATGGTTTGAGAAGCATTAAGTTAGACTATTTTGCATATTTAAACACAATGCATGGTGTACAATATCCACATAAATTCTTTAGATTTGCCGAAATTCTTAGTTGATTCTAACACGAATGAGTATCTTGAAAAAAACTTATCAAAAGATTTCTTTTTTTTTATTATTGAATTGGAATTTTACACTTTCAACAAATTTTTAAAGAATATCAATTTCTCTTATCAATTATATTATTAACTACTTGTATAAAATTTTGAATTAAAAATTGTTATTAATAAAATTTTGCCTCATTTTAAAACTTTGCAGGTGTATAAGTTTCATTGCCTAGATTTTTCAATTTTAAATAAAGAGTGTAAAAAAAAAAAAAAAAAAAAAATCATCAAAAGTTGCAAATATCTTTAACTTTACAAAGATCACTACTGAATAGAATGTTTCTATTGAAGATTATTCATTAGGTTTTAATATATAAATAATGATATATGTATTAAAACATATTTTAGAGTTATTTATGCATGTAAACTATTTTTACGAATCATATAACATGGGTTTCTAAATTTTCCAAAATGATAAGTAAGTGATAACCTACCTTAGCTTGTGCGTCTATAAATTTGACACCGGTATGAGATATGGATAAAATTACATTAGGTATTTTGTTCATGTCTCGAGTAGAACTCTTTAGTTTCTGAATAGATTTCCTCGTAGATTCAAGGCCACGGACTTCCTTCACTAAAGTTGATCCGAGATACTAGAAAAAATAAATGGATACTTGTTAGTATTATGTTAACACAAATGGTAATTTTTAATAAATAAAAGATAACTATTTGTTGAATTAATAAATTTCATTCCGATTTTTATTCTTTGGTAAAATAGAAGCAAAAATAATTTCCTATTATCCTCACATATTTTAAATATTTACGTAGTAATTTTTATTTTAAATTTTCTAACATTTGAAATATTCTGCGATGAACGATTTAAACCTGAGCAACGCCTAAATTTCATGTACAACAAAGAGCAACATTTTTTAAAGTTGCAATTATATTTTAAATAACTAAACACGTCTTGTAATGTTTTTTATATATTAAAATTGAACCAATAATAATTTTTGAAAAGACTTCCGTTGAAAAATAAATAAATTTTTTATAGATTTTTTTCCCTTTGAATTAAAAATTGAACCAATAATTTTTTGAAAAGACTTCCAGTGGTAAAGAAATACTATTTGAAAAAAAATAAATAAATAAACAAAAGCATTTACTTGAATTTAAATTACTTTACTTTTAAATATCAGTATTATATTATAACTACATATAAGGCGATCCGAATGGTAGAATAAAACTTAAAGATGGCGTTTTGATAGAAAGAATAGAAATGATGCGGATCTTTTTAAAATAATAAAGAATTAATGCTAGAATAATTCATTTTATACCAATAGATGGCGTTGTGAATGTACAAATTAGTTGTCGACGTCGTTTTTGAGACAGTTCTTGATCAATTGTTCTTTTGATTTTATGTTCGATTTCTACACATCAAGTTCACCCAAGTGCGCCTGTAAATGACCTGCGATTTTGATCTCATACCTTGCAATTGTTGGTTGCCATTAGAGATCATCATTATCATCAATAGCACGATAGCCCAGGGTGGGCCAAAGCTTTCCTTTGAAGAGATTTCCATGCATTGACAATGGTCCTCAATTCTTAACCTTTAATACCACAAAAGCGTTTTCAATTGCGTCTATCCATCGCAACTTGGATCGTCTTCTTCCTTTTTGTCCCTGTGGCTTTGCCAAAACGAGCATTTTATAGGTTTTAAATCTTTCATTCTAAATACATGAGCAGCCCAGTTTAATGTATTGATGGAATACTTCAATTTAAAACTTATCTTTAAAAACCAACATTCCTTATAACACAGATATATTATGGGAACATAACATACCACAGGAATGTTTCTTACTTTTATTAACATTTTTGTGATTCATCTGATAATCGTATTGTTGAATGACTGATGACTGTTCAAATGATAGCGTCATCTAGAGAAAAAAAAAAAATGTTCCCGTAAGCTAACTATACTCGCATTAATTTTTTCGTTAGAGGAAAAACCCCGTTTCATTTTGGCCATTTCTGTAAGCAACATCTTTTTATCTCAACACTTTGTTGATTTTTTTAATTTCTTCTGACTTTCGGATTTTTTTTTTTCACTGACTTTTGGTATGTCAGAGATTTGACTTTTTGGCATGTCTTGTCATGAGAACATACGTATGATATACCACCAGGATGTTTCATGAACAGTATGGTGATTCGTCTGATAATCGTACTGTTGAATGACTGACGGCTGTTCAGATGATAGCGCCATTTAAAGGGAAAAAAAATGCTTCCGTAAGGTTAACTATTCACGCATTAATTTTTTATTTAGAAAAAAAAACCTATGAAAATACCTTAATTAAAATAAATTAATAAAACCAACCAAAATTTCATTTTGGTCCTTTCTGTAAACAACAACTTTTTTATCTTAACACATTGTTGATTTTTAAAGTTTTTCTGACTTTTGTATCTTTTTTTTTTTTTTTTTACTGACTTTTGGTATGTCAGATATCTGACTTTTGGCGTGTCTTGTCATGAGAACATACGTATGATATACCACCAGGATGTTTCAGGAACAGTATGGCGATTCGTCTGATAATCGTACTGTTGAATGACTGACGGCTGTTCAGATGATAGAGCCATTTAAAGTGAAAAAAATGCTTCCATAAGGTTAACTATTCACGCATTAATTTTTTATTTAGAGAAAAAAAAACCTAACCAAAATACCTGAATTAAAATAAATTAATTAAACCAACCAAAATTTCATTTTGGTCCTTTCTGTAAACAACAACTTTTTATCTTAACACATTGTTGATTTTTAAAGTTTTCCTGATTTTTGGATCTTTTTTTTTTTTTTTTAAACCTACTTTTCACATTTTCTTGTTCCTTAAATTTAACATGAATCTGAACACTTTTATTTGATGTCACAAGCCCTCTTACTTTGGCAGTGTAGTTGCAACTTCCTTTCACCAAGACATCTGGTTGATGCTTCCATTGTGTGGAATTGAACGATGAGGCATGTCTTGCAGAGTCTGTTGGGGAGACGTGTCTCCCATTAACTGCGTGGGTGGACGAATCTTCAGTGCAGACACCAGCGGCGGGGATTCATTCCTTGACAGGCTGCCGTTGGTCGCGAAGTTCCGAATGCTCGTGTCTCCGCGCATGATGTCCACTGTCCTAGATTCATCACCTGAAGATGAAGGTTCATCAGCAGTGGACACACCACTAATAGTACCAAGGTTCCAGTCCTGCAAAATAGTGGTTTTATTAAAATTAATGGGTAAACTTAAATGTTAATAACAAACTTTCAAAAAAATTTGTCGTAGGTGATAAGTGGTACGTACATATGTTGCACTTACCATTTTGGAAAAACTGAAATCTTTTAATTCATCGAACAAACGACTAGTTGACTTTTCACCTAATGAAGTTAATATTCTTTTCCGGTGCCCAGGTTTCGTAACTTCGAGAAGCTGCCAAAATATATTTTAATTATTAGCACTAATTAATTAATAAATTCAAATTTTTAACATATAAGTTGATACAAACATTAAAAATTTACATGTTTAATTTAATATTAGATGTACATTTGTTAAAAAATTAAATTTATTATAACAAAATAATGATACTCTTACAGGAAATGAAATATTTATAAGATATCTTTCTTGATATAAAAATATAGATAGTGGTATAATAGATAGTGATATAATAATATACACACGTGTGTGAGTAATTATAGATATTATATATCTATAATTACTCTCACACGTGTGTGTGTGGGCCTTCATTTGTATTCAATATACTTTATCATATTTGGTTTTTATCGAATTGAAAAAGATCAAGTTACTTTAATACCTTATATCAGTTCCTTCGTTTAGCAAAATTTAAGAAAAATGTTAGGATGTTTCTATAAAAAGTTAGGATATTCTTCTTAATTCGTATTAAAAGTTTTAATTCTTAACATAATGGGATTTTAGATTTAGTTTAATAATTTTCATTTATCTAATTAAATATATTATGAAATTAAAATTTTAACAAATGCAATAAATTATTATTTGAATATTAATGTCAAAATTTATAAAAAGTTCTTGTCATGTTTATACAATTTAGTTATTTATTTATGAAAACTTTGCATTTTTAAATCAAATGGTAACTTTTTTCATTGAATTTATAAAACACTCATGCTACAAGTTTAATAGAAAAAAATTAAGTCAATGAACTTCCTCACAATCTTTCCAATCCAAAAATACATTTCCTAAATAGAAAAACTTGATACAAATGAATTCAATTTTAATTTGTGCAGTTTCTTTATAGAAATAAAGAAAAACATGACAACAAATAGAGCATTTGAAGGAGACAATTGCAAATTAATTAGTTCACGTTTCGAAACTGATTAATCATGCATTTAAAAATACACCATCTCCCTTCTAATTAATCACTACTATTAAGAAGCAATTTGTAAAGCTCTTACTATACAACTAAAACATACTTCCCAATTCAAAAAAAAAAAAAAAAAAAAGTATCATCCTTTTCAAGCACTGGAAGATATGCAAAATGCACGAATTCCCATTCGGGATTAAGAGAGCGCTAAAAATGCTAATCAGAGAAACCCCAAACGAAGTCAATCTCTCGACTTCGCAAACAGCAGAAACAACAACAACAGGCTTTCCGATTTCTCAATGGTCCATGAATCTCTCTCTCTATCTCTCTCTTTCTCTTTCTCTCTCTCGATCTCCACGCCAAAGTCTATAAAATTCTGCATCTGCACTGCGTTAATTAACCTTGCAGTCTTCTAATTCGAATGCAGCACGCTTGTCAAGGCAGAGCCGGCCTGAAGTGTCGGTGTGTGCTTGGTTGGACCAAATAATTAAGTCATTGTAGCAGCTTGCTGCTGCACCCCAATACTTTTGCTGCTTGCTGCACAGGTGCCCTTCCAGCGAAAAGAAAATATTGTTGATGTACTAATTAAAACCCTCAGAGATTAAGGATTTCCTATTAAGAACCTGCTGGCTACAACGCTTAAAGTGCCTGCAATTATAAAAGAGTTTCCTCTTTTTTTTTCCTCATGCTAAAATGTCCTTCAAGTTCAGGCCCCGCTTTTGACTCAAAAAAATCCATACCTCAATCGGGATTGGTTGGAGAGGCATTATAGAGCGAAATTAAAAGCGAGTCGAGGCTGGTATGGCCGCAATTATCTCAATGTATACGCAATTAACAATTAATTAACAGGAGTAATGAAGCATGCTGGCCAATTACCGAAAGCTCGCTATTAATCAAGGGCACCTCCCTCCTCTGCCAGTGTGGACCAATGAGCGCGTAGGCAAATGATCTCACCCGGGGGCGATTTAGTCGCAGAACGTCAACGCCAATCATTAACTAGATTGATGCATTTAGTTTTGAGTTAAGGATTGGCAAATCAAGCGGAAAACAGCCAGTCTGTAAAGAATGACTTTCGTTTGAATGAGGAATATACTGAATGCAGAAGATAAGGTGCGCTCTTCTGGGAGGAAGAGATGGATGGAAGCAGGGTTGAGGGAAAAAAAAAAAGATGAAGGAATGGAATGTTTTCGAAGAATAATTCTTCTTAATGGGAATGAGGAGAATGTTTGTTAACAAAGTATGAGGTTTTTCTATCGTAATGAATGGACTTCGCCTCGGGATAAAAGTAAATTACGGTAGTGATTGGTCTTCTTCATTAACATAAGTTGTTTACTTTGTACCGAATGCATTGCATTAAAAGAATCTCGTACATTAGGACTTCGAGATTGCTGAAAAGATAAAAGTATTCTTACATTAATGAAATAATATAATCTTCAACAAATTAAATTAAAAATATTCTAATATTTGTTTGCTATTTTTATCAAATTGGAATACTCAAACTATGTAAGTTTGTTTCAATATGATTTATTAATTACTTTATTTTAATAAATAAAGTAATTAACAAATCATAATAATTAATAATCTTTTTTGGAGGGTGTTTAATCAAAATTGTAGTGGCAAAATATTGGTATATTGTGACAGACACCTCATGATGTATCCTGTATAACACTGAATCTGCCAATCTAGTGAGAAATGATTTTAGGAAAAACACATGGTATTCAGAAAGCAATAATTTATTTTAATGTAGAATGATACGCTAAAGTTTTAATACAATAATGTATATAATACCTAAATAATCTGCCAAAGCACCAAACTTTACTGTAAATATAAGCAATAGGGTTGCTAAAGCATATCAAGCACTTCTTGCTAGATGACTTACTCGCATATATGGGTATAACGATACAGTCTCATCAGTAAAGCTTTAATAATTAAAATAGCAAGAAGACCTGACATTAGTTCGATTCAGTAAGCAAAATTTTAAAATTATTGGAATCAGATGATTGAGAATCTCTTCTTACAGCTCACCAGTAACTCGTGACTAGATAAACTGCAAAAAAAGGCCCTGGTTCGAATCCGTTGGAATGTATGTATTATATGTGCAACGAAACTGCTTTGAAAACGGATAAAACTCGTTCGGGATTATGAAACATATGCTTTCAAAGACAAACATCCAGCACTGTAGCGGTTTCACAGGTCTTTTTTTTTTATAAGATGAGCAATTGTTTGGCAGTTACAATGAAATTCTGCCTCGACGGCAAAATATTTCCATAATTAACTTAAGGTGAAAAGTTCGTGGCGTATATAAACAGAATATGAAGTACCCGATGCTAAAGAAATAAATTATTTGAAAATTAGTAAAATAATTCAATAATTAATGAATTTACCGATTTTAGTTCAACGTCCCACAGTTTTTAATCCTATGCATATCTGTGTATCCGTTCCTCCCTAAACGTATCAATGTACTGATCTAAATGCAGTGACCTCAGCCATTCTCCCACAGACTCGGGGGCCTGGCTCTCACTAATGGGCTTCAGGGCTGGAAGACTGTGGCAGGACTCGAGGATCTTCTGCCGGTGGTCTTTGTTCGAAACATTCATGTCCACGAGGTCGTCGTCTTCGAGGATGTTACCTCCCTGCACAAAATATGCATATATAAAAGGACTTAAGTGAAAAGACTTAATTTTTTTGTCACATGAAAGGCATTTTAACAAAAAGAAATATTATAGAAGACTCAACTGATTAAAGAGATAATACAAAAAAGTAAATCTTAATCCAATCACGAGACAAGCTTTTAATTTTTGTCATCCAACATCATTAAGACTTATTTTTTAAATTTATTTTCACCATTCTTATATACAAGATGGTCATAATTAAAATATAAGTGTTTAAAGATCAAATATAAAGAATATATTAGGATAAAAGTATTTCGGTATTTCGATAATATTCGGTATATTGTATTTCGATAATATTCGGTATACTGCATTTCGTACATACACTATTTAAACTACGGAGAATTTATTTATAAAGAACAAAAATAGTTTACATTTTAGCATTAGGGCAGTAAGATAAGCACCAAAAACTGAAAAACGGGAGTCTTTTATAAGCCTAATATTTAATAATTTTAACACAAAAACTTTTGGCTATGAATAATGAGGTAAACTCACACTAAACAGTTACTTTCGGTGAATGCAAAGCAACCTCTTGGATCGCGTGAGGATTTTAGGACGCCCAAATACGGTATTTCTAAATATCCACTCTAGTATGAAGATGAAAATGTTCTCTTCATTACTCATATTGTTCTCAAGTCATGATGCATTAATTCTAAAAATGCTAAGAATATCTCCTTCTGCATCTCCGTCAAGGAATTTTGAGCCTTAATAATTTTTGTAAGGATTACATTTCAACAATTTTCCATACTTTCGCATGCTCCATAGTCTTGTCCTAGATATTGACTGAGTACTGCTTATTACGACTGTTGAATTGGCTGTTTTCTGAAGCAACAACTACAACCTCGGTTTGCTATGATGATTTGGCCCACTTTCCAGCAACACTTTTAAAGTTCAAAATAAATAACAATTTTTTACAAAACTTTAACCTTTCGATATTCTCGCAATGTAACAGAAATATTTTGACTTTTCTAATAGTATATATTCGCCAGCAATGTACAGGCACGTAACGTTAATATACCAAAAGTTTCGCACAAAACATGCTCACAACTGACATAAACAAAAGGTGAATATCGGCTTTAAGCAAATTGACAAAAATTTGCATAATTCACATTCACACATTTTTTTTTTTTTTTTTTTTTTTTTTTTTTTTTTTTTTTTTGCAAAAGACAAATTTACATGATCAAAAAAATTTAATTGTTAAGAAAAATATCCATTAAATGTTACAAAACCATAATACGTTCTTTTTTTAATTTTTTGTTTACCACTATTATAATTATACTACCCAAAAATAGTCTGCGGGGTCACTTTTGTCTCTGATGTCAAAAAGTGTAAACCATTTTCTTCAAATTGATTTTCCATGGTTTAAATAATATGTATACAAAATTATGTCAAATGTTTGTCCAAGTGCATTCTAAACAATTAAACTCTAAACACCTATTCTTTAATTATGGCCACCATGTATAAATATTTTTAATTGTAATTACATGCAAATTTAAACCAATTAAATGTAACAAGATTGATGATAGCAGGTTTACATGTAAAATTTCTGCTCCTTTTAAAAATTGTTACGTGGATTTTTGTTACCAAAAGGAAAGAATATCTTGAAAGAATACAAGAAAATGTCAGTACCTCAAAAAAATAGAAAAAGAAAAAAAACAATTCGCATTTCACGTGTACTAAACAATAATACCCATCATTTCCCCTTAAAAATTTTTATCAACCCATTCTTCGACGAGCAGGAAAATAAATTAGTCTTATATTTTGTTTTACTTCATCTAGTAATATACACTTACTCTGTCCGGATTTTCTCCACAGTTCTAACTTTAACACTCTTAATATTTTAGCCTGGCAAATTATAAATGCAAAAGGGATCATGAGAAATGTTGAACTTCGCAAATCTCAAAACCTTCCTCAATCCAAAGATTTTATAAAAAAAGATTTCAACATAAATTTTTAACAATCTTAATAAACTCGAAAATACAGCAATCCATGAAACATTCATCATTGTAATATTAATAGACCTCGCAACTTTTTGCTTTAATTTTTAAAGGTTTCCTTCCTCTTTTTCTGATTTGTCATAATTTTATTTACTGTTTTTTTTCAATTCTCCTCTGACATTAATTTTGAGCAATTTATAATGTACTCTTAACTTTTTATCAATGAAAATACAGAAGAGGAAGCACTTTTCGGAGCTAAGGGCTAAGCTAAGAGAAAATTAACTGCCTCGATCTGGATGTATGGAAGATATGCACGAGCAATTACGATAATGCTTAGCGTAATCATCGGGAAAAAGATAAAGCAAAGACATTAAAAAAAGAAAAAAATTATCTATTTTTAAATAGATTATTAATATTTCCCTAACTAAAAAGTAAAAGGAGAAAAGCAACGAGGAAAAAATAATTGAATGAATTTATTCTCAGATGAACCATCAAATCTTACTTATATTAACTAATATAATTTATATAACTAATTAATAAATGATAATACAATTTTGTACAGTCATTAGTCAATTTTTGTAATAATATAAATTAATATATTTTTAACTCTAAAACAAAAGATATTGCAATGTTACATATAAATCTTTTTGGCATCTTAGAAAATATATCAACCAAATTTCAAAATCACATCTACAAAAATTATTGGTGCAAGATATATTTTTGAATTTCAGATATATCAACCTTGGCAAAAGTTCAACACTTATCCAATTCTAGAAATTAGATAAAACTCATCAATTCTATGTAACATTTATCATTTAATATAGTAAATCTAAGAAGGATAATATGAGGTTATTACTGAAAATCATCCAACAGATTATTCAGAAGAAAATATACCCCAAAAAATAATTAGAACTTTCATACTACTTACCAAGAAATCGATATCATCATATCCATTTTCCACAAAGTTCGACGTATACCCAGCTAGATCAAGACTCTTTAACCATTCTTCAACAGTATTGAAACTCGACGTAAAAGAAGACCTCTGGAATTCTATTGAAGTATCAGAAACATTCATTTTAAAATTCAATTAATACCAATATAAAAATTTTAGGAAATTTACCATTGCCCATACCTTTCCTCAGCCTAGACAATGTTCTCGCAAACGTCTCTTCCATGTCACGAACGAAGACAGAATCAGTGGTGGCGGCAGTCCTCTCCCCAGTCAGACACTGAAGAGCGATCATAAGATGTAGACCTGGATACTTGACCCCCTGGATCTGAACAGGGGCTCTCTCTCCGCAAGTTTCGAGATGATCTCGTCTCAGGTAAAGTATTCATTCCCAGCATGTTGTCGTACGTGTGCTGTTGTCTGGTTGCTGACTGACTTCAGAAGTGACACCTGGAAGTCACAAGGGCAGCTGGAGGGACAAACTGTTGAACCTCGGCAAAGTCCTGTGAAAATAGTATATGAATTCATATAAAAAGCAATCTTATAATTTTAAAACATCGATTCATCAGCTGTAGTCAAAACCATGTAGATACCTTCCTTCAAAGCAACAAATTGAAATATCATTTGACGTATAATATTTAATTCATTTATATTCATTATACAGTGATTTGCCAGCTGCATTAGAACAAAAAAATCAAATTTAAATTAATTCATTTATCCCTGTATCTATTAATACACTTTGGAACTTTTTTTATATTTCCCCTTCTTCATTCCGTTCACTCAAAACAATTTTTAAAAGTGGGAAAATTAAATCAATTTAAAAATTAAATTTATCTTTTATTTCCTTAATTGTTTTTTAATTATTGTTTTAATTCTTGATTTTTTCTATACTAATTAACCACCAAAATTTTCAATGACTTAAAGATATTCTAATTTGTGATTTGTCATTATTGTTGACAAAAATATGCTTAGACCAATTATTAACAAACAGTGTATTATCATTTTTAAATGCCCTTTTAGTACCCATTAGAAAACTTTTGTGTAGATTATTGACACTTTTACTTTTTTTTTGAAGATCACTAAAACGGTCATGGTTAAATCAAATTAAATATATCTTTCGTTTCTTTCTTTCGCATCTTCCATAATTTGCTTTAACTTTTTCCTAATAAAAAGTTGCATATACATAGTAAATTTATTCAACATCTAAAGTGTTTCAATTTAAAAAAGTATTGTAGATTTGCAACATTGCTATTTCCATCATGTTCTAGGCAATTTTCGGAGACTTATGAATAATTCATGACGATATTATAGTATGAACTTCAACTGAAGTTGTCTGGAAGTGAATACGTCTAAAGTGGTGTACCAAAAATATGAATCGATAATTTAATAATGTGCAACCCAATAATTCAATGTAACCATCTTGATAAAATTGCCATACATTATCTGAATTTGCATAACTGTTATCCTTAAAGTAGCAATTTAAAAGATGTTTAGAAACACTTTTAAAATCATTTTTTATTGTTTGTAAATGGACTTTATTTGAGGTTATTCGCCACTTATACATTAATTTTTGATTATTTATGTTATTCATTCTTGATTATTCATTGCTGGTGAAGGATATTTGCATACTTCTACAATGATAAAATTTATTTACCGAAGAAGCACCATGATAATCTGCTGCACTTCACCAACTTGCCCTTGCAATTTGAAACAAATGCCATTTAGAATTCGTACTCAAGAGGCCCATGTTAACCTGTAGATTTATCGTATCCGTTGATAGCATAGACAGATAATTTTCTATTCGGCTAACGTTTACAATTCAAAATCTGACAAGCATGTCAAATTTTGAATTGTCAGTCGTAAGTTGAATGCGCATGATAAGATGGTCATCATGAATGACTGCAGAATCATTTAAAAACAGGATATTATGAAATTACCCGCAAAGGGATCATCGTCCACAACTTCCTCTATGTTATCCGTGGATACAGATACAGATTTGTTCTCTCTCCTAAGGGACACCCGTATGTGGCCACCGGAATCGATGGTTGCAAATAGTTCATCTTCAGTCAATGTCTCGATGTCTCGAGAAACCCTTTTGTTTCGTTTCCTGTGAATGACATAAATACATACTTATAAAAATAAATACATCTAAATCAATGATAGTTTTTCATGACATTCCTCATCAAGACATTCCTGTAAATTTCAATTTCTGTTAAAAAAATACAGCGCATTAAGCATATAAATGATCTGCTATAGTAGCTTTTCTTCCTTTTAGAAATAGCATTAATGATATATTAATGACATTTTTATAAAGGTCAAAGGACAGTTTTATAGAGGGATATAATAGAAAATTTAATTTATTTTTTAATATTATTTTATTAAACTGGAAAAATATTAGAAACGTGTAAAATATAAGTATCTTAACACTTTATGTGTTTCGAATGTTTTTTCAAATTTATAAAATAATATTAAAAACATATGAAAATATGAGGATGCATTATTGAAATTACTATGATTATTTGTTCTTAATTATTAATGATTATAATTATCAATGACTATCAAAATGTGAGGAAACATTAACTCAAAACGATTGTCCTTAAATGTTATTACCATTTTATTTTTTTAATTATCGAATGAATTTTTACTGATTTTTATCATTTATAATTGAAGAATTCCCACCTAAAAGCAGGGTAATTGTGCATTTGCATTTGAATTATAAATTATAAATCTTGTTTTTGAAACCATAAAAAAAATCCTTTAAATTTATGAGAATATTTCAATAATCACTATTGATAATTTAATTTATTAAAACAGCCATTTCTTTAATGCTTAACTGCCTAAATTAATGTGCTAAACAGTATTATAAAATTAATTGCAATAACTAACAGGTAAAAAAAATATTATAAGTAATTTAATTTAATTGTTTAGATAATTTATTTAATGGATAAAAAATAAGTTACGTAAACGTAATTTAAAAAAAAATTTCAGTATTTAAATTAATTTATTGAACATGTGTCACATGTTCAATAAATGTCTTAACAAATTTATATTGATATTAATTGGTCATTATTTCCTTCTTATATTATGTATTAATATTTATATATTACCAAGATTTATTTGACGTTGCAAAATGATAAATGATTAAATACTTACTAAATAAGGAAATAGTAAGGATCCACTTTGCAAAATTCAATTGCAATAAAGTTATCATAGAGCCATTCGTAAACTAAGATAACCTTATAATTCAAATTATATTTCTTTCAAAATTTTTTATTTCCTTTAAGAACTATATGCATAATTGTTTATTATTTATTAAGTAATTCTGGAGACGATGAAGGAAATGAGTTAAATCAAAATACATTAAAAATCCTTTTACAGTATTCCATATAAAATATATGAATTGCCAAAAACTATTGCATTTAAACTAACTATAGAATATATATATATATATATATATATATATATATATAAATACTTTTTGAAACTCTTCTTCTTTTGGGAAAATAAAAAGATTTCAAAATAATAATATTGGATAATTTTCTCAAATATTTAATTAAAAAATTAGCAAGATTAAATGAATTATAATAATGATTTTATATCTACATTCTATAGTATTTTAGCAAGCAATAAATGCAGTAATTGAATAACGAAATGCCACCTGCGTTGTATTAAAAAAAAAAAAATCGATAACTTTGATGTCAATGAATTAGAAATATTATACTCATGAAAATGATAAGAGTATATTTTTCTAAGGTTACGACAGCTGTACATGTTTTCAGTGTGACCTCAGAAAAAGTTAATCAGTTAAACTTCTTTTTAATAAGAGAGTGTTCATTGGAACAAAAAAAATCAGCAATTTTCTTATCCTTTAAAAGTGTTTAAATATTATGATTTAATTTCTTAATGACATAAACAAATAAAATTTCTATAAGCTACATTTTTTTGTTTGTTTTTAGTAAAATAGTTTTTAGTATACAAAATCTGCTAATTAAGATATTATTAATTTTAATCTCTTTATTACAATCAGAAATTGATTTGTTCGTGTAAACAAAACTTTTAGAACTGCCTTTTTACTTCTAAAATGTATTCTAGTAAATTTTTAAAAGATGTTAACAAGAATGTGTTTGTACCAGTTACGTATTAAAAAGTTAGTTACTTTAAATATAATGCAATTAGGATTATCTCCTTGTTTTTCATTTTTTATATTTCTAAAATTGAATTTTATTTAATTATACTTTTATTTTTAAAAATCTGATTCTGGTTATCTTAACGTATAACCTTAACTTTATATAAGGAAAATCAAACTAATTTTAATATATTTGTCTAAATACTAGTTTACATAAATTTTCGAAGTGTTTTTGAAACAGTCTAAAGACTTCGTTAACTCCTTTTTTATAATGAAATTTCGTATGCAAGTACTTTAGTTCTTATGCATTTTTAGTTCTATATTTTGTTCTATGTAATATGCAATTATAATTTGGCAGCGTAAATATTTATAATGTTGGAATGCAATGCGACAGAGCATCTGGATGAGTCTTTTTCTTCAAATTGAAATCTACGAACAGCTTTGAAACAAGTAATATATATAAAAAAAAATTTCAGTCAATTCCTACTTTTTTTCTCTATAGTGTAGAAAGTCCTTTATAAACAATTTTCATTCATTTTTTTAAGTTTATCTAGCGCCATCTATTGGTAGATGCATGCAACTTAAATCTAAAAAAAACTAAAATTAATTAATTAAATTTAATTGATGAATTAATATTTGAAAAAACTGTATTAACATTCAGTGTCATCCACTACAAGTTCAAAAAAATGTATTTGAACCTGAGTGGATGAATAAAAAGTGTTTTATTAACGATTGAAAATTTGAACACGATATATATAGGGAGAGTGTGAGCTAATAAAAGGAAATTAATAATAATAATGATAATAATAAAAAAAGAACAGCAATCTCGAATTACAGCAAAATAATAAAAGTAAAAATAATAAAAGCAAATACATACGATAGAAATAATAAAAGCAAATATATTAGGCTATATTTCAAATTTAATTAAAAACTTTTTGATCATTTAAAATTAAAAAATATAGAATACATTAACAAGAACACTCAAACACGATCGTTTCAAATTTCAAACGTAAAAAATTAAGAATAATAATATCCAGAAAAATAAGATAAATAAAAATCAGACGATTTTTTATATTATTGTCAATTTGTAGTTACATTATTTTAAAAATTGAACAATATATATTAAATGATTAATAAAAGTATTTGATAATAAAATAAAAAAATATTTGATAATAAAATAAAAATATTTGATAATTAAATAAAAATATTTGATAACAAAATAAAAATATTTGATAATAAAATAAAAAATAATTAATAATTAAATGAATAAATTAAAATCAGACGATTTTTAATATTATTTCCAATTTGTAGCTACATTATTTTAAAAATTGAATAATATATATTAAATGAATAATAAAAATGTTTGATAATAAAATAATAATAATTAAATAAATAAAAATAATTAATAATTGAATAAATAAAATAATTAATAATCATTAATTAATTAATTAATTAGTTATGAGAAAAAAGATTATTAACTAATTTAATTAATTAATGATGAGCAAATGAGAAGAAAGAGCAGCGTGAATATATGAATATTTCTCCCATATAAAACTAAAATTAATTAATTAATTTTAATTAATGAATTAATATTTGAAAAAAACTGTATTAACATCCAGTGTCATCCACTATAAGTTTAAAAAAAACTGCATTTGAACTTGAGTGGATGAATAAAAAGTATTTTATTAACGATTGAAAATTTGAACAAGATATATATAGGGAGAGTGTGAGCTAATAGAAGGAATTGAAAAAAAAGATGATTCTCTAAACGATGGTTTCTAGATTCGAAACTTGAAATAAATGTCGTACTTAATTCTTTCGTGTTTTTACCTGGAGTACACGATAAACATTGGCAGAACTATCCTTCTATTGGAATTGGAGAGGAGACAAAAAAGGTGCGAGTCCGCAGATCTTGGAGATGTTCTTTAAAATTGAGGTGGACCCATTTTACCTACATTATTTACTAAACTGTAATGGAGAATCTCAAAACTAGAGACGTGATATGGAGTAAATTATATATACAATAACTTTATACATAGGACGACATTTTCATACTAACTTGAGTTTTGTTCGTATCCAATTGACAACAGGAAGTTTGATGCCAACCTCCACTCTAGTCATAGACTTCAGCCAACATTCTTATTATAAACCGATATTCAACACCTTGTTGTAATGCCCTTCCTTTCACAGTACCCTTCCTTACATTTCAAAGGGATAATGAATAACCACAGACATAAATAATTTTTATTGTGTCTTTTTATTTGTTAAATGCTGCTCTGGTGAATTAAATCACCATACCTCTTCCATATGTGCAGTTACCATCATTGCCCATCCGAATTTTACGTATGACCAAGTCGTTCTAAGACAAAGAAAGCGTGTCAAAAAAATCTCGCAGAAAACATTCGCCAACTCTTCTAATAAAAGGAAAGCCAAATAACAGCATGCATAAAGATCAGGAGTGGGTCAAAGCTTTTGTATTGATTATTTACGTAGTTATATGTTCTGAATACTCAATTTCTCTGAATTTTTATCGTTGTGTTTTCTATCCATAATATCACACCTACTGATTTTCCTCCATTTAGATAACTCCTTAACGGTGCATGATTACTTTTTTTATCTTATAGTATAATAAATAAAATGTTTTAATGTACCTACCAATTAACTTATTTTTAGTATACTATTGAAATTTTACTAGAAATAAAGATAAACATGACATCATGAAAATTAGTTATATGTATTGAACAATCATATTAGTTGGAAAGTCCTTCTTTTTATTATTTTTCGTAAAACAATCTTTACTTTTAAACAAAAAAGTTTCCTATTGTTTACAATCTCAAGAAAATTCAATATATCTTGTAATTTTTAGCTGATCGCTGTACTGTTTTACTATTGTTTGTATCTAGTTTGTACCTACTGTTAATAATTATTATTTTATTCTGTCATTAAAAAAGGGTAATTAAATTATATTATTCACTAACATTCAATAATGCAGAACTGAAGAAAAATATAACATCGTAAAATATATGGCATGAGACTAAAAATATGTATCATATTTTTATAAAATGAAAAAAGAATACGTCTTGTTATAAGAAAATCACAATAAAAAGTACATTTAAGTTTAATTACATTCGGTAAAATTCTATGAGATTTTAGAGAAAATTGAGATTTTGTTAAGAAAAGTATAGAGTTGATATGATTTATTCTTTAATAAGTGATGTGGGAGCCTATTTTTTCTATTTTATTATTCGTCGGTTTCTAGTACCAGACAGAACTTTGAAGATATGAGTCAAAGTTGTTCCAGCAATTTTTAATTGCGGTTTTAGATCAGAATTTCTATTGTATTGTCACCCATTCCTGTAAACATCTCGAGCTAGAATGCCTCAATGACCATTGAAGAAATTTTTATCTCTTTCCAGAATTCGTTCCTTCATCTAGAATTTTGTAAAAATATTCTTCCTCGCAAATTAAAGAAGAGATGCAATTGCTCTGCACCAGCCAAACAATAAGAAATGTAATGTATAGAAATCTAATGTTGTGTACAAGAAGTTGAAAGGAAAACCTCCACTTACTAAGCTACATACTGATTCACGTTTGGGTTTTGCCTGGAAACATATAACGATTGGCACCAATTGGCGCACGAAATATGTTTTTTATATGTCTTGTTGAATGGTCCACTCCAGAGGGAGTAACTGGCAACAAACTATTTTCCGGTATGTCCTGATATAACATGGATTCATTTTGTTTTCAACAAAAACAATTTCAGTTGTACTACCCTCTACAAATGAGGCCCAAATCATGACAGATTCCTCTAAATTGGCGTTTTGAAAAAGTAGGTGATGTTCTTTACGCAGATCATACTAGTAAAACTTAAATCCATCTAGTCCATCTAAATTAATTTTTTCTTCATCCAAAAACACCACACATAACATCGTAAAATACTTGACATGAGACTAAATATATATATATCATATTTTTATAAAATGCAAGAATACGTCTTGTTATAAGAAAATCACAATTCAGCAATCAACAATCATTTCAGTTGGTGCCAGTCGTTAAATGTTTCCGGGCAAAACTGAAACTTGAATTATGTGTCGTTTAGAAAGTGGAGCTTTTCCTTTCAACGAACATTAGAATTTCTATGCAGTACAATTCTTATTGTTCAGATGGGGCTAGGCGAGGAAGACGGGTTTTTGCTTGTAGGAAAGCCTGTCTATCTTCTCTTGTCTCCAAGAAATCATGTTTGGCCTTCCTGTTCGTTGTTTTTTGTCATAGCTATCCCGATTAAAGAGAAAGTGTATGATTCAACCTACGACCTGCCAATTTTTCGTCTAATTTCAGCACCACTGTAACCAATATTTTTAAAACATATTATTTTGCCTTATTTAGTTTCAGATAAGTGTAATCCTCTCTGCATCATATTAAAATATACAAGAATAAAACACTTCTGTTTTCACAAAATTTACGTTTGTTTTTAGTTTATTAGGATAGAAATCCTAATTTTGAGCAAAAAACGCAAATTTTGCGTTTTTTTCTTCAGTTTATTTATTCTTTCAGATGATGTAATCAGCAAAACGACGCTATACTTTTTTCCCAAGCTGCCATCCGCCGATTTGGATAATTTTCACATAATCTGAAAATATCAGGTTTTTTTTTCACAAATGTATTTTAGTTTATTATTCGGCAGAATTAATTATAGTCGTAAAAATTTTATATAGTTTGAAATCGCAGCATTAACCTCTATTTGGCGATTTTTCATTCTAAGATATATTTTTTTCCATGATCGTATTATGTATATATTTTTTCTAATGCAGCTGGTAAACAGACATGGACGTCTTAGGGCAAGAGCTGCACAGACGTTACTCACTTTGCATTACACAGGGGGCGCGTGTAACTTGATGATAAGCCACGGAGTAACAATGCCCCCGCAACGCTCTATTAGGACCGAGACCTACAGATTAAAGTTGATTCCGAACCACTACAACACCCATGGGCAAAGCTGGGATTTGAACCCGACACCTGTGGTACCGAACGCCAGAGCGCTAGCCATTCGTCCATCAGGCCCCCTGATTGTATTATATTAGAGGCATTATTTTCATCATATTATGGTTAAGAGTATTTCCTTCATATTTGAAAAATCAAAGAAAATAATTTCACTGGATTCATAGATTAGTTTTTAGTATATGACCTATTAAATAATAGATAAATGGCAGAAATTCAATTGCAGGAAAGCTATGAAAAATATCAAATTCCTTTAATATCTCATTGAAGACTGAATTCCGAACAAAACAATCGTTTATATTTTTGTTTATCCTAATATTATACTATAATTACTCACAAAATATCATGATAAGCTCTTATTATTAATACATATTTTTATATAATACATCTAGATTTATTTTTCAAATTTAATTTTAAAATTAACCAATTATAAAATGTAGGGACGATGTTTTCAATTGATATAGATAGTCTTAATCTCACTGCCTATTCAATTTGTATTACGACATACGTAGGATGTTCATAAATAAAGTCCATTTGTTACGATCAGTCTGTAGTAGAAACAATTTGTTACAATATGGCTAGAGAACTTATTACAATTTTATTCCAAAGATAACATTAAACAACAGCATTTTGTGTAATAGGGAGAAAGTTTGCTTTGGATCACCAGCCAGACCATTTTATGCTACTTATTCGTAATTTTATTTCGCCTAACAGAATGTTGAACTGTAAAATATAAAGTATGCCTTGAAACATTTTATTAAGTATATATATATATATATATATATATATATATATATATATATATATATATATATATATATATAAAACTCAGTAATTTTAACATCTGGGAAATATGATATCGGATCATGTTATGCTGATGCCATAGCAGACCAAATCTGTAATAGTTATGACTCCACAGAGACAAACTTTATGTTATCCTATCTGCGAATCGTAACGGCTAATCAATAAAATACTACAACTTGATAATATTTTCTTGTGGAATTTGGCTCCAGATCACGTTTTACCGTCATTTTGTTAGGTTTGAAGTAGTTATTTATTTCACATAAAGTTTGTTATTTTAACACCATAATTTGCTTGCTTAGCAATACGAATACTTCCTTGTGAAGGAATACGTTAATAAACTTGTGCAAAATTCCTCGAAGATAAATGACCCAAAAATGTAGGAGCAGAAAATGTATTAAAAATTATACTATGACGTTATGTGACAAGAGTTCAACGGAATTTACATGAAAATGACAAAGAATGGAGATCTTCTGCTGTATAAACCCTGCGATTCTAATTTACGAATTGCTTCATTATTTCAGCCAAAGAATATCCCATAACCTTTTAATATAGGGCCCCCGTAGCGAGAAAAAAACTGTGAAGTGTTTTTCGTGAGGTGGATCTGCAGTTAACAGCAGCGAAAAAAAAAGACACTTTAACAAGTTACTAACATAGAATTTTCCCAAGTAAACAGCATCATCAGATTGCTACAAAATTCCTCTTGTAACCGTACTTCCTCCTCCACACTGTCAAGAGCACCGCTCTTTGGCGTTCAGGAGAAATGATCAGTTGGCCTCGAGACTCTCACCCGAGTAAAAGTACATCGCAACCACACGCTCCCGCTGAGAACCCTTTTTAATTGGACTACAGTCTCTCACCCCGAGATGTTAAGCGCAACCATGCGTATTAGTTCGGCTACAGACTCTCACTAGGAGAGGAAGTATATTTCGCGCCTCCTGCGCGTAGCTGGGTATCGAGTTTTCCGCTTAGAAGTGAAATCAAATTTGTTTTCGAATCTATAATTATATTATACATAAATGTAATTGAAAATTTCAAGTGTATTAAATTAAATAAGGGCAACTAATTAGCAAGTTATAGCTATGTTTCTTTCTACGCACTGCGTCCCCTGTGGCGCCCAAGAGAAATGCTCAGTTGACACACAGACTCTCACCCGGAGAGGAATTATATTTCGCGCATCATACGCGTATCCGAGTTGTGGGCTTTCGATTTAGAAGTGGAGTTCTTCCACGAATCTATAGTTATGTCTTTAAATGTGTTAAATATTACATGTCTCTAATTGTATGTGCATGTGTCAATAAATCTGTGAGTTCTCCAACTTGTGCCTCAAGTATCTCAACCCAACCACACCTAGTTACAATGTGGTTGCCCAACCTGTACACTTCACTGATTAATTTAGAAATTCCGTGAATACTAGTACTGCTCTAATGGTTTGATACCTTCTCTTCTTATTTTATTGTTACATCATTCACAGTCTAAAAGTCAATAATTTCATCCTTTTCCAGTTTAAATTATAAATAATTCTATAATTTCAAATTTCATAATTATTTTCAAATTTCATAATCTATCGACAGTAATCTGTCCTATACAAAGCCTCTTCAAAATTTTCAATCTCTACAAAACAATTCCAGTAAAAATATTTTCTCCTGTATTTTTAAAAATATCTGCCATTAAAAGACTAGAATAGATTCGAAAATTAACATGCGAATTTCTGAGTAAACAAAGTTCTCTAGCATGAATTTTCATCAATCGTTTTTATTGATTTTCTTTCCTCTAAAACCATTAAGATATCCTTATTATCTGACTAAATATGCTGAAAATCCGGTGAAATTTTAATGAATGGTTTCTGCTGCCATGCCGGAAAAGATGATTTTTTTTTTTTTTATTATTAACTCTTTGCGGTTACAGATTAAAAAAATTATCTAATTAAAAGTTGCTTTCATTTACAGCCAAGTTTCATATATTTCGTCGAAAGAATGCAATTTGTGAAAGTGAAATTAACAGCTCTTTTGAGAAATATGAATAAGCATGCATAGATTTCAGTAGGAAGAATTCAAATGCAAGCAATATACCTTAAGAAGTATGTAACTGTATCCGTGTTAAAAAGAGAGAAATAATTTATGAGATTTGCAGTTATATACGTTTGTACAGTCGAACCTTCATGTCTGTTATATCATATAAAATTTCAAAGTATGATGATATTAATTATGATGGTCCGCGGTATGATGGTATGATGGTCCGCGTATCCCACTTGGTGGACAGCAACATCTAGACCAAGTCCAAGAATGCGTGTGGTCTCATGGCCGGAGGAAAAGGGGGATGAGCTTCTGTTGTGTTGTAGCATCAGTAGGTCGTAGTCTGACTTGGCTCTGTGACGGTAAAGAAAGAAGGAAGTGCCATCCGGCAGCATTTAGGAGGAACTACCACGCATTTGCGTATCGCATAGAAGATAAATCGGAAAACTTCCCAGCAGGTAGTCCGACCTTTTTCTGAAACAGTGTCTACAACAAAGTCGCCAGCGGTTAACTAGTTTTAATTTTACTTAGCATTTTTAATGGATATCATTGATTCTTGCAAAGGATTTTTATATTAAATTGAAAAATGTACATTTCAATAAAGAAAATAATAAAATAATCAATAAAGAAAATAATAATGGATATCATTGATTTTTGCAACGGATTTTTTTATTTTTAAATTGAAAAATGTACATTTCAATGAAGAAAATAATAAAATATGCACTTATATAATATGAGTTCCTCTTTAATGATGTAGTTTGATAAACAAATTATCAAAACAAATTTCTACCTTTACATGTCTCTATCTTATACTTTCTGTTACTTTAAAGAATGAAATAAAAATAGTTTCTATCCACTATAATAGCAAATTTATATACTGAGAAGACCGTGAACGCGTCAAATACTTGGCTTTGGACTTCTTAATAATAATTTATCATATCTCACTCCTTCTTCTTCAAAAAAAGTAAGTCAGAAAATCAAATAAACTTTTATTATTTTTGTACCCGAACTACAGAATCATATCATATATATTTTAAAGTGAGATTATTACCGTATTTTTTAGCATGAATCCTGCACAGATATGCATTTAATTTTTAATACAGGCTTTAACCCGGAGATGATATATAGTTAGTAGTTGACGAAGTTAGTTAGTTAGAAGACGAAGTTAAACGGCAAAAACGAAATACAGAAGTTTAAATCAGTTTTCTTGGTTTAAATCCCTAATTCTTAAATCAAGTCCCACAGATCTTTAGGGGACAAATAATAAAATTTACATATTTTATTATTATTATATATATATTTTTAATACAACTGAATCATTTGTGTTTAGAAGGCTTTTAAACTTACGCAACCTGACCCTGATAGAGAAAATGCAATATAATGAAAAAATATTTGTATTACTATGCAAATCGCGAAGAATATACAGATAAACGATTTATGCATATGATTTAGAATGCAAGTTTGTCTCATGATAAATTAGCAAAGTAAAAAAGAAGCAACGTTAGATGAGTTAACAGTTATTCTTTTTAAATAAGAAAGATTGTTGTTTGCGAGTTATTCATCTTAGAAGACATGTGTAACTGAAAAAATGTATAACAGTCAAAGTCTTTAGTTTTGCCATTTATTTGAATTCGTAAAGGTTTTCTCGCTTTAGATTTGTGAAAGGCTGTTTATTTCCTTCATCATATCGCAAACAGAAATATCCATGTCTCTATCCACAGCAAAGGATTTATAGAAGATTGGCAGAAAAAGGAAATGTGAATCCTCACAGAAAGCAAGTGTGTCGGATATTCATTAACCTGGTTGGATCGGCGCATCCGAAAGCATGCGGTGGTGGTACCACAATCTACAGTTGTCCCACTTTATAAGCTATGCAGAGCTTATTGGACATTCTAGTCTCAATTTCACGAATATTGGCTTGAAAACGGCTGGCAGTTACTACACCCACAACAACTGCCTCTGACACCTTGTTATCAATGCCAAAAATTACAATGGTTAGAGACTGATCTGTACGTATTGTATAGTATTCACATGCTGTTGAAAATATGAGAGTTCACCGAGAAAGAATACAAAGATTTCATTTAAACAGGTCCTATCCAGCTGCAATTGCAGGTAATTGTATTCTGGGGTAACATCTTCAATAATCAGTCACTAGTGGTACGTAACAGTGGCACAATGACTAGATGACAATACATGTATCAGGTGCTGTGCAAGGTACTCTATCCTACCTTCAGTATTGCATAATGCTATTTTCCAGCAAAATAACGCCCAAGCATACACGGAAATCAGTAAACAAGTCCAACAAGAGAATCCAGTTGCTTTCTTGATCTCCCATATTTCTGGATAGCGCACTAATCGGACACGTGGTTGCACGCAATTGGGTGTTATTTGCGTGACCTACCCCAATGTCAAATCGATTCATAGTATATATCATTATGCTTCCAGGTAAGAATTCCACATATTGATTGTTACTCTATCTCTGAGTGTTTTGAAGCAAATCGCCGAAATGAGTAGTGCTGTTTCCTACTGATCATTCTAGATATCCAATCGTTTCCTCGTAGGATTTAAACAAAAAATAATTTTATTAAAATTTATTAATTTAACATCTAAAATGCAAAATTTGAGCCCCGATGTAATATTTAAACAATCGTGAAATTGTAGAAAACAACTTTGTAGTGATTAGCACAATGAACGCTCAGTTCAGTTGAAAAGTGCTCTTATGCAAATATCAGGAACAAGATATCACAAGTAATGTATGTGTACACAAAACTTGCGCAGTGCAAGTTGACTATAAAGATTAGATGTAGAATTTAATCTGTATTTTTCATAAAAAAAAAACGATTGCTTAAATTTTTGCACCTCGGTTTACGTCAATTTACCTCAATTTTTTATCACTATCTTATCACTCTTTTATCATTTTTCATTTTACTGACAAAAATAGATCCGTAGGCTTCATCTTACTGATAAAAAGGATTCCGTGGATCAAAAAATGTTAAGAAGACCCGGTTTAAAAAAAAAACTGTTTAATATATTTAATAATACTATTTACGCCACGAAGTCAGTGGTGGAAGGAATCTAACTGGAAGAATTTTAGAATTCATATATCATAAGAAATTTCGATATTCAACACTCATGCTGAAGTATACGAGCAAGTAGTTTATACAGGCAGGGATGGGGTGTGTTAACGAGGATTAATTTAATTGCGCATTTAACTATTTAGAAGGTGTGTGTTCACAAATGTTGCTGCACTAAAATGATTGTTTAATAAAAAAGCCATAATTAATAATTAGCCATAATTCTGCAATTTTCAAAGCTCATATTCAAACAGGGCAAATATTTCAAAGCGGAGTCTTGGCAATATTTTTACTCCCTATGCTTTCCTGCCATTGTAACCGTGGTTCCACCTACGTAGCCATGTTTCCTTCTACACACTGCAAGATCGTTCGTTCGTTCGATCGATCGGTGACGTTCAGAAGAAATCGTCAGTAGACACCGAGACTCTCATCAGAGAGGACATGCAGTGCAACCGACGCTGCTACTGAGAGAAGACCGATTCCCGCGCTTCTGTTGAAAAACATTTACTTTACATTCTCATCCCGAGAGAAATAATATTTAGCACAATCCTGTGTATTTATTAGCCTACAAACTCTCATCCTGTTTGGAAGTATATTTCGCGATCCAGCGTGTACCTGAGAAACTTTATTTACAGCTGAGAAGTGGAATCCTTCCACGAACCTTTAATTGTATATCTTTAAATGTGTTACACGTTGTATCTTTAATTGTGGTGTTAGTGTCGCGTTTACGTACTTGTAAATAAAGCTGTGTGTTCTGAAACCTGTGTCTGAACCCGACCACACCCAGATCCAGTTGCACAAGTAAATGACGACGAAACGACAGCATAGTTTATAAAGATGATAGTTCATGAAAAATTTTTACCGTCATTTACAGTAGAATATCCTTCCTTCTTTTTTTCCTTATGTAAGACCTCTTTTTATAGGGCCTGAATGGCCGAGTGGCTAGCGCTCTGGCGCTCGGTACCACAGGTTTCGGGTTCGAGTCCCGGCGGTGCCATGGATGTTTGTAGTGGTTCAGAATCCACTTTAAACCGTAGGTCCCGGTCTAATAGAATCGTAGAGCGTTGCGGGGCATTTGTTACTCCGCTTCCGTGGCTTATCTTCAAGTTACACGCGCCCCCTGGGTAATGCAAAGTGAGTACGTCTGTGCAGCGCTTGCCTTAAGGCATCCAAGACCTTGCTGTCTAAGTGTATGCCAGCTGCATTAGAAAAAAAAAACCTCTTTTTATAAAACTGATGTTTTTCTTGCGATTACAATTTGAAACATGATTATTAAAAAATAAATAATGGGTGACTATATTTAATTGTTTATAGATTTGTAAAAAATTTAAATGAAAAGTCAAATTACGATTATTAATTACTGGAAGTGAAGGTAGAGTTTTTTGCTGATATTCGTGTAAATCATCCTGAAAAATAGTAGGAGTTTATTTATGCTTCGAAAACCGAGAAAAAATACTGTAGCATGCATTAGAGCCTAATTCTATATATAAAAAAATTTTCTACAGAGATGTCGATGGGAATTGAAAAAAAAAAGTAAGCAATAAATATTTAACATAATTTATAAAATTTAAATTAAAAGAAATAAAATAAAATAAACAAACAAAAATGACCAAAAAAATAACTTTATTATTTTTTTTTCAGCAGACATGCAAAAAGATATGAAACAAGATAAGCATTTTCAAAAATAACAGAAATAAATACATAAGAACATGCAAGGATATTTAAAAAAATTTCTAATATATATAAATAATACCAAACAAAACATAATCAGTTCTATGCAAAAATTGACAAGACATGAAAGCTATCGTCAAACATATGAAAGATCGCTGTAGATGAAAGATGATTATAATGCAATACCATTGTTTTATGTACAAAATTACATGTTTCTGGCTTCAGCAAGAAAAGTATACATCAATTCAAACCAAGTTACAAAATTATTTAACACTAATTTATAATAAATTTCTACTAAAGTTTAGATGCAAATCATATCTATATCTATCTTTATCGATACATATATATTGAAATCTTTCAAAAAAATGTTTCATGTTTTCTCTCACTTTACTGGAAGACAAAATATTGCATGAAATAACTTTCCACTTAAATAAATTATTGCAAGTGAAAATTAATAAAATCATCCATTCTTATACAATAATAGCAACAAAAGTAATATAAACTTAAATAGTTGCTATTCAAATATTATTATTATTATTCACGGTAGAAATTGGAAATTGAAATTTTAAAATTCTATTCAAGTTTACAATTTGGCTAGTTTAATATAAACACATAGCTGCTCTATGGGCTATAAATGAAATCTAAAACTAAAATAACTAGAAAACATTGAATTTTAATTAATATATGATATAAGCGAGCATTAATATATAATACAAATATAACTGACTTGTAGCTAAGTATGCTAAATATTTCCAGAAATTATCAGCCATAATGTTTAATGAATTTTGAGAGAAATACAACTTCGATATTTACATAGCATTTAAATTCAATAATTTAGAATTTAACAAACTAGAAAAAAATAAATAATCATTAATTACAATGTTTAATTATTTTATAGTACATTAACGTATGTAAGTACTTTTTAATAAATTTTTGGCAATTTAGTAAGATAGTCAAAGCATCCACACTGACTGAGCTGAAAATATATGTTTCCTTAGAACTCTAAAAAAAAATGTTCGATAAAATAAAATTTTGAAATAAAATTTTGAATTAGTTGAAAATAAAATTTTTAAAATTATAAACATAATTCTTCTTTTGAAAAAATATTATATATATTTATAAAAATTTATAATAATTACAACACCGGAAATTATCACAAAATATAGCTACTAAAAATCATATAATTCTTTTACCTCACATAATTTACAAACTCCAATTTCACAAAAAAAGTTAATTTACAAGTAACATTAGATTAGTTTTGCTTCAATAGCTAGTTAAAATCTTAATGTTACAAACAAAATTTTTAAAATCAATATTTCATTTATGCGCAAATGGAAGAAATTTCTGAATTTTTTAAAGTTACCAAAATTTTGAATAAATTTAGAAAAATATAAAAAATTATAAAACTTTTACTTTACTTCTTTCGAAATCCTGATTAGTACCTCTAATATAATTTGTGCTACAGAAGAAATATCCGTTTAAATCACTTCATTGCAACCTATTTCAAGGATGAACAACGTCAATGAATAAGGAAAATATGATTATTTCTATGCAAAGACGATAATATGATTATTTCTTATATACTCTATATATCCTCATACTTCACACTAGGTTTATCTAAATCACACACACACACAAAAAAAAACCCCTTAAGTCTTTGCAATTTTCATTTTTTTTTATATTAATTGAGATAATAAGATGATGGTCTATTAGCAAGGACGTAACTTTAATATTTCAGATAACAAAAATAATTTTGCATAATTTTTTTTTGGTTTTATAATACATAGTAACTATCCATCTATTGATTCTGATAATCTCTTCATACTCAAATAATGTTTAATCAACATTGCCATGAGTAAGCCAAGATCTGCCTTGATAGTTTGCTTAATACAGACGCATACCTTTAACTTTCAGGCGCAACAACTGTACCTTAATCAATATATAACAGTAGAAGTTAATTCATAAGTATTGAAAACTTTTTCATATTTACATGATGTCTCGGCTGCAGTACCTGAAATTGGCGAAAACTTTCTTTGATTATCTATACAATCAATGTCGATGTATAACTTATCGATCCCATATAATAGAGATAATTGTGTTTGTCCATATAATACCCAGTAGCAGTAAACCTTAAACCGCTTCATAGCCAACCTGGTGTCTCATCAACAGTACCTGAAATTAGCCAAGATCTTTCTTGGCAACCTCAGAAGATCGCTACCCACCTGACTGAGAGGTCTGATCTTCTCGTGTATCCCCAGGGCAGCCGTTGAAGGAGATGGAGGTGGAAAGTCTGGCGTGGGCGGTTGCTGGTAGTGCGTAGGGCTGAGCGGTATTTGAATAGTTTGTCGTTTGGTCCTCAAATCTAGTGTCTTTGGTTTGGCTGGAGGTATGGGCTTGTCTGGTCTTAGTCCTTCACCGGTCAACCGCCTGCGATGCATGGCCTTGGGACCAAGCAGAGACGATATGCCACCACTGGTGATCTTCCCACTGGCCATCTCATCGTAGAGGGCACTGAACGGCGATTCACTGAGCTTGCCGTTCGACAGCTGCTGTTGCTGCTGCGAAGTGGTGTTCTGTGGCTGACTGGTGGATGTAAGCGTGGGTGCTTGCTGGTGGTGAAGGCTATTGGAATCTGAATTAGCAAACCCGCTGGGAGGAGTCCTTGGCATCATGATGTCCGACGGGTCGTACATCATTTGGTTTTGTGACGTAGAGTCGTATGTGACAGATGACTGCCGAATGTGGTGTTGCGTTTTACCGCTGGGGGATAGTGATGTGATGGATTTGCGAGGAGGTTTCGCTGGTGGCTATGAAAAAAAAAAAAAGGATACAAAAATTTAGTTTTACATACGCTCACAGATTTTTTTTTTTTTTTCGTACTAAGTATATAAATAGTAAAACTTACAAGAGGCTTCCACCCAGGTGGTACCGAGATTCGAGATGGAGGACCCTGAGGATCTGCAAAAAAATCACAAATGTAAGAATTTTATTATAACGTAAAAGCTAAAAATATGCTAGAATTTTTTAAAATAAAAGAGATGAATTAAAACATATTTTAAATAAAACTAAAATATAATATTCAAAAGTAATAAGCCTAATAAAGTAATAATATTAGAGTTCAATACACTGAGCTTGCTTAGGATGCAATAATTGAGATGCTTTCATTCAACATGTTTTAGCTCACCCAAGATTGTACATTCGTAGGATAATGTAGCATAATTAAACAATTTATTCACTCTTACAATATATAATCACAGCCTTAAAATTTCGCGCATTTGCAATATTTGAGGAGATATGCAAGTAATTGAATATATTTCCCGAGAAATAATGCTGCATATTAGTAAAAGGTGAAAACCCTTTTAGAAGCTATCCATCATGATACTATATTATAAGTCATGGAATGATGATTCTTGGACTGATGGAATGATGACTTTTGCATTGGAGTTTGTTATATTATCTTAAATGATTAGCTATATATATTTTAATATATTCTATAACGCAGTGTCTCTCTAGTGTATCTCAGATGTATTTTGTTGGTGAAAAGTCTGATTAAGAAGATCATAGGACAGGAAACTTAAGGAATATGTTGTCAATAGCTGCATTGAAGAGGAGTGATAACATAGGCTAAACCACTGATGTTGCGTGGATATATCAACAGAATGACTAGAAATAAACGACTGATTGATCTATAGCTAGAGATGAGGCCAAACAGATTGCTAGCAAATTGCTGCTGTTATTATAGTCGACACTACTTGTCAGATCAGACAGCTAGCCTTTACACGTTCAAATACCAAAGGATTGGCAAATCTGACGTGGTCATCAAATATGCCAATCCTAACATATTGAAAAATCAATGGTACGGCGTCAAGTTGACATCAAGACACAATTTTACATAGATTCCATCTTTGCTGAATTATATCCTTGGTAACACAAGATTTCTGCACAGTAGTAATTTCCATTGAATGAATGATATCTGTATTTAAGTCGATCTGAACAGGGTTGTTTTACTAATTATAAAATCCTATATATAAAATACATTTCATTCTCAAAGAAGAATGACTGAGATATTTATATTTATAAACAACTACCACAGCTCCGCCACACACACACAAACACAGCTTTTAAGTAGATTTGCAAATTGCATGCACGCATATCGATTGTTAAACTGCAATGGTTATAAATTCTGCTAACTGAAGTAGTATTAACAATGCCTTATTAAGATGAAAACTCACACCATAATAACTAACAGAATCACTTTTGTTGATCCTTTTGAGTTAGAAATTAGCAGTTTATCAAACCAGTGCACGATTTTCGTTGAAGACAAAACTGACCTGGAGGTGAGAAGGTGGTGAGACCCTGGCTTTCCGTGAAGGAGGTCATGACGTCGCGGGATTCGTACATGGACGTGGAGTGTACGGAGGCGGCATCGTAGTCCCTCGGAAGCGGCGGAGTCTCATACACCGACGGACTTCGGCTGCTCATCGACAGGTGTTCGGAACTGGAACCCTGCGACTTCCGAAGTGTGTCGCTGGCTGTGGAAAACCCAATTAATACGATTAATGACTAGTAATTGATCATGATATAGCAAAATAGTTTACTAGGCTTAATATTTAGTAGTCATACTTCGAAGCTCAAACTTTTGTTTTGCTTATTATTCATACAGCAAATCATGTTAATCTTTGACAATATACTGGAAGATTTACTAGAAAAATAAATAAAATACATTGAGATGTTCTATAAGAAATCTGCTTTTCAGAACACAACTTTTTAAAACGTCAGAAATGGAAATTGTCTGTAGTTATACAAACACATTCCATTTGATTAAATGCACATTTTGATTAAATATGTTATTTAATCAAAATGTGCTCCATCTACATCAATGTATCTATCTGCCATCTATTAGAAAATATTTCTATGCAATTTCAAAAAATTCCTTTAATTTAGAGTCAATAAATTCAATAAAGGCAGTTTTGACATTAGCGTTTACTCATTAAAAGATTCCAAATGTTTAAAGACGATGTATTCATTAAGAAAGTGTGGTGAATATGGTGGATGATGAAGAACCTCGAATTTCAACAGGTTCAGTTTTTTGTAATGCGATTGTGAAACGAGGTCCAGTACTATCATAGAGAATAAATCCGCTTTTTCGATTCACCAACATCAGTTCTGATGACAACAATTTATGATGCGCAATATCAATTTGTCGACAATAATACTATGCATTAATTATTTGATCTAATCTAGGAAGCGGTAAATGAATCCGTCAAAACGTCAACATTCTCTTCATTGGACATAAGTTTGATCTAGATGCATATTTAGACATTCATCTGCATCCAGCCACTTTTATGATTATATTTCAGTGTTTATAATTACCATACAGTATTCACTTTTCATCACAAGCAATGATAAAGGAACTTTTTTTGCCGAATATTCTTTGATAGGCAGATTGCAATGACTGCAGATTTGCACATCTGTCAACTCATGTGAAATCCATTTGACAAGTGTTTTCAGCTATCTATGAGCTGCAAGATGTCTCGAAACTGTTGCTATGTCTACTCTACAAGATCAACAGCGAGTTCTACGATAATTACAATAGGGTTATCCTCAACTTTTGCCTTAAGAACATTATTACAAAAAAAAGTTTTCAAGTTTCCTACGGTGTTCATTATCTAAGCTCATATCTGCTGATTTGAACTTCTCAAACCATCGTCTCACTGTGGATACTTTAGCTGCATTACTTTACTGATACTTTAGCATTCCCAAATGCATTCTAAATGTCGTGTTGTTTGGATAGCGGAATCTCCAAGTTTATGTTCAAACAGAAAAATGAACCGTATTTTGTAGGATTCCATGTTTCCATATGTTTAAGATTTTCTATAAATTTCGACACATATGCAAAAAAATTGTACCATTAGACAAAGCACAAAATAAGCAATAAAATGATATACAGCGCACTTATTTAACTTAAATACTGGTAGATATATATTTTATAGAATGTCAGCTAATCTAAAAGTTCATTTCATATGGAACAACCTAATAAAATTTTGATATTATCTACTTGAAAGTGCTTCTGGTATATTTCAGAAGAAGCAAACTCATAAAAAAATACTATTTTGATTTAAAAGAGATATTTAAACACCCATATTTTACCACCTCAATTTGAAACCAGCATTCCTGAAGGAGGTATCTGAGGCAATTAAAAGCATTCCCCCTCTTCTTTGTACACAACAACAAGGTCTGGGCCTAAGGACCAAAGTTCCTTGACCGGCCTAGAAACGAGAATTCAATTAGCTAATGGAAATCGATACCGAACAATCTTGGTTCGAAATCAAAGTCGTTATCCATTGGGTTGTTATATCTACGAAACTGAAATACTTTCTGGGTAGAAATTTTTTAAAAAAGAAAGTAAACAGTGAAGCTAATATATTTTGAAAACAATCGAATATTTTTTTTTTTATCTGGTTTATGAAAAAAAAATTATATTAAATGAAATGAATTATTTGTTTTTATGAAAATGAGTTCTATTTTCCAATTTATTTATATTGCTGATGTGCTGCGAAAATTTGAAGTTGATGAAATTTGAGCATGGCTAACAGAAAAAGTACCAAACCGTACACCAGAAATTATAATAAAAATACCATAAAAAATAAATGTTACAGGAATTTAATTTTTTTATTTCGGCTTATATACGGATACATTTAAATATTATATTACAATAATTAAATTTATATTTTTATAAAATATAAATGAACTAATTTTTAAAAATAAAAAGCACTTTCGACATATATACGGATCTGCTTATATTCAGACATATACGTATTTATCAATGTATCTGAAATCTGATTCCTGATTTCCATAAAATCTGATTTTACGAATAAATCATTTATTGATTTCAAACTAAGAAACTTGAGAAGTAATGTAATGTCAGTGAAGACTCGATGGGGAAAAACAACAACAACAACAAAAAAAAAAAAAAAAAATCACGACCAGCTTTAAAAGGCGTTCTAATTTACAATACAGTAGTAAGACCTCCTGTCAAAGATTTAGTGACATAGTAAATGCGTAGTATCTTCTTTTCTTTACTGTAATTAGAGCAGCATTTTATCACAGACGCTGTTTCAGGCAATTACAAAACACAGTGGCCATGAAATCTGCATACGATTAAATTAACTCTTTGATACACGATACGTTTTCTTTTTTTTTTTCTTTTCTTTACTAGCGTCACAGTTGTGTTGCTGCTCATCTCTAAATAATTCACCCGCAAATCCGTCTAGTTGAATTAGGTGGCCCTACGCTAAAAGGAAAACATGTGCTTTGCACTGAACTTTATACACATGGAAATACCACTGTAATAAAAGTAAAATGATATTTACGATATTTTTTATTTCTGCCCTCGCAAGATTTGCTCACAAAATAGAGGGTTAAATTATGAAGAGTTTAAAAAAATAGGAAAATAAAAAATTTAATTTACAGTAGTAAATAGTAAACAATGCTGACAATAGTAAATTTGCATTTATCACGCCTTTTTGCATATCTTGTTATTAGTTTCAATATACTTAATACCGGACTTAATCTTATCATATTTATTGCAATAATGACTTAATCAACAAAGTTACAACCAAAACGAGTTTACTTTAACCACAACGAGTTTACTTTTAATTCACTCGGAACAAATGTTAAGGCAACACATATACATTATATCCAGGTTGTGCATTGAATATAGAAAAATATCCGTATCAAACGTCGGAGGTATAATAAATATCTGACAATTTGCAGACAACGAAATGTGATTATTAGTCAGAGCAAATACCTTCCTGTTTTTTTTTTTTTTTTTTTGTGTGTTTACTTTTAATAAATACGGCTATTTCAAAAATTAAACTAATATACCATAAATTTTATTAAAAAAAAGTTAGCTCTCTTCCAAAAGTATTAAAAAAAAAACAAAATGTACGGAGCGATGGACCTCATACACGATATTTACCAAACCACTTGCGTGTCACATGGGGGAAATCAACAAAATTTTCACCAGACAGTAAGACTTTCAAGGTCAGCTGTTCTTACATGGACATATTTCATTTGAAAAACAGTGACTACTAGGATCTAGTTTCTGACAGCAATGTATGGCGACAGTGAGAATTGAGCCTTCGTGTATTTAGGAGTTAGATTCATTATACATAAAATATCCAAATAATGAATAAATCATAATGCTTCAAAAGTGTTATTTTTGATTATTTGTGAATGAATTCAGCCTGCGTCATTCGGAATATAGGTACTCGTATCAAAGTGGTTACCACGAGTAACTGTCCTTTAAGTTTGTTGTTCTAAATAACTCGTTTATCGTTTCTTAATTGATCGTTTTTAGATATCATATTCCAAGTTAGTAAATTAAAAAAAAATTTAAAATAAAATCAAGATTTTAAAATAATTATTTTTCAATAATTAAAATAATATTATAATGCCGTAGTGAATATCTTTTATTTAATTTTTATTTTTTTCTGTTATAAATATGAGTTATATGTAAAGAACTTTATTTTTTTTACCGCAGAAGAATTCTTCCTTTTTGTAACATTATTATACATTATCAAGTCAACTTTCGAACAACAATAATAAAAATTACTATCATTCTGTAGAATTGAATCCATCTTTTGAAAAACGTTTTTAATTCGTTCGATGTGACATGGAACAATCTCTACTTTATGCAAATAATCTGCATTGGTGCACGAGAAGATTGATTAATCCTCAAGGTTCGTCTGCATTAGCGTAAGAAGAGTTACACTCACGTGGAAGATCAAGCTTGCTGCTGTTGTAGGAACACATGGTGTCTGTGGCTTCTCGGACATGGGGGGATCCGCTTCTGACTAGAGGGGAGGGAGCTCTGCTTCTCCGGCGTGGGAACGAAGGTGGACACCGAGCTGAAGCTGGAAGGGGGAGACGTCGAGTACGGAGACTTGCTGGTGTCGTCCACTTTTCCTACCACGGTGGTGTGGTCTGTAAACATTGCAAGTTTGATTTAAGCCTTTTTAGTTGGATAGATTTAAGTATATAAATGAATTTGTAACCAGTTAAAGAATTACAATTTTTTTATATTACTATATTTTTTTTTTCCACCGGGGCCTGATGGCCGAGTGGCTAGCGCTCTGGCTCTCGGTACCATAGGTATGGGTTCAAACCCGGCTTTGCCCATGGATGTTTGTAGTGGTTCGGAATCCACTTTAAACCGTAGGTCCCGGTCCTAATAGGATCGTAGAGCGTTGCGGGGGCATTGTTACTTCCGCGCCCGTGGCTTACCATCAAGTTACACGCGCCCCCAGGGTAATGCAAAGTGAAGTAATGTCTGTGCAGCGCTTGCCTTAAGGCATCAAAAGACAATTGTCTAAGTGATTGCCAGCTGCATTAGAACGAAAAAAAAAAAAATATTTTTTTTTTTTTTTCCCACTGATCTAAATTTGTCAAAAAGGTTTGATTGGTCAATTCTTATTTTATTATCAAACATAAGACGATAATTTTTAATAGATTGGTCATGTTCCACTTAATTATTATTTATAATGATCAACAATTGATAGCTATTTTATTTGCCACTGATAATAATAGGGTGTTATTTACAGTGCACCAGAAAGCCTAATATAATAAATCCACAGAAAATGGGGGAAGTGAGGTTTAATCTGCATTTAAATATCGTATAGAATAAAATTAGGAAAATTCTTAACAAGATCGTCTGATTATTATCGATGTGATTTTTTTTTTGTTACAATCATCTCTGAACCAACTTGTTCTTAAACACTGATTGTAGCGTACATCCTGCGTAAATCGAATCTCTCGTCTTTTTGTAAGTGAATGAAAGGGCCTTTTTTTGGTATTAATTTATTTAACGTTTATTAAGTCATAAAAGAGGTGGATACAAATCTTATTTTGATCCCATATAAAACTAAAACATTTTTTTTTTACATCAGACAACCTAATGTCCCACTTATGTATATCATCAACAGATGATGACTGACGAATCGTTAAGTATAACTGTCAAACATTAGATGGGAGAAATGGGAGAAAAACAGAAAATTCCCACTAGGCATCCTGATTGCAAATACAGAGATGTTTATAGATACTGAATCACCACTGATTCTGTCTCCTCACTTTGGAAATCAGTGGCTGCAATGGACGCCACCTGCGGATTTCAAAACTGGGCCATTCTGATGGCTAATTACTGACGTTACCACCGGGATCCGGGTTTAAATGACGAAAAAATTATATTACAATAAAAGCATATACAATTATTACAATAAAAGCATATACAATTATTACAATAAAAGCATGCATTCTAGGAATTCACAAAATATGCTAATAACAGTTTTTTTTTTTTTTTTTTATATTTTTTGATGTTTTCTTCTGCCACTATTCAAATTTATTTTTAGACATAGTTACAAATTGCATTAATTGGCGGACCCTAATAGAAAAAACACACTATTAATCACATACTATGAGAGCATGCTTATTTCAAAACAAAACAAAAACAAATTCATAGAGTGATTGAATGCCATTTGATTAGTGACAGTAATGATTAAAAAAATAATAAAAAATAAAATGCTTTTTTTAAAGTGCTAATGCTAAAATATAAAGAGCATAATATAATTATAAAAGTTAATAATTATGAAAAAATTAGGGGAAGGTTTACCTCTTATAACTCTAGATATTTGTTTCGAAATAGCAGTATTCAGATCTTCCAGAAGATCAAATACAGTTCTTTTCAAATTATTTTCTAAATTTACATCAATTCCTGCAAATAGAAAAACAAATAAATTAATTAAAGAAATGCAAAATTTGCCTAAATCTGCATTCTTCTATTAAAGAAACTTTAAACTTCGCTCACCGTAATCAAGTAACAACTTTACAACTTCAATTTTTCCGTACAGAGCTGCTTCGTGAAGAGCGCTTCCGCTTTCAGCCTGAAAAAATAAACAGATTATTGTTATTATCTTCAAAGGAATTTTTGTGTAAAATAACTTTTAAACAAAACAAGAATAATTTTTTTTTTTTTAAATCAAAACAACTTTTGTACAAAACAAGAATTTTAACTATTGTAGGTTTTTTGAGCCTGGTGGATAATGCGTTCCGCTTTCTGTGTATATACCTGTGTATATATCGAATTCTGTGATGGATATGATAAATCCGTAGAAAGGAATGTTCTTTTTGTTGGATTCTTGCAGGAGTGAGTCAGTATGCATCAGGAATGTTTATGGGTGTCATGTAGTAGGTGCCCCGTGGTGCACTTTTTGAATAATCTTCTTTTTTTAATGAGGCGCCAACCCCATGGTGGGCCAAGGCTTTTACCAACTGGAAGATTCCAAACATGAGATGTTGCTTTTTTACGATGTATGGTTGTCAGCCCTTTTTTCCCAACGCTCTACGGTCATATCAGACCGGAACCTATGGTTTAAAGTGGAATTCGAACCACTACAAACTAACAAACATCCATGCCGCTGCCGGGACTCGAACCTGAAGTCAACGATTGCCAGAGGGCACTTGAACATCAGAATAAGTTGAATGTTTATAATGGATATTCAGGCAACGATGGATGATTCAAATACGTTGGATGTTTATAAATAATGCCCATTTATTAAGAATATCGCTAGAGGACTTATACTTGTCCAAGGACCGAAGACCTGTGGTACCGAGTGCTAGTCACTCGGACATAGGGCCCCACACTGAATAATAGTTGTTGATAAATAACTGCTGTTTTAATATTGTTGATTTGCTTCGAATAATAGAGCTTTATTAGAACTGCGGAGGACTATTCCAAATTTCCAGCAGAACTCGGTTATCTTTAAAAATATATCTTAAACATGTTGATTTTGGAAGAGGAATGAATTTGATATCCACTTAAATCCGAAATTCTATCCATTAGGCAAAAGTATGGCCATAACTAATAATAAAAACATGGATTATGGACAAAGTTGTGCAAGATATTATTATGAAGTTATATCAAGTTTTAATAAATTATTCTATACGCTTTCAATTTATTTCATTTAAACTACATAGCAATGAAATTGCATACCAATCAAACTAAAACTTGTATAGCAGGAATAAAAAATCAAAAACAAATGCAATACAGCGAATTTCCTCAAATCGTAATCGGTTTATAGTAATTCAGATTCCCAAATTGAACCAGACGGCTGTTGTTCAGAAATGAGCATACTATATAATCCTTCTTCTTCGCCACTTACTAATAAAACAACTTTGGCCCCTTTATTACACATTATTATCATCATCACTGTTGGCGCAACAGCCCCATGGCGGACAGAGGCCGTCAGCCTATTGGCAGATTTCGAGACTGGAGAAGTTTTTCTTTTATTGGGTAAGTTGTGAGCCCTATGTCCAACGCTCTACAGTCATATTAGACTGGGACCTACGGTTTAAAGTGGATTCGAACCATCACAAACATCCCTGGCATAGCCAGAACATGAATCCGCTACTTGTAGCACCAAGTGTCAGAGCGCTATTCGCACTCGGCCATAAGGCCCGCTTTATTAGACAACTGTGAGCAAAATAGAAAATTTATACAGAGCTTATTTTGCGCTATAGTCTATTGATTTTTCGTAAGATCAAAGTAACTTCAATACATCATACTATATAGGTTCAAGGTCAAGATTATTTTTTGATAAAGAGGATAAATAACAATTATACTTTCGTCATTTTATGCAGCCAAAATTATAAAATTTATTATTATTTTTAAAAAAATGTTTCAAAATCACCCCCAAAAAAAAAAAAAAAAAAAACTTAGGCATTTTTATTTATACACAATTTTATAACTTTTATAAAACCTTTTTTTTTACGATAAGATAATTTTAAGAATTTTCCCAATAACAAGATATCAAAGCGCGCTACTATCGAACTTCGGACTTAGATATGGAGCATAAAAATAGTAAAATCTGTCATTTTATCAAGTGCTGAACGATTTCAAACTTTTCTCAGTAATTCTTTTTCTTTGTCAAATGAAGAACTGATAAAATACCGTACTCGAAACACAGAAAATTTCGCCATTATTTAAATAAACTTTTTATCATGTGTGAACATAACGATGTCTTCGTACAAGGGGAAAAATAACAAAGAAGGTATAACTGTACAGAATAATCTAAGTAAATTAACAATAATAGTCTTAAATTAACAATAATAGTCTTAAATTAACAATAATATCTATTGCACGCTGTAGATTATAAGTAGCTATTGAAAATGGTAGAAGTACACGTGATATAGCGGTTAGCATTTGTTTTATGACAAAAGAACAATCACAATCGATATCTTTTCAATAGATCTCGAAGTACTATACAATTCATATGTTTGTGGCATTATAAAATTCATTTTGTGTACATGCTCTTATATTTTTCTTAAAATCCAGTAAAAAGATCGAATAAGCATAAGCATTTTAATAATAATAATAATATAAGCATAAGAATAATAATTTAATTTTAATAATAAGCATAAGCATTTTAAGTATAATAAGCTAAAAAAATTCAATGTGAAATTTATAATTTTTTGTTTTGTTTTGCTAATATGCATATGTATTCAAAAGTCGAATTCAAAAAATATTTTAATTATTTAATTACATGTCTCTCTTCCTAGGCAACATAATTAAGTTGATTTTATCGATCTAAATTTGATATTAGAATTAAATTTTTTTTTCTTTGAAGTAATTATAGCAACAATCGCATCGTTCATTTTACAATGCTGGCAACGAAACACTTAACAAAGTAATTGACTACAAAATGCAATTATTTTTTTTTTTTTTTAAAGACAAAAAGAAGTATCTTGTTTTTTCATTTCACTGGTTGAATGCCTGATTGGGCTCAATTAACAGGAGGTGCATTGTTTTATTATTTTTTTTTTTTCCCTTTTATTTAAATTAAGCGATCAATTCACTATACATGAAACAAAGAAACAATAGTTCAAACAAGTTTTTATTTGGGGAGAAAAAATGCAGATTTTTTTCATTTGCATACAAATTTTGTGTGTGTAAAAGACATTTGCATTATTTCAATGGTGCGTACAAAATGCCATTAAATTATAACAATATATAATGATCAAACAATGAACACCGATGAAAGCAGGGGTTACATTGTAATATTCTATGATCATTCCATCTGGTTTAAACCACACTAACGCAAATAAATAGTGCATTACATTGCTTTACAATAGCAACAATGTTGCAAATTATTGTAATGCAAATGTTGCAAATATATAACTAATTTAATTTTGACAATAATATTTCTCATTCGGTTGATTTTTTATTTTTTAATATCCTGAGGTAGCTCAATTCGTGGCCATATGTAGTGTTAAGACACAGCACAGCTAGGCACTGGGCACAGCTAGTTAGCAGAAGAACTCTAATTCGAATGCGCTGTTGGCGTCTGTTGTAATCACTGCTTTTAAAAACGAGGCGATTTTAAAAACATGTGCAATCATTTCCGCATCGTCTCAGACGACCTTCGTCTTCATTATTTGCATTATAGTCTGTTATAAGCCAAGGCCGTCTCAATGCTTCCTCCAACAGATCTGATCGGACACCACCGACTGCCAACGATTGATTTTTAATGTCTTGAGATCTGCCTCTACGCAGTGTATCTATCTTTTGCGAGGGTCTACTTCTTTTCCTGATACTCTATATATTTGCAAAAGTCACCTTTTCAACAGGGTTCATATTATCACATCTAAAAGATATGCTCAAGTCATTTGATACGAAAAGATAGTCAGGCGATCTGGTGGACTTTTCTTAGGTTTTCTACCATAGACGAGGTCTGCTGATGTACAAGAGGGAGGGGGGGCACAGATTGACATTTATCGAAACAAATTCGAATCCATCTAATACGGATGTTTAAATTTCCTATGCATTTTGTATGAGTGTGTGTGTGTGTATGTGTGTGCTTTCAGATTTCAGAGTAACTCCAGCGATTTCAAGAATGGAAATGAAAGACGATAAAGACTTTAAACGATCAGACTTTTAAAGTTTTTTTCTTCAAACAGAATTTATTTATAAAAGGAGAAAATAGTAATAGAGTTAAAAATGCGTAGCTAGAATGGAGATACACTTAAGCGATCTAAATTTAAAAAAAAGCTATATCCATTAGTTTTTCATTTTAACAAGAAATATAACAGAAAATTGACTTAAACGTCAATAATATACATTTCTCATATTTTTGGAAGAAAATTCCTATAAATGGAACGATACTGCAGAAAATGCATAACTTGTTACAATAAAGCATAAATTAAAAATTTTAATTTATTGAACTGATGGGATTTGATGGCTTTTAAGCTATTGGGACCTGATGGCCAAGTGGCTAGCGCTCTGGCGCTCGGTACCACAGGTTTAGGTTCGAATCCCGGCGGTGCCATGGATGTTTGTAGTGGTTCTGAATCCACTTTAAACCGTAGGTCCCGGTCTAATATGATCGTTTGTAGAGTGTCGTGGGGGTAGTGTTACTCGCGTCCGTAGCCTATCTTCAAACTACAATGCTAAATGAGTAACAGGGTGCAGCCCTTGTGCATGGCATAAATATTAACTGTCTCTGTATTGCCAGCTGCATTAGAACAACAAACTATTGAACTGTTTCTGCAAATAATCGAAAAGAAAAAATATTACAGTTACAAAATGTGTCACTCACCGTGTAATTTACATCGAACCCTCCATCCAACAGGACCTTGACGACATTCTTGTGGCCATTCCTGGAAGCCAAGTGGAGCGGCGAATGTCTCGTGGTACATTTCTTGAGCAACGAAGGGTCTGAGTCGACGAGCAACTGGACGGTGTCCAGTCGTCCGTACTGGGCTGCCAGATCCAGAGGAGACTCGTCTTTTAGGTTTCTCACGTTCGGATCGGCCTCATGCTGCAATGAAACGACAACAACGCTTGATTAATATTACAGTAGATTCGCTGTACATTACTTTTTAAATAGTTTTAAATCCGTTATCAAACAAACAAAATATATATAAAAATCTAAACCGATGCAGGAACTATTATCTAACACTGATACTGGGCGATGTTAATGAAGATCCCTATTTGCATATATGTAGAAGTTTATATGCATATCTTCCTAAACTATACATTTGCCTATAGCATCTAAGTGATGATGGCAGACACCAATGAAGATAAATATTTGAATATACGATGAAGTATTATTTATTTGCCTGTTAAAAAGAACTATGAATGTGCTTAGAGCAACTAGATGATGCTGGCAAAAGCTCCCCGTTTGCATATACGGTGAAATATTATTTATTTGCATGTTTAATAAAACTGTACATGTGTTTGTTTAGAGCGGCTAAGTGAAGCTGGAAGATATCAACGAAGCTCACCATTTGCATATGCACTAAAGTATTATTTATTTGTATGTTTACGAAAAACTGTACATGTACCTATAGCGGCTGGGTGATGCTGGTAGATATCAATGATGCTCACCGTTTGCATATACATGCTGAAATATTATTTATTTGCATGTTTAAGAAAATTGTACATGTGCCTAGAGCGGCCTGGGGATGCTAGACGAAATCAATAAAACTCTTATACCGAAGTATTACTTATCAGAAGGTCTTACGAAATTGTATGTGTGGCAGACGCGGACTGGTAATTAGAAGGACAAGAAATCTCACAGAAAATTTACTAAAAATGATTTTAAAAAAATCATTGCTCTGTTAAAAAGCTCTGTTTAAAATTATTTCGCAGTGAAAACAAAAAAATGCCGAAGCTATTTTGATTTCAGGTTAGTTGGTTGTTTATTCTGTGGTGTTGCAATTTAATTAACAGAACAGGTAGATTAATTGGCCAGATTTGGTTTAATGACTACACATCACTTGTGGAAAAATAAAGTGTCATGAATTTTAAATAAACAATTTTTAAGTAACTGACAACCCTTATGAGAACTTCACGTTTTCTAACATCTGAAATTAATATACGAAGCACTTAAACTTTCTGATTTGTCACAGCAGAAAGCTTGTGTTTGATATTCCGTATAACCATCACGTGGTAGATTAAATAAGACATTCTTTATTTTATCTATCAAGAAGAAATAATTCACCTCAAAATGATAAGGCAATGTAATGGTCGATCACATGCGATAGGATATGCTTGATTAAATGTTCAAGAATGAATTTTTTTAGAGGGCAAATGATTCAGTAGAAGAAACTTCTTTGTAGGAGTTAAGAGTTATATATTTTTTAACAATGATGGTTGCTCTACTTCATTCTTCAGCGATCGATAACACATTTTTATTCTTTAGATATATCCTGTAGAATTCATTTCATGAATATAAAATTTCAACAATTTTTTTTTTTTTAATTTTAAATCCATTTTCAAATTTTACTCTTAATTAAAAATTATTTCATTATAAATGAAAAAAAACTATTACATTAATTGAAAATGAAGCTTGAGTATTTAATAGAAAAAATATTTATATTTTTAAAAACTTACATTTTAAATTTTGGATACTTTTTTAAATAAAATTATGTTTAAATGTGTTTATAAATCCTACATTAATTTTATAGACAAAATTTTTTTTTATTTATTAACTATCTAACAAAATTGATTATTTTTATCCTTCTTAAAAAATTAACGACCCACATTTTATAAGAGGTCACATTTCATAATTTTAGATTTTTATTGTATTACGTAATTTATACAATACAATGAAAATACAACCTCTTTCAAATATAATGTGCAGCAAGAAGAATTTAGGTATATATCAAAAGCGTGAATCAAGTGATTATTACGTTAAGACGATACAAATAAAATTTTCTCGTGGTTAAAAAAATAGTCGATTAGTATCCATAATAACTCAAAAAAGAATCTACTTAAACAAAATGAAAAATAATAAAGCGTAATCAAGCCTATTTTTGCTAACATTTTAAATTTCTTTCTAAGCATTAAAGAACAATCACGATGGATAATTGCAACATGTCAAACGATTGCTTTACTCAATGAAAGACTCTTTAGAATTCCTATATATATTTATCATACTATATTTGACCATAATGACATTTTAAATAGAATGATATCAAAGATTGTATTATTTTAGAAGATAAACGACAAGATTTTTGCATATTGCTTAATAACATCTTTAGATTTTAACAAAAACATTTTCTAAAAATTTGTACAAAAGTTCACAATAGTTGCTTAATAATTTTTATTAAATATCTATCTGTGCATAAAAAATGACAACAACCGCAACTAGTATCACGATGGATAGCTGCAGTTTGGACGATTTGCTTTAAAACAACTTCTTACATTACTCAATGAAAGAAGCAAGTTCATTCATAACTTGATAGAGAACCTGATTGTCAACAGCAAAATTCAGATTTGAACTACAACAAGAAAAATTATTAAGAGTAGATCTTTTGAAAAAGCTCTTTCATTATCAATGGCTGCTTTCCCTTTCGTCGTTAGATAAAGTTGTTGTTTTGTCGTTGAACGTACCTTGAGCAGTAAAGATACGACCTCCGTGTGGCCGTACTGAGCAGCGGAGTGCAGAGGCGTTTCCCGATCGTGATTCTGCAAATAAAATAGTTGAATATCAGTATTTAATAGTATAAAATACAAATTATTCATTTAATAAAAGAATGAATTAATAGTTGTTGCAAAGAGGAGGTTTGAAGAATATATATATTCTTTATTATTATTATTAGTCTTAAAAGTAACAAGCTTTTAGTATTTTTTTTTTTTTTTTTTTTTTTTTAGCTTCTTAAGTAATTTCTAATTTAACTTAAGTTAAATAAGAAATTAAAAATTAAGTTAAGTAACTCATTCAATTCATTCACTTCATTTCTTAAGTATAACTTCAATAAAATAATTATTCAACGTTACCAATCATTATAAATTAGTTTCTGTACATTAAGAAGATTAGAAGGACAAAAAAAATATGATAAAAATATAAAGGATTAAATGAAGTTACTTATGATGTTTAACTTTGCATATTTGTTAAACTTAATCCTATATTATCAATTTAAATTCAAAAAGTAGTATCTCATAAAATTTGTACACAACAATATTTTTAATTTATAATCAATAAACAATTAATAAATTGCTCAGAATCAAATTAGAGATCAAAATAAAAAATAAACGCTCCAATTAAGAATTAATTATACCATGAAATGGAAAGAATCACAAAATCTTATTTAACACAAAATCATATTTAAAAATTATGAATTCTAGTTTTTTATAAATTTATAAATAACAGTTTTTTAATAATTTTATATGATCTACAATTTTTATTACCTGAATTACAGAATTCAAGCAAACTTAATTTTATATTTGTCATTAATCATTTTAATTAGTAAAAAAAATATTATAATTAAAATTAGCTAATTCTACTAAACACGATTTTAACACAATTTTTTAGTTTATATAACGTAAGTATATATAATTAATTTAAAAATAAATAATTATAGTGAAAAAACTTCAAAATAAAAGACAAGTCGAAGTTTCAACATTTCCTTTCAATTAAATTAATCGCTCATAAAGACCGTGGGAACGAAGAACATCCCGACAGTTAACTTATGGTCTTCCTTCATAGCGTGCGACAATTCACATACTACTCGCAGCTTTTACCCTGAAGAGTATGTAAAAAAAAAAAAAAAAAAAAAAAAAGAATAGAAAGAAAAGAAAAGAATTGAAACACAGTTACCCATCTCCGTCAAATTACGGTTCTTTCTCAGACAGGTGTGCATCGAGGCACGATTATTGTTTCACAGGGACAATCATTTTTATTCCTCCAGGACATAGTGAGATGAGAGATAAAAGAAAACTCAAATTAAGAAAAGGGCGGGAAGGGAGGGAGTAACAAAGCACCAACCACCCTGACCTTGACTTATACGCTCGAGTGAACAAACGTTCGAAGAAATTTTCCCGGGCATACAGGCACTGTTGATCATCAGATATTTCCCCAAGATTACCCCAAAGAAACCAATATAAAAATTATATCCTAATACCAAATCGTGCACAGAAATCACAAGGATATCTTCATGGAAATGATATCAACGAAAAAGAGATATTAACTGGAAATTAGTAGATCTAACTTACAGCGAGGTTAACGTTAGGAACGGAGGGTCCCTGTTCCAAGAGCATTCGAACGATGTCGGTGTTTCCGGTCCACGCCGCCAGATGGAGCGGTGTCGAGCCTTTGTGATCGACGACATTTGTAGAGGCTTCATACTGCAGCAACAACGAAACGATCTCTGTAAAGAAAAAGGAAATCTTCTGTTGTGTTTTCTTCTGTGATGTGATTTATATCTTCCAACAACAATATATCATCACGGGAAAAACACTTACCAATTTCATGGTGCACAGTGATTGATTTGCTGTAGTATATAAGTACTTGTATTGGAAGCCAGGAATACATACAATATTTTGAAATAAAATCCATAAAGTCAAACCGATAAAAATTTATTTTATCTGATATTCAGATAAATATATATATATATATATATGCTTTTAAAAATTCAAATAAGCTAAATATATTTTTGCATGTCTAAATTTATTGTTAAAATTGCTTTTCTATTGAAATCATTTACTGAAATTATAAAATTAGAATTCATATCTATTACAAACTCATTCAATAAGTATATATATTGCAAATTGTGTATTTAATTTTATATATTTATTAATAAATAAAGATCAATATTTTCTCCGACATGTATTATATTAGGTAACTGACACCTCTAAAAATAAAAGAAAGTGAAAAATTTTATTGATACAAATTAATTTTAAATAGTTTTCAACAAAAAGTTTCCGTTTTTTTTATCGTTGGTGTGTCAACTTTTAACACAAATATATGAAATACAAAATTGATAAATATTGTACTAGTAAATTCTTTATGTAGATATTAGTAAATATCTAAATAAAATTATTCTTTTATTATCCACAGGTAATAAAAAAAAGCTTCTTACTTATGGCCATTAAGAGCAGCATGGTGTAGAGAGGTATAACCACTTTGGTCTTGAGCATTTGCCCCAGGTCCTCTTCTCAAACTGAAAATAAAAATGAAAATAAATTGCAGATATATATGATGACAGACATCTATATTAACGTATATATTGGATAATTTAAGCATTCTACTTCATTTTAATGATCCTTCCATGTTAATTTTTATATATAGCAGAAAATATTTTAAATTTACGATGACAGATTGCATAGCTTATGTATTCTACTTTATTTTAATTATTCTCTCATTTTAATTTTTATACATTGCAGAAAGTAATTTAAAGTGTTGGTAACTCTTTAGTTATATTAAATACTAGTAATTGTTAACTAACTAAGTGCATAACTGTTAGTAACTGTTTAGTTTAGGGTGGGGAGCGAATAAACCTAAATCCGTTATAAAAATAACTTGAGAACATACTTTAAATGAAAAAAATAGTTTTAATCAGCTTTGAAAATCTATATCATGACTTTTAGAACAATACTTAAAATATGTAAATTAATATGTTCATCAATTTTTGATACCCACCAGAATTCCTTGAGACATTTATCAGAAGTCACAATTTTTACTGCAACTACGAATTCAATAATTAATTTCTTATGAAGTCAGAAAATATTAACTGTTCTTGAAATTATTTAACTCATTTACAGTTAATTTGTAATTTTTCCAAGCAACATTAAAAATATTACAGCTAAGACATTATTTATGGATAACATACAGGAAAATTAAACGGAGCTAACACATGAACTTATTCAAAAAGAAAATAGCTTCCACACATATTGATCGATGAGAAATAAGGGAAATCTGCATTTGCGAAAAGCTATTGTTAACAAGATTGTTTAAGACTCATTAAGAAAAAAATAACCAAATGGCAGCAGTAAATGCGCAATGAAATTGCCTTCCAAATGAGCTAATTAATATTTGAGAAAGGTGAAAGCGAGAATCCTCGTAAATTAAAAGTTAAGTATTTACAAAAGTTCAGAGAGAAGGATGCAATGAACAACATGTAATTGGCTATGCATTTTATAATTGAAAATGAATGTTAACTGTTTTATAATGTAACAAACTTCGAAGACTTTAACATTTCAAATAATATGCAAATTAAATAAAATACAATAAGATTGTAATTTTTTTCCCGTTCTTTTGTACTTTAACGTCTGCAATCTTAAAATCGATTACTAAAAAGAATAAAACAATCCACGAATCAACTAGATTTACTATTACAAAATCATAAAAAATTGATTAATTTAAAGTAAGAAAATTAAAATTACCGTGATTTAAATTCAACGAGTCAGAAATTAGATTTACAAATAATATATCAATTTAAAGACAAAAATCAATTGTTTCAAGGCGAATGAAATTTGTGTATTAATGAATTTTGATTGTTTTTTGAAATACAAGATTATAATTTCTAATTAAAATAATAATATAGAAACGATTTACAACGAATTTTATAACAAAAAATATTGAGTTTCCAATACAAATTTCTGAAATCAAGTTGTGATTGATTGATTCTTTAAATAATTTAACTGGAAATAAAATAAAATTCGTTTGATAAAATTCGTTTCGAAATACAAAATTATTTAATCACAAAATTTTAAATTATCACAAAAATTATTGTTATAAAAAAAATCAACACATTTTGTTGCAAAGCGAATTGAATTTGTTGAAGCGTTTGAATTTTGTTGAATATGCGAAAAACATATTTTTTATATTAATTTTTGAAGAAATATTAATTAGTTTTAGTTTATTAGTTGAAAGTTTATTATTTTCACTAATTCAAAAATAAAATGAAAATCAAACATAATTATCATTAACATAAAGGACAAAATCAGTTTAGAATAGTTTTAACATGTTTCTTTAAAAACTTAATTGCTGCTATGAGAAATATTACTTTTAAAACGACATCAAGACTAGAGGCAACTATTATTTCCGTAATACGAAGGTTAGTACTCTGAAAATGGCTAATATTAACTAGACTAATTTATTAATACTTTAAGATAGAAATGTAATAATTGCATACATAAGATCTCATTGAATGATTCGTGAAACATAATTCTGGTTAACTGTAACTGTAACGTAAGAATGAGACAAATTAAATTACGAAAATGAAAAATATAAATGCCATGCACCATGTAGCTGAAATAACTTCAGTTTTGAAATCAAAACAGTTTTACTCTCTTTCGAAATTGAGCGAAAAGGAACATCTTATTTCACATCATTTTAACACTTTTTAAAAAATATTTTGGGAAGAAATATATATATTTTTCAAGAATTATTTTATTAAGCCAAGGCCATATGTCAGTCTTTGTTAAATTATTATCAAAGCATTATTATACCAGTAAAGTGATTTTACCTGCTTATACTGAGTTTATTTTAACAACATTGACTTCACGAAACTAAATAAAATAATACAATCGAATAAAACTATATTTCAGCATTAAAATAGCAATTACATAAATCAATAATAATTGTCGATTTCTAAATAAAGTTATTTCTTTTGGAACCTAAAATCCATAAATGAGCTCTTTAATAAGTTGAGCTGTTTATTTATATACAACTTCCATGAATAATAACCTTTTGTTATTAAAGTGTAAAAGCATTCTTTTTGTACTGATTGAATTTGTTACATGGATTGCAGAAAATATTTTAATAGAAAATAATTGTGAGAATAAATACATAATATTTCTAAAATCCAAGTATATACAGTATATATATAATTGGAATTTAGAAATATTATAACTCTTTTCAAACATTTTTATATTAAATTTTTATAGAAATTTCATTAATTTACTTATTGTTGGGTTCTATCTAATCCTCAGTGTCCTACAGTGCAGGACCATGAGTAGTCCACTTATGAATAGAAGGAAAGCGGCAGTTTCTGTTGTGACGATCACCCGTAAGTAGAAGTCTGATTTGGGTCCATGTCGCTGAAGCAGGAGGGAGTGGCCTCCGGAAGGTCTTTTAGGAGGAACTACTCAGCATTTGCGTAACGTATGTCTACAACAAAGACACCACACATTGATCTTCAGTCTTAATGCTCACCAGCGGTGCACGTTGCTACTTAGCTACGAGCCCAGATTAATTTACTAATTTTGCGAGAAAAGAAATAAAATGCAAATTTTTAATTTTATTTAGAGTCACATTTTTCCCCCCACATAAATATTTGCAAAACAACTTTTTATACACAATACTTCCAGATGTTTGCTGTCACCAAAAAAAACGACAGATAGGGACAAACCCATTAAAAATCAATATCAACTTTTTATTTCTTTATATTCTTTCTTATCCAGAAAACTGAAAGATGCCTTCTTTTTATAGCCGCACCCTAACACATTATGTGTTGTGGTCAGCACTCTCACAAATTGATTCCACGCGTATTTCCGCCTCGTGTAGTATTTTTTTTTTTTTTTTTTTGTAAAACAGATATTCGACCAGGTAGTTCAGAATGGGGTAGCTCCTTGCACGCTGAGAGATCTTTTGGCAACGTTCCAGTGACGTCAGAATGGACAGGCCAGAACGAGAGGTTGAACCAGGCAGGGAAAGGGGGGAGAGATGCTTATTTTTAGCAACACTTAGAGGGGAGCTTCCCTTTTCGATATGCCTTGCTCCGCGTTTATCAGATGCGGCGATGGCCTTTTCATAATTCCGATACACTGAGATATGGAGAGCTGTTTCTTTTATTTTTGTCTCAAAAGGATAAGTGTAATTAAGGAGAAAACCTGGATATATATATATATATATATATTCCTTTTGAAGGTTGAAGAGTTTCGGTTTCTAAAAATAAGTTTTAATTTTCTAACGCATAATAAATTGCCTTTTTTTTTTTAGATGCTTATGAATATGTCTTATGAATACATAAGTATTGTTGTTGTTTTCTAAAAGATAAAAATTTAGTATGCATGTTGTATTTTGTAAAATTTATAAGAATGTTGTATTTTGACTTTTGAATTTTCAGTTTAAAAAAATGCAAAATATGTATCAGTGACAACATATAGATATCGAAAGAATACTTTTGGAAGAATATGACATAAGATAAATAAATGTTTAAAATATTTTATGCATGTTAATAAATATTTATATAATAAATATAATATAGAGTAATATGTAACATATAGTTTACATATCAACAAATAGTTGGTATACATAATTAAAGGATAAATATGCGCTTTTATCAGATGCGGGGATGGCCTTTCATAATTCCGATACAGAGCGATATGGAGAGCTGTTTCTTTTATTTTTATCTCAAAAGGATAAGTGTGGTTAAGGAGAAAACCGGGATATATATATATATATATTCCTTTTGAAGGTTGAAGAGCTTCGGTTTCTAAAAATAAGTTTTAATTTTCTAACGCCTGATCAATTGCATTTTTTTTTTAAAGCAGAACGTTGCGAATCCATTTTTAAGTTATGAATGCACAAGTATTGTTGTCGTTTTCTTGAAAATAAAGATTTAGTATGTTTGGGCAAGAATGTTGTATTTTGACTTTTGTATTTCCAGTTTAAAAAAATGCAAAATATGTATAAGTGGCAGCATGTAGATATTGAAAGAAGGTAATAAAAAATAATATAAAAAATAGATATTATATAAAAAATAGAATTACAGAATTATATGTAGCATATAGTTTGCATAAACAACAAACAATTGGTAATAATAATAGGTAAAAACTTTAATCATTTAAAATACATAATGAATTAATTACAGGTATAAATCTATAGAATTAATATTTCAATTGCAGTTAAAAATGTTAAGTAAAAAAATTTTTTATTTCAATAATTTTAAATAAATATATATGTCGCAGAAATTATTTCGTATATAATATGTAATCATTTGTTGTAAATATTAAAAAAAAAAATCATAATGATTTACTATGCAATGCAAATTATTAATAAGAATTAGAAAAATGAAGTATGAAGGAAAAAAAAAATTTTTTTATTTGCAATTAAGTTTTGTCTTATACCTATGAACTATATTTTATTTTTAATGTGCTAATTTTATTTTGGTTCCGTACATATTAAGTTAAAATTAAAGTAAAAAAAAAATTATTCCCTATAAAACAGATCATATAGGTCAAAACATTCTCTAACTTAGTCTGAAAAATAAAACTTCATAATTGTATCAATTTCTGAGCTGTAAATTTCAGAATTAAGATCAAATGATGTTTTTATTATTCTATCATTTTATTTTGATATAAAAAGGGAAAATAAAAACATAATAACGGTTAGTAATTGGCAGAAGAAATTAGATGCATATTGTAGAGGGTGCATGACTGGGATGAGATCTCTCAATTTTTGCTCGGTTGAAAGATTTGGTCCTTAACAATGGGCCAATTTCCTTCTTAAAAGAAAGAGAAATTAAGGCCAAAAATCAGCCTTCAAATACACAGTTTGGTAACGTAAAAGATTTCAGTAACTGTAAAATTGTCACCCTATTGTCAATTTGCTTTCACTCACTCTGGATAACAGCCACTGCGTTTTTCGATTGCGGAAAACACTGGTAAATTTCATGTGTAGCTCTCGGTCACCTTTGAGAGCTTGCTATAATATCAAGATGGTAAAAGCCGGATTGACACATTTTTAATCTAGGTTCTTGAGCAGTGTCCCTTGTCTTTGGCAGTGTCTCTTGGCTCTCTTGTCTCTCATGTGTAGCTCTCGGTCACCTTTGAGAGCTTGCTATAATATCAAGATGGTAAAAGCCGGATTGACACATTTTTAATCTAGGTTCTTGAGCAGTGTCCCTTGTCTTTGTCTTTGGCTCTCAGTGTCTCTTGTTGCTATAATCAAGATGGTAAAAACCGGATTGACACATTTTTAATCTAGGTTCTTGAGCAGTGTCCTTGTCTTTGGCAGTGTCTCTTGGCCTCTTGTCTTTTGAGGAGAACTATAATATCAAGATGGTAAAAGCCGGATTGACACATTTTTAATCTAGGTTCTTGAGCAGTGTCCCTTGTCTTTGGCAATGTCTCTTGGCTCTTTGTCTCTCATGTGTAGCTCTCGGTCACCTTTGAGCTTGCTATATCTGGATCAAGATGGTAAAAGCCGGATTGACATTTTTAATCTAGGTTCTTGAGCAGTGTCCATCTTGTCTTTGGCAGTGTCTCTTGGCTCTCTTGTCTCTCATGTGTAGCTCTCGGTCACCTTTGAGAGCTTGCTATTCTGGATCAATGGTAAAGATTCATTTTTAAAATTTCTTAGCAGTGTAACCCTTGTCTTTTAACATGTTTTTCTCATGTGTGAATCTTGGTCATTTTTGAAGCAATATCTGGCTTGTCTTTTTTCAATGCCTCTTGTCTCTTGTCTCTCATGTGTAGCTCTCGGTCACCTTTGAGGATTGCTTGCTATAATATCAAGATGGTAAAAGCCGGATTGACACATTTTTAATCTAGGCTCTTGAGCAGTGTCTCTTGTCTTTGGCAGTGTTTCTTGGCTCTTTTAGGAGAATTAAGATGTGGGATTGACAATTTTTTTTAATCTAGGTTCTTGAGCAATTATATTGGGATGTTTCTTGGCTCTTTTAAAACTTATGGGATAAAATTAAGTCATCTACATTAGTGTATTATTATCTAATACCAAAGGTAAAGTCTGGGACACAATTGAGGACTGGAAAAAAAATTTTAAGTGGAAAACTCTCAAACAAGTTGTTGCCAATTTTAGATGAAGAACTGGACAAAACTGCCTGGCCGGATATCTGGACAAAATAGGGATTATAAACTCTGATATATGTGTTTTATATAAGACAGAGAAAATAAATTGAATAAGGTCCATCTACTTGTTTGTTGGGCACTGGGCTCTAACTTACAGGAATGGTGATGTGTGGGATCTTAACCGGAGGGCCAGAGACCGCATTTCTGGATCAGAGGGACTTTTATTATGGCGCTTCTATCTTTTAAAATTTTTATTCTTAGCACATTAACTTGTTTTTAACTGTTTTTAAAGAATTTTGGTCATTTTTGTTAAGAATATCTGGTCTTTTCTTTTTTCAATTTTTATTTTTATTTATTTTGTTATTTTTTTGTTTTTGTTTCTATGGTAAGTAGCCGAATTTGTATGGATTGAGTTCCAATAAAGCCATTAACAACAACAACATATTTAATCTGAGGGCATTTTCATAAAAAATTCTTTGAAATTTTGATAATATATTTTTGAACAGAGTCAACGTCGATGTCTCTGAATTTTCTCCTACGAACTAATGGGAATTAGTAATTTAATTATAGCCAGATGTTCATATAAAAAACTTGCAGTCTTTTGAAATTGGTTAGATAGATTGGGAAGCTTATATGGAATACCAATACACTGAAGTGACAAAAGTTCATGGGATAGCACTATGCAAATTTTCAGATGGCAGTAGCATCGCGTAGAACAGGTATAAAAGCGCAGTGCATTTCATCATCGAGAGGTTTGTTTCTGTTCAAGTTATTCATGTGAAAAGGTTTTGACGTGATGATGACCGCATGACGGGAATTAACAGACTTTGAACGCGGAATGTTAGTTGGATGCTAGACGCATGGGTCATGCCATTTCGGGGCGAAATCGTTAGGGAATTCAACATTCCCAGATCCACTGTGTCAAGAGTGTGCCGAGAGTATGACATTTCAGGCAAACATCCCACCATGGAAAGCGCAGTGGTCGATCCGCCTGCTATTCTTCGACCGAGACCGACTGCGACCGATGATGATAAAATTCGCAAAGCTGGCTTTCGAAATGGTGTTTTTAATATGGAATTGTGGGTGTTTCCGTGTGAATAGGACAGGCTGATTGGATATGTTGACTTTGATTTTCCAGATGGTACAATTACAATCACTCCTAGGTAAAAACAATCTTATGTAACCAAATGTTAATGTTTTTAAGCAATGTTAAAATTCACAAGCTTCAAAACAGTATAAATGATATTATAATACAAAATATCTAATTTAACAAAATAAACAAATTTTTATGTATGCCATTATATTTTCAAGTCATTCTTTAATAAGGAGAACCTTTTTTTACATGGAATTAGATTTAGCAAGGCTTTTTGTCAGCACCGAATTCTTCGTTTATACTCGACACTTAATTAGAATTGATAACTATCAGCAGAAATAAATCTTAACGAAACTTTTGAAGACAGAAATTTTTTTTATAAACAACCCAATCTCGACTTTTAATTATCACTACTGACGGCACAAAACTTTTGACGACAAAATTCAAGAGGAAAAATAAAAAATAAAAATAAACAATTATCTCTGTCGCTATTAAAAGAAAACGAAACACTAGACAGCACTCCATCCGAATACGGCTTTTATTTCATTTTCCCAAGAACTTAGTGTCTCCACGTTGGCAACTTGCCTTCAGTTCGTGACGTCAGAGAGACCGACCAGCGGATGGTGAGATGACAGTCGGAGATTTACGGCGCATCGAGAAGAACGAAAAATTCTTTTCAGGATTGAGCGACGATTTATAGAATCTTGAGAATGAAAAAAGAGCAAGATAGCGGTGATCTTGAATCAATTACGAGAAATTTCATTGCGCCATATAGCTTTGATGATGAAATGCTTTTCGCGGAGTCTGCAAAATGCACTCAAGAAGTTGTAAACAACATCTTGTGATTCATTGAGTTTGTTCATTCCTTTTATGACAAAGATTGCAGTGTGAAACAGAAACGATCTAAAATAATTCGCAGTGTTATTACTAGATAGTGAAAGAAGGATTAATGATTGAATTACTGGAACTATTTCCATCCAAAATAGCATACGAGTGATTTCGAATTTATTTTAGTGCCACTTAACACTAAATGATTTCTAATTTATTTTGGTATTGCTTTGTAAATAGCATCTTATTAAAGGGTTTTGATTAAAGTATTTTATAAATTAATTTTGAAAGAAAAGAACTGTACAATATAGTGAAGCTTTTTGCATACAATAACCATATGTATTACCAAATAGCTTTCGTATCTTATTTTTCAATATAATAATCAAATAAAAATTATTCGAATATAAAAAGAATTTAAATTCGAATATTATATTTAATTCAAATAATATATTCGAATATAATTAATTTTAATTCACATAAAAATTATTCGAATATACAATTCCCAAATATACAAAATTTACACAAAACTGAAATACTTCGGAATCGTATTTATCCAATGACAGAAAATTCAGGTTTCTATTCTTTGGCCCATGAATCTGTATTATCATTTTATAAATGGACCACCATTTAAATAAGTTAACGTTGATAGAATGCTATTGAACAGATTTGTAATGGCATATAAGATCTTTTTGCTCCTTTAATCCATTAAAGGTATATTACAGTCAGATCCTGTTCGATTATAAAGCTTCAGACACCTAACGCGTTATTAAAGTAGCTACCATATTAAATTAAAGTAGCTAGGCTCTAACTAACTAATTAACCACTCAATTAAAGTAACTGAATTTTAGAAAATCCCAATGTTAAATCCGATATGTCTGATTTTGAATAAAATAATAATGAAATGGTCACAGCTCCTAGGCAATTTATACAGTCTAATTAGTTTCTTCTTGCCTGATGATCGAGTGGCTAACGCTCTGACGCACGGTACCACAGGTCTCGGGTTCGAGTCCCGGCGGTGCCGTGGTTGTTTGTAGTGGTTCGGATTCCACTTTAAATCGTAGGTCTCGGTATAATATGACAGTAGAACGCTGATAATCCTACACCGTAAAAAAAAAAGAAAACATCTCCTGTCTCGAAATCTGCTAGTAGGCCACCATGAAGCTGTTGCTCCAATAAAGAAGGATGAGTTTCTTCGCATAATATAGATTTATGTTATATTTCCTTTTTGACAATATAAATAATTAAAACTGATTATGTGCTGAATTCTCAAAGCTGCTAAAAAGTTCCTAGAAATAGGTTGTTGTATAGAATTAATCATTCTAAAAAAATTTAAAAACTTGATTGTAGAAGAAAAAGTTCTTCATACATATAATAATACCAAAGATTAAAAATGCTATAAATAAACTGTTTTTAATTAAACTCAAAACATTAAAAAAATATAAATAAATAGAAGTTTGGAAATGTTTTCTATTAAAACTGTTTTGTTTTGCCAAAACTAATTGTTATTATTTTTTTTTTTTTAAAAAATTCTTAGATAATCATTAGATACTCTTCATTAACTTTAATTTTTTTTTTTTTTTTTTTTTTTTTATTTCGCTGAATATAATTTTCTTTAATACGGAAACTTCTCTTTTTTTCCTTATCTTTCTAAACATATGAGATGGTTTTCCAATAAACAGAGTTAAGTTGTTATTTAGACTGCCTAACTTGATTGATAGCTATTTGTCTGTTTGAATTAAGATGTCTAAAGTACGAATAATTTTTTTTTTTTTTTTTTAAAAAAAAAAGTTCAACCAACAAAAAATTGAATGGAGAGATAAAAAGTCAGACTCATTCCGTAATTAACTTTTCACTGAATGAAAGTTGAAACTATTTTTAGGGGGGGGAAAAAAAGCCATTGGTCGAAACCAAACAAAAATAATGAATTTTGTTAGCTTTTTTGCGTGCTATTTAGTTAACTCCAAACAATAAGGCTATTGAACTTTTAGCCAGATGAATTTCAATACAGTTGATACGTAACAAACACATTGTTACTGAGGTCAAACATATATATTTTAAATGAGTATAAGATAATGTTTTAACTGAATTTTTAAAAATGCTAAACAATTTATATTTTCCAATTTTAAAATATATGATATACATTTCCATTTATATTATTTTTAAATGATTAGGTTTTTTTTTTTTTTCAATCTAATGCAACTGAATAAAATCAATATTTATCTAACCTTAAGCAACTTCTTAGTTCTTCGGATAATTGTATTTCTTATTATAAATATCATAAATATATCTGATTAAATGCTTTTTATCTTCAAATACAGCTTGCGCATTTAACTTATCAAAAATACTATAGAATACTTTTTATAATAATTTGATCGTGGCCTGAATGGCCGTGTAATAATTGAAAATCACTCTGGCGCTCGGTTTTTCACCACAGGTATCGGGTTCGAATTGTTCATTTTGCGGTGCCATGGATGTTTGTAGTGGTTCGGAATCCACTTTAAACCGTAGGTCCCGGTCCCACAAAAAATTTGCGAGGGCATTTGTTCAAATGCGCGGCTTATCTTCAAGCATTTGTCTAAATGCCCCTGGGTAATGATATGACATCAGTTGGTGCAGCGCTTGCCTTAAGGCATTCAAATACTAAGCTGTGTATAGTGTTTGCCAGCTGCATTAGCACAAAATAATAATTTGATCGTGAAAATAGTTTTTCCCCGTATAATAATTAAAAATCAGTCACAAGGCCAAAGCTGATTTTTTCAACCAGAGGTGAAACTTTTCCCAAACTAATAATTGTTCATTTTTGGTAAAACATGTTATCAAATTGTCATGCCTAAGATTTACCATTGCACAAATTTTTTTGAATTCATTATTTCACCCACAAAAAATTTCCAAAAAACTGCCATTTGTTCAAATTTCATATTTATTATATGAATCGTACTTTGCAAATGCCAATATTCAAAACCCAAAAGAAATATCGGACAATTTGGTAATGAATACTAAAAGGCAGCTCAAATGCTAAATTAATTGCTTTGAAATTTTTTGTGTGGTTTTCGCCAATAAGTGGCTACTGCTGTTACAAAATACTGCGGATTTGGAGATTCCACTTGGCGGGGAAATGAGACTTGGCGATCAAATTCAATAACGACAAGAATATAACAAAATTTAATAACTCTAGAACTTTATGAAAAATCAATTGTTCAAATACTATAAGAAGCACTACCCAATTCAAACAAAGAAGTCAGTTAAATTAACTTTTATGAACATAAACTAATTCCTAGACACTATTTTGGGGATAATGAAATGATAAAGAAAGCCAGACAATTCCAAATAAGCTACAAAGCACGTGACTTGACTTGTTAAATTAACAAATATTTCATGCCAGTTTTAAAACACAAATAAATATCAAGTGAAAATATGTTTATTTCAAATGAAAGTTTCCCGTGTTGCGCAAGAAGTTTAATCTGTTTTAAATAGTAACTCATACTCTACATATTTTTATTTTATAGCTTCACTTTTTTAGAGACGCCACGAACGTCTATCCAGGACAACATCATGTTCACACATAATAGAAACACAATAGCAAATTTTTAACGAAATTGAAAATTTTTTTTTTAACTTTAAAAATTATTTGGGAACAAAATAATGGAAATTTAAACAATTGAAACATTCACAATAAAAATCAGTACAAATCAAATAATTATCATCTTATCAAAAAAAAATAAATACATCAAATACCTCAACATGGAACTCATTATTGTTTTTCAATATCGATATCATGATTATGTGATGCGATATCAAATATTACAGTTCAATTAACAATATAGATTAGGTACAATTGAAGAAAACAAGATGGCATTGATGATAAGATTAGAGTTATTGAAAATCAAACAAAAGATTCTTTAGCACTGTAATATTTTAGTCATACAATAATTTGGTGAATAAAATAATCATTACGATCTTCCATTAGTCACAGACGCTAGATTTTTATGATATTTCTACCATTCATTTAGGAAAATTTCATATTGAAGAAAACTATTTTCAAAAACTCTGATCGTTTACTGATCTTCTAAAAGTTAATATACGAAAAAGAAATCATTTTTTATAACTATAGAATATTTATTTACAAAGTTATATAAAAACGTAAAGGGAATAGCATTTTTAATTATATCGCAAACAATTTCATTATTTAATAATCGTACCTCATCCAGTTCACTGATATATATATATTTCTTTGCTTGCTCTCACAAAAACTTACTTGCACATGAAAAAGTAAAATAAGTTTTTTATAAATTATTTACAGACATTACATTTGAATTCCCTGGTTTAAAAATGAGTAGGTTCGGTTTGATTTGTCGCTCTACGATCATTCTTTGCATACTTGGGATATTTAAGACTGGGACCTGCAATTTAAAAGGATTCAGAACCACTAAAAACATCCATGCTACAGCCAGGAAACCTGAAACCTTTGGTGAGTAGGTTCGGGAATTAAACATTATGCTCGCTTTGACTCGGACTTTTAAGGGGACGATGTAAGATTTTTTCTCATAAAGTACGGACATGCAGAGTCAGATACCTTTAAAAAGTTCACTTTTAAGAGAATTAATTTACCTTTTTATCCAATATACCATAATATTTAAATTTCCCGGGGTATGGAATTTCAATTTTCTTTTCTTTTCTTTTTTTTCAATTTTTTTTTTTTTTTTCTTTCAACAACACTATTCAGTTCCATTTTCTTCTCTGACTCTTATACTTATAATTGTAGTCTTTAATTATTATGTTTATTTTAAAACTTTATGCCAATGTATAAACTAACTTCTAAACCAATTAATATAAAAAAAAAAAAGTTTTATTTGTATATCGATGGGCAATTCATGTAATACAAGAGGCCCACCAATGTTACACACCTATAAGTTTCTAAGAGACAAAAATATTGCCAGGTTAAAAAAAAATGTACCAGGGACAAAACAATACAAAATGGAGATAATTACAATCGGAAAAGAAAACAATATACGGAATTCTCTATGCATCTACCACATTCAAAACAAAGTTTTTTGGATCTTCACATTAATAAAATATTCTGATATGCCAGTACCAAAAGGAAAGCTCTACTTTACCGACCTACTGTCTCTCTTTCAATTGAAGAGTAAAAGCAGAAATAAATATCTATTTCAAGAAAGTTAAATGAGTCAATGTTTGAAAAGAAGAAGAACATTAACAGTAATAATCGATCAAATCTAGAGCTCTAGCAATCCTCAAGTGACGTTGATGGATATCTCAAATATTTAGAAGATATTGCGTGACACGATGTTTTAGCCACCGCCGTGTTATTGTGGATTATCAAAGGGAAGCGATAATCAGCTTGTTATGAAATCGCATGTTAGTGGAATATAATGCGCTCACTTAGATTGAAGTGCATTTTGTCAAACTAAATAAAAAATATTAAAAATGATATTTATCGATTTAAGAATATTATTCGTAAAATGTAAAATAATTAAATACTAATTAGCAAGGCAAATAAAATTATTGCCATACAAATTTCAGAATTATCATAACTTACATACATTAATTAATTTAATATGTTAACCTCTTTATAAAATCTACAAGTATTAAATAATTTTAAAAAGGGTTATTAGTAATTAATACAAATTAATATTAAAATGTCTTTTCATGAATACTGTTAGCCAGATTAATAAAACAATTAATATCAAAAGGCGTGCAAATATTTGTATTTGATCGTTATCTTTCTATTATTACATTCGTCATCATCATCGGCTCAACATCACCAAGGTGGGCCAAGGCTGTCTGCCTACTTGCAGATTTCGAGACAGATGTTGGTTTTTTTATTGGTATTTTTATATTTTTTATTGGTATTTTATTTTTTATTGGTTTTTTTTTTTATTGGTTGTCAGCCTTATGCCCAACCCTCTACAGTCCTATTAGACTGGGGCCAACGGTTTAAGGTGCATTCTGAGCCACTACAAGCATCCGTGACATTGCCGGGTCTCGAACCAGAAACCTGTAGCAACGAGCGCCAAAGTACTAGTCACTCTGCCATTAGGCCCCCTACTAGTATATAACAATAACAAAATTCATATTATTTCATAAAAATAGAAGAATTAAATTAAATTATTTGATAACCAAACGGCATCTAACAATAAATACACAACTTTATCTGATTTAATTTATCAATTATCAATTATTTTACTTACTTCATCAAAAATTCAAACGTCGAAGTTTTAGTAACATACATATTAAAAAACGATTAATTGTTTAAAAAAAAATTTAACATTTTTTTTTTATTTAAAATGATTTTATGTACCTTTTAAGCAATTTCGTAGCAGTCATTTTCTAGATCAGCAATATTCTACAAAAATCTGATCTAATAGCATGCAATAAACTATTCATGACTGCGATCGAAATTGCATGGGAAAATTATCCATAAATCAATTCAGCAATGTAAGTATACTTTCGATCACAACTTACGCATTTTTTGCTCGTCGTAAGTGACTTCGTGACGCATGATGCAATCTTCGCTGAGTCATTGGAGGATTAAAGGCATTCGGTTTTCAGGGCTGTGATTCACTGTTCCTTTGATGGAATCTCGCGATGAAATTCATTTTATCGATTGCCCTCGATCCCGGCAAGCACTTGAATCTCTTGTTGTTCTTTTTACAATCACTCTTCCGCTCTTTTTTAGCGTATGAATTATTAAATAGTTTTTCGTAACTAGTCTAATACGGAGAAAGTAATATAATCTTGCTTTTTAACTTATGATTAATAAATGTGCTTGATTAAACGATTAACAAATGAGGTTTAATTGTGAGTAGTTTTTTTTTTAACTTGAAATATATTTTTGTTTTTAAATTCGTAATTTTTTTCACTTTATTTTTTAAATACTTTTTAAATTTTTTTAAAAAGTAACTCGTGTAATTTTTTTTAAATTAGAAAAAAAAAAAATAAGGAAAGTACAATTATGTGTGTAATTTTACTTTATATTTTAATTTTACTTCTGTAGTTATTAATAAGTAAATATTTTTATGAAATATAATAAATAACTTTGCAACAAGAAGGGAAAAAAATTTTTTTTTTATTTATTTATTTATTTATTTATTTATTTTTTTTTTTTTTTTTTTGTAATTATATTAGGGATGAAAAAAATATTCGTACAATTTTTTTAGTTAAATTCATTACCAGAAAAAAAAGAAGAAATATTTGATAATTCTCTTCAACTTTTCAAATAAAAAAAAAATGTTTTTGTAAACTCTAACTTCTTGCACGTTCCATGTTTAACCTTATTTTTTATATTGGAAAAACATTTTTTTTTTTAAAAAAAAATTCATGTTTCACATATAAAAACAAAAAAAATTTATTTAAAAATATTAAGTAAACATCTGCTTAATAATATTTATTATTTTTTTTTAAAAGTTGTTTGTATTATTTTTTTCATTTAATTTTTTTTTATTAAAAAAAATATTCTGCAGAATAATTTACGCAAAGTCATTTTCAAAATAAATAAATAAACAGCCTTATAAATAATTAAAAACAGTCTTCTAACTTATAATTTTTTAATTAGAAATTTGCCTTTTCAAATCTAACTTTTAACATTAAAAAAAAAAAAAAATTGTGACGGAATTTTATACAATCGAAAACAAAACAACTCTAATACCAGCATAGTCTTTTAAAAATATTCTATTAAAGACTCACTTTAAAATAACAATTCTGGACACACAGATTCACTTTTTTCTTTTCTTTTTTACTTTCTCAAAGCTTCTCTAATTCTACAGCTGCGCTTAAATTACTTATTTAAGGATATCATTTTCTCCAGTCATTACTCGACCCTAAGAAAGCATCCACCTCCCATCAACAATGACAAAGAATTTCGTGGCCAGAACTAGACTTTCCTGTTTGGGCTCGGACAAGCAATCAGGCATACACTGGCAACTCTCCTCTTTGCATGAAGCGTACACTTAAAACATCATTAAATCAGACGTTACAATGGGTTTGTGTATTTATTGCATGCTTTATTCAACGTGTTGGGAATACAAATGTTAAATGTATGCATTCCGAAAGGGTTTCTCAGCTTTGTACAATACAAAAAGGATGGTTGCTTTGTTTGCAACTAGACAGTTCATATTAAACAAATTGAAATGTTGTACAACAATGAGACTTATCATATGACACTATATTATCTCCAAAATAGATCTTATTCGTTTTCAACAATATTGTTTTAATAATGGACATCATATAACTGATATAGCATGTATCTTAAAATTGGTTCATGAAATAGATTTGTAGTATAGCTGCTTGAATTTTAAATATGATGTAGATTTAAGATAAAAAATTCTGCATACAATTATTATATTGCTAAAATGTTTTATTATTAAATAAAATATAAAAATGTATTAGAATATTAAATTTATATTCCAATATAATTCTTTTACATTTTGTATATGAGAAAATATTTCACATTATTGTTCAAAGGTATTTATATATCTACATATATTTAAGAAAGCAAAATCTAATTATTGTAGCTATTTATTTAAAGTTAATTAAAAGCTTGCTTCCAAAATTATTATTATTATTTTATTTATTTACTATTACTATTATTTTTTTCTGAGCAAAACAGTTTTCAAAGTAATTACTTCACACGACAATATAAAATGTAATTTTTTCAATGGTTTTAAAAAAAATCTGTATCGAAACAATCAAGTAAAAGTAATAAAAAAGTACTATTATTTGTAAAATATGATTTTTTTTTTTTTTTTTTATGGTTTTAGAAAAAAAAAAAAATCTGTATTGAAATAAAACTACATGAAAAAAGTATTATTATTTAAATAACATTATATTAGCATTATTATGTAAATAATTTTTAAAATATTAAGTGTTTCAGTAAAATTTAAATATGCTGTTAAAAATTTTACTAACATAGTCGATATTGATTATTCAATAACTAATTATCTAATAATCTATAGTATTTTACCAATCTACATCAATATATTAAACTGATTTACATTTAATGAAAATTTTATTTATTCAAACGAAATAAAATTGAATTTTGTGATCTTTCAAAATTTGTCCAAATCCTCTATGGCAATGAAAATGTATAAAAACAAAAACAAGTACATTGCTAAGCAATTGGACACATAAAAAAATATGTCAAATCAGACGAAAATTCTTTCTGATAGAAAATATTCAGTGACAACTGCAGTCTGTAACAGCTGGATCCATATCACCCAGTTATTGACAGGACAATATGTAACCTACATATAATATGACTTCACTTGTTTAGATTTGAAAAGTAAATTTAGAGTAAACATATGTTCCCAAAATTTCACCTTTTAAAATAAAAGACAGTTTATTTTTAAAACACCTAACTTTTTATTGTAAACACAAGAATATAATTCCATACGTATTCATTTTCAAAGGTGTTTTCAGTAACAGTTATAAAAATCTTGTAAACAATACTTTCGGTAGTTTTTGGTTAACCTTTTCTCGTACTTGCTATGGATTATTAATAATTTTTTAAACTCTTCTGAAATACAGTGTAAAACTGTACAAAATAGCAAGAATGGTCTAGTATTAACAGATCTTCAAAAAGGTATTTACCTCATCAAGACGATTAATATCTAAAACGAACAAATTTTGAATGAAAAAAGGCAGAAGAAGAAACTTAAAAAAGGAAATGTCTTAAAGAAATGTTGTAAAAACATTAAATTACGTATTATCTAAACAAATTAAGGAATTCGGCGGCTTAAAATTAAGGATCAAGACATTGTTTTAGATTATTCCTGATGAACTTTGAAGATTACATAATTTAAGTTCTAGAGCACTTCTGAATAATCATATTTCTATTATAGCTCAGTTTAGTTCATTGCTCTACTGTAATTTTTTTTGCACAGTTTGGGCTTAATTAAAACCGGGACCTGCAGTTTAACGTGGATTCCGAACCGCTAACAAACATCAATGCCATCGCCAGGATTCGATTCTGAGCCTATGGTACCAAAGGCCAGAGCCAATTGATGTAAATTTATAAATTCTTAAATCACTTTAAAAGAAGCGTTAAATAAAACTATGACAATATTCAAACAGAATTCACGCAGAAATTAATCAACGACTTATAATGGCGATATTAGAAAAGAATTTTGCAGAGAACAATTTTATGATAAAATGAATGAATTTTGTTTTTTATAGTGCATTTCAAAGAAATGATCTTTTCGAAACTTTTATTTCAACTTATAGGGTTTCAGATATAATAAATAGAGTTCTAAAATTTAGTAAAACAATATAATTAATCGAATAGTATAAGTTTAGAGAAGTATTTAATTTATAAGAGTAAAAGGAATTAATCGTAAAATCATCGAATATACGAAACTCGATGACGAAAAGTTGTATAAAAATTTCTTTTCATTTTATTTCCAAACCACACAACGAAACACTCATTAAAATACGTAAGAATGAAGAAAAAAATTACTTTAGTAATTATTAGTAATTTATCATTTCAACTGTAAAAGGAGAAATTCGTTTCTTTCTTTCACTACATAGAAGTTTTATAAAGTAAAAATACATTTCTAAAAGTTGTTACTTTACAAATAAATAACCAAGCACAAAACACGTGTAGAAAAAAAAACATAAATTAATTAAAAGTAAAAATATTAAGTCAGGAAAAGTTTCTAAATTACCCAATTAAAAGAGATGTGATAAAAATGTTTTATTAAAGACATAAAGTATGCTTTTGCTGTGGTGAAATATTACTATTTCCTCTCATGTAGAACGTTTACAAGAATTATTAATTTACGTGACCTTGAATATGAAAGCGGAACTTTTTCGGAAAAAGAAATTATAACTGATATGGGGAATGGACGAACGGAACATAACACGTTTTTAGTGAAACAAAAAAATTATCTTTATTATACAGTTAGTTAAAAATTCATGAATCGTTAATCTTTTAACTCTTTCAGTTTTCCGGCTTCCTAATTTATTTAGCTACTGAAAATGTATGCGTTATTTATTATTATTTTTAATTTATTCGAAGTTAAATGAATATCTTAATTTTTTTAAATAAACTGACAGTGAGCTTCACAATAACTAAACAAAACAGAAAATTGTGCAATCTCATTTAATAAATATTTTAAAAATTCTGAGAAAAAAAGCCTTTTATTAAAACCAATTCATCATAAAGGGAAAAATCATTAAAACTGAAAAATGTTATGAAAATAGTCTCATTAATTTCATTTTTTAATTCTGTCTTTTATATGCTACACGTTTTTTGATTAACTGCATAGTATTGAAAGATTGTTTGACACGTGAGATAGAAAGATGGCCAGTTACAAGACAAATATTATTTGAGGCATTGCGGATATGAAGGGCGAACTCAACAAAAAAAAAAAAGGTATTCAAGGTATTGTCGCTGTGGATGTCTCAGTTTTAGTTCATTATTTTATAATAATAAATGTATTTATAAGGCGAATAGCGAAGAAAAAATTTGATCCGATGTTGAATTCGCCTTTCGTATCTGCAACGCCTCATTTCAACACTTTTAGAGTAGTAAGAATAACACTTTTTTACTCATAACTCACTAAACAACACTTTTACTCAACATTCACTAAACAATACTTTTACTCACAACATTCACTAAACAATACTTTTACTCACAACATTCACTAAACAACACTTTTAGAGTAGTAGGAATAACACTTTTACTCACTAAACAACACTTTTAGAATAGTAATAATAACATTTTTACTCACAACACTCACTAAACAACATTTTTACTCACTAGCACTCACTAAACAACACTTTTACTCACTAATAGTCGCTAAACAACACTTTTAGAGTAGTAAGAATAGCACTTTTACTCACTAACACTCATTAAACAACACTTTTACTCACTAATACTCGTTAAACAACACTTTTAGAGTAGTAATAATAATGAATATAAAAATTCAGGAGTATTAAAATGATTTTAAATGTTATAAGAGATTTAGCATCGCACGTAATGTGAAAATGCATCAACAATCAACAAAAATTAAGAAAATAACAAGGAAAATGTAATCAATCCTTTGCAACTAATTACTTTAAATATTTAATTTACGAAATTGAACATAGCTTAAGATGGATATCAATTTATTTTATTAAGATTAAGATTTTGATTTTTTATTAAGATTTTGAAAAAAAAAAAACCCATTAAAATTCATTACAGAACACACACATCATATCAAACGAGATTTGAAATTAAGTCAAAGATATGATATTTATTCATATTTTAATTGAAATTAAGGAAACATACAATCAGCCACAGTTGTGCAAATACGAGTTCAAAGGATAGTATTGAACTACTGGCCTAGTGGCTAGCCGAATCATCAACTGCCAGACGAAAAGACACTGTAATATTAGAAAAAAAAACTGGTAGCCAGAGAAGCAACCAGGCGTATGCAATGCAAACAAAAACACCCCAAGTGCACCGGCGTGTGCCAAAATACTTTTGAGTCAACAATCATGGCTGGCAATAAAAAATGAAAGAGTAACTTTCTCGAGAAATAAAAGTTGCGTGGGATTAGATGCCCCTGCTTTCCATTTATTATTGTTTTCTCTTTCTTTTTTTTTTTTTTCCTTTTTATTTTTCAGATTCTGTAATCTGTCACGCATTCTGTGGTGTCAGCTTTGAATGCTCGGATTCACCATCTGAATCAAACTTTTTAACTAAACAACACTTTAGAGTTTTAATTAACAAAACTTTAGAGTTTTAATTAACAACACTTTAGAGTTTTAACTAACAACACTTTTAAACTCACTAAACAACACCACTTTTAGAGTAATAAGAACAACACTTTTACTCACTAAACAACACTTTTGCTTACAACACTCACTAAATAACACTTTTAGTGTAGTACGAATAATGAATGTGAAAAATTCCGGTGTATTACAATGTCATAAGAGTTTTAGAGTCACACATAATGTGAAAATGTATAAACATTCGACAAAAAATATTTCAATAAAAATTAAGAAAATAACAAGGAAAAAGCTAATTAATTCTTTCAACTAATTACATTAAATATGGAACACAGCTTAAGATGAATATCAACTCATTTTATGTGTATGATTTTTTTTTAAAAATAAGCCATTAAAATTCATTATATAACACGCAATACATCAGATAAAGATAAATCCATATTTTAATTGGAATTAAGGAAACACAATCAGCCACAGTTGTACCAATAAAAGTTCAAAGTATAATATTGAACTACTGGCCTAGTGGCTTGCCGAATTATCCATTTACAGTCAGACGAAAAGACACTGTAGTATTAGAAAAACTAGTAGCCGGAGAAGCAACCAGGCGTATGTAATGCAAACAAAACGTCCCAAGTGCACCGACGTGTGCCAAAAACTTTTCAGTCAACAATCATGGCCGGCGATAAAAATGAAAGAGTTAACTTTCTCGGGGAGTAAAAGTTGCGTGGGATTAGTTGCCCCCTGCTTCGCTTATTTATTATTGTTTTCTTTCTCTTTTTTTATATTTCAGATTTTGTAATCTGTCACGCATTCTGTGGTGTCAGCTTCGAATGCTCGGATTCACCACTTGAACCAGCAGCAGTGTCTGGAAGATAGCAGAGTGGCCATGAAACAGTGAATAGGAAATGCTCGGTATCTCACTCGGACGTGATGGGGTTGTTGATTGTCGACAGAAAAAAAATAATCGAATTTCATATTTGAATAATTTATAAGACGCATCAACGTAGAATTTCATGAAGGGAATTTTTAAACACTAAAAATAAAAGCATTACGTTGTTTGGGAATGATGTAATATGTGTTTTATGAGAATTTAAATCACGAAAATTTTAATTATCAGATCTAAAATTAAGAACAGATAATTTTAAAAAGCCAATTACAGATAACTTAATTAAATATTTATTAAAATTTTCATTAAGTATTTCATGCATAAGCTACTAAATATTTATTAAACTATTCATGCATATTTAAAATATTACTAAATATTTCATGAATATTAAAAAATATATATAGTGAAAAACCAATTTCCAAACCTGATTTTCAACCGTAAACAAATTTTTCAAATAAAAGATAAAATCAATAACAATATTATTTATCAATTAAGTATTTAATTTAATGGGAAAAAATATGAATTTTTAAAAATATTAAGGAATTAAAATTCTTTAATTATGTAAAATTAACGCACAATGAGTAGGAATACATGAAAATTAAAAAAAAAAAAAAAAAAATCTTTTAATAAATTATTTGTATACAAAAATTTCAAAGTTGCCAATTGTTAATAATATCTATAAAATATAAAAATATGATAGTTAAAGGGGAAAAAACAATTATAACCTTGACAAACATTGTTAAACAATGTTGTTTATGCTAGATATTAATTTCAATTAACTTTTCTTTTGATGATATAAAATTTGAAAATTTAATTAAAACTAAAATTATTTTTATTGTTAATAACATTCTTCCGAAAATACCTTTCTCCTTTTTATTATGCCGTATTGTTTCGATCTGTCCGATTTGGGTGTTTACCAATGTTCTACACAATTCGGTGGTTAAACTATATAGTTTGTTTAACAGTAATAAAAGAAATATTGGCATTAATTTATTGAATGAAAGGGGAATAAATGTTTTTTTTTTTTTTATTTACTTACTTACCGTACAGAAGAAAGCAAAAGTAAAATGTTTCAAAGGCACTGAATCAGATATAAGAAATGTGCACATAAAATACATTAGAAACATTTTGATTTAAAAATCTATTAATTACAAGTATTTAAAATATCAGTTGTAAAATAGTATAGTGATAATACCTAAAATAGCAATTCTAAAAAATACAAATCAATTTTTAGAAATGGCAAATTTATTATATTGTATATATACAGAAAAGTAATGCAATGTAGCGGTTAGTTATTCAGGTTAGTTCCGGATGCCTGATGACAAATTGCGCGGCCGATTCGAGATAGATGACTCACCAAAAAGAATTCTTCAATTTGAAAAGCGAGGATTGAATAGAATCTGAATGTATAATAAAAAAAAAATTTCAGTAAAAGAATAAACACAAAATTTGGGTGGAGCATGTTTATTTAAAAAGTAAGCAGAAAATAAATGTGAGATATAAAACAAATTTTATAGAGCATTTAATTCTCTATTTACTTCATGAAAATAAGAAAGTGACTCTGAATTGTTTTTTAGTTATATTAAACATCGTGTGCATTTTTGTCTCAGAGATTGAGTATGAACTAAGATCACATTTTGTATGGTTAAATTCTATTTTTTTAATTTCTAAAATGATTTCACCAAATAATTATTATTTCGAAATTTCATTACAAACTCTTCTTAAAACTATATTAAACTGGATTAGTAACTGATATACTATTAACATATTAGTTTTTAAATATTAATATTATTTTTTATTAATTTAGTTTTTTAATTATTTTTTAGGTATTAATAATTAACATTAATATTAATTTTATTATTATTATTATTGTTTTAAATTTAATAAAAAAAATTATTACAAAATTTAATAAATAAATTATTTTTAAAATTATTAATAAAAATTATTTCCTTCTGCATCTTAAAATTGTAATATTAATTTGGTTGTACTTCGAACTATGCAAATAACTATTTATACACTAATAATATTTTTACTTGATGAATGCACCATAAAACATGTTTCTTAAAAACATGTGATGAATGTATATGTACATTACACCACATACATTATACATTAAAATGTATATGAACGTACATGTAAATGAATTATAAAACTAACATATTCAAATTATACGAATGATAATGTGGAAATTAAATACGTCTAGTGTCTTCTCATTTTGTCCAAAAGAAACCAACTATTGTTACACGAAAAATGGAAAAATCAAGATTTATATCTTTTAAAAACTATATTAAACTGATTAGTAATTGATATACTATTAACATATTAGATTTTTTTTTAAATTTAATAAAAAATTATTAAAAATTTATTTATTTAGGTGCATTTAAAATTATAATATTAATTTGCTTGTATTTCAAACTATACAAATAATTATTTATACACAAATAATATTGTTACTTGATAAATGCACCATACAACACGTTTCTTAAGAACATGTATATGTAAATGAATTGTAATAGTAACAAAGAAACCAACCATTGTTACACGAAAATGGAGAAAATCAATATTTATAACAAATCAATATTTATACCCTCTTAAAATTATAATAAACTAGATTAGTAGCTGATATATTATTAATTTATTGGTTATTTTTAAAAAAAAAATTAATAAAATATTATTTTAAAAAATTTTTAATTAAAAAATTTTTTTTTTTTGCCTTTTTAAAATTGCAATACTAATTTGCTTGTATTTCCAACTATACAAATAGCTATTTATGCACTAATAATATTGTTACTTGATAAATGCACCATAAAACACGTTTCTTACGAACATAATGTAAATACTTGTGTAACATATATGCAAATGAATGGTAATAGTAGCATATTCAAATTATACGAATGGATCTTACGAATGATAATGTGGAAATTAAATACGTTTGTGCCTTCTCATTACGTCCAAAACAAACCAACCATTGTTACACGAAAAATGGAGAAAATCAATATTTATAGCAAAGGCGATGCTATTCAGTCACTTTTCACTTGTCTTGGCTCAAATCCAAAAACTGTTGGGCTTTAAAAAGTTAGGTCTCCACTTTATAATGCTTAAATTTTAAAATTTAAAAATAAACTTCTGTGTTCTCCATAATAGATTTTAAATTACTGACTGGTGTAAAAGTCAGACTACCTGGTGTTCTACTTAAAATTATTTTTAGATAAAATAACATTTCTCCTGGCGCCATAATCCTTTCTATTTATTTCATTGTAACACATTTCAAACTTAGGAAGCTCTTCCATTTCATGTAATGTTAAATTGCATGAGGTTCATCACTTTTAATTTAGATTTAACTTAGAGAGTTAGATTACGTTATAAATGATAATATAGATTAAATTAAACGAAAATCCTAAATTACAACTGTTGCTCAGTATTCTACGATCATACCTGAAAACTCTTAAATGTGATTATTTAAATTTATGCTTTGTGACTAATACTCAATGTCCAGTAGGGTAGGACGGGCACCAATAAGTAGTCACACCATGAATAGTCTGCTCATGGATGGATGGAAAAGAGGCAGCTTCAGTTGTGATGGACCACCCGTAGGTAGAAGTCTGACTTGGCTCCGAGTCCCTGTAGAAGGAGGGCAGTGCCTTCTGGGAGGACTATTAAGGGAAACTACCCCGTATGTGCTTATCGTATGGGAGAAAAACCGGAAAATTCTCACCGGGTAGTCTGACTAACGAAGCAAGATGCTGACATCCCAAACGCCATCGAGTCTCGTCGTCTTTTGCAACAGTGTCTACAACAATGCCTCCATCGGATTGAACCTCAGTCCTAATGCTCACCAGCGGCGCACATTGCCACGAGTCATGCATTTAATTTACAAAACAATGTACATTATTTTACAATCGGTTATTTTTATAACGATTATTTATCGGTTATTTTATTATATATTATACCGGTTATCGGCTATATAAATAAATACCAATAAATTAAATAAATTTAGCTAAATATTTAAAACTTTTTTTTAAAAAAAAAAAAGCTTCAACACTTAATTTCAATAATAAAAGAGATTTAAAAATTTATATTTTAAGTTCAAAAATAAGGTCCTGATGGCAATGGCTAGCGCTCTGACGTTCTTCAAATCTTTGCCATGGGTCAATAATAATCGTAGAGATTTAAAAATGGGTTATATTTTAAGTTCAAAAATTAAAAGAAAATGAAAAATTTATTTAATGACTTCTATTTATTAATTAAATTTCATTTTAATTACTGAAATAATCAATTGATTATCTACTGATCTAATTCTGGCTAATGATCCCAATAACAAATTTTCTTTATTAAAAAATTCATTCATAAAAGAAAATTTTAAAAAAAAAAGTTGTCTTATTTAAGTCAATAAATATTATATGAAACATAATCATCATAAATTTTTCAAATCCACATTTAAAATCTAAAAATATTATTTCACGAAAATTTCAGAACTTTTATTGACATTCCAATTTTCTAAAATCATTTGTGAATTAGGGCTAAATCTTCATTAAATAAAATATTGAATGCGATATAATTATGTATCTCATTTATAAATAAAATATAAATAAAATAAAATTACTTTTATAAAAAATAATTATACATTTTTAAATATATGGATTTTTAAATAACATTAAAATTCTCCATAAGTTTCAATGTATAACATTTTTTAATTTAATTATTATTTTCTGATGAGTGCTCCGAAAGGAATTTTGTTCCGAGAATTTGATTTATTTATCAAACCGGTTTCTTTTTATAAACGTCATATAAGAAGAGTACTGACCTTGGTCTTTTTTTTTTTTTTTTTTTTTTTTTGTAAATTAGATATGCCCACCCACATATAACTACATCTCTGACAAGAACTCTCTGATTAAATTTACGCCTACATCTATCTATTCTTTCGTAGGAAATTCTATGAAATGACCACTACTCTCTTTTTTGAAGGGCTTTGACCTAATTATGCGTGGAAATCTAATTAAATCAAATTAATATTATTAATTTTGACATCCAAAGAGATGATAAAAGACTTATTAATATCTTTTTTTCAATCGACGGATTATTTACAGAAAAAAAAATCGTATTTATTAAAACTTCATTAACACATTTTTTTTCTGGGCTAAATAATTTATTGCAACATGAGCTAGTACCATATGGAGACTCTGTAGTATTTAGGTTAGATGCATTCGTCAATTGGATGATTTGGCCTTTCCTCTTTTTATTAATTAAGCTTGTTAGTTGTTTTTTTTTAATCCGAAAAGAGAAGGAACACAAGTCTGAAACATGTCAAACAAACAACGATTTCATAAAGCCTCGCGAGCATCTTTCCTTTTTTTTTATCATAAGCTTAATTACAAGTTATTAATGGGGAAAAAACATAATGAATTATCTTTCTTCATAAAAAAAAAAATTCGGATGGAGATATTAATTATACTAAAAATAATACATCAAACAGGTACTGTACTACTTTTATTTGTTTTTAAACTCCGCCTCACTTTATAAACCTGAAAAATTCCTTACTTATTAAAGCACAACAGTTAATGATAGCATTCAACAAACAACACTATTTCTTGCAAAAATTATAAAAAAAAAAGTCTTTATTTCTTTCAACCATCATTTAACCGACTGATAGCACTTTTACTTTTGTCACTTTTACACTATTAATACCATAAAAATTGTATTAGATTCAACATTATTCAGAAAGTTCCTTACTTAGTAAAGCACAACAGTTAATGATAGCATTTAACTATTGCAATACTATTTCTTGCAATCTGTGGTACCCAGCGCCAGAGAGCTAGCCGCTCGGCAATTCAGGCCCAAGGTCTAACATGACTACTACTACTACAACAACAAGAACAACAACAACAACAACACACCACACCACATCACTGTGCCTATAGCTGGGTTGCCCCTTTTACAGTTTGGGAATGATGTGGGTGTGTGAAGTTTGACTGACCTTTGGGACGCTCTATGGTCATATGAGACAGAAACCTACGGATTAAAATGGATTCCGAATCAACGGTCTAATATGACTGTAGAATGTTGGGCGTAGGGCTGACAATCCTACCCAGTAAAAAGAAAAACATCTCCTGATTCGAAATCTGTCAAATAGACAGACGGCCTTGGCCCACCATGGGGCTGTTCCGATAATGCTAATTATGGTGATGATATAATTTACGCTTCAATATAATATTGAAAACACTAAAAAAAAAAAAAACTTTTTTTTTTAAACTCCAATAAAAATTGCTTTACATATCTATAAAAGAAATCTTTTATTCAATGGATAATTTATCTGCTTTTTTTCAAAAATAAACATAAATATTTACTCTGTATGCAAAATAACAAACTTCTCGCCAAGGCACGTGAGTTATAAGCACGGATTAAGAAATTCGTTCGAGTGATGATCAATGAACGACTTGCACAAGAAAGCGGCAATTTCCTTTTCCTTTTCAAGCGACTGGCGACTAATTGAGGAAATTCGGAGCACTGAGTCCATGCCTGCTTTCAGTATACTGTCTGTTGGTATGTTTGACGGATGACCGTCGAAGCTCGACAATTATCTGTATATCCGGCTTTAAATGCAAGCGTTGAAAAAGCACACATAATAGACCACTGAATTCTTCAAATGAGTTCACGCCAGAGGTCACTGATCCCCCGTGTGTCACACTTAAAAGGCACGTTTTGAAAAAGTTTCATTCAACATAAGAGACACAAGTTATATAAAAAAATTATTTTTTAAGTCAATTCCTACTTTTTTTTTCACTATATTGCAGAAAGTCCTTTATAAATAATTTTCATTCATTTTCTAAGTTAGAAAAATTCTCACACTTTCCATCTCTCTCACTAATTTATTCACGTGTTTCATTTTTGCATTTTGTACCCTCCTTGACTCAGACTAGAACAGCCCAGAATGAAAAAGAATCTAAAAAAGAAATTTTTTTTCCTGCGATCTGACGGTATTTATTCCTAAATTTATATCCTGCTAAATATCTTATATAAGAGACATTTTTTTTCCCATATAAAACTAAAATTAATGAATTAAATTTAATTAATGAATTCATATTTGAAAAAAAACTGTATAAACTTCAAGTGTCAAAAAGTGCATTTGAACTTGAGTGGATGAATAAAAAATATTTTATTAATGATTGCAAATTTGAACAAGATATAAAAATATATATATAGGAAGAGTGTGAACTAAGTAGGAATTGAAAAAAGTTACATAAAAATTATATTTCAATAGATGTAAACTTTAATAATAATTCTATTGTATCGTTTTTGATTAAAGCATAAAATAATAATTTTAATTATTTATTGAATAACAAAAATTAATACAAACATTTCGAATAAATGTACAATTTACCAATAAATTCAATTTTTGAAATTCTTTTTTTTGTTGATACCTGGATTAGCCCGCTGGTAACACATTAGTTTTCAAAATTGAAAAGCTTGTTTTGAAATTAAGCAAACACTGTTGCTACCATAAATGGGCACGATAAAACGATAAATCTGCAGACCGAAAAGTCTCTAGCTTTAAGAGAAGAGATGAGATAAATTGCCTTAGAAGAGTTCGTACCAAACAGTGATTTTTCAAATGTGGATACAATGTAGCCGGCTTTTCATTATCCACCCTAGGCAACGCTCAATCTGCTATTTATTCACCTTTACTGTAGTTAGTAACCTCAAGTCAAGCACACGTCATTTGAAAACAACAATTAAAAATTTCATTTTTTTATATAAATTAATGACATATATATATATATATTGGTGCCACAGGTTTCGAGTTCGAGTCCCAGAGGTTGCCATTGGTGTTTTCAGTGATTTGGAATCCACTTTAAACCATACTCCCGGTCTAATATAACTGTTGGATGTAGGGCTGATAACTCTACCCGTAAAAAGAAAATCGTAATCTACCAATATGCAGACGGCTTGGGCTGTTGAACCATTGTATATATATATATACAATGTATATATATATATATATATACATTGCACACTATCATATACATAATATACATTGCACACTATCTCATAAAATTACTATATGGATTATAGAGTCAAGGTTTATACGCAAAATGCATAAAAAAAAAAAAAAAACTATCAAACAAAGCTTAAAGAGTACAGAAAAAGGTTATAATTTAATATATTACAAACACACATATAAAAACAACAGCACAAAAAATAACAGCAGATATTTAAACATCATACCGTTAGATTTCGCAACAAACAACAGAAATATTAAATTAAAATAGACAATATTTATTTCCTTATTATTTATATAGCAAGCTTTCAGAGTCAATAATAAGGAAATTTATTGACAATGATGGTTACCTTATCAAACCTCAGACATATGCTCATTGAATTTCAAAAATATAAAAGCTTTTCCTTCTTGAAAAGAACTGCATAAAATTAAGTTCTTTGACTTTTATTTTATTATTTTTCCCTTAATATTTGTATTCAGAACATTTGCAGAATAATTTCTAAAACCAAAACAGAATGAGGAAATGGTTAAAAATCAGCTTTGCCTTTCATCTAACAGAAAATAGTTACTAAAAAAAAAAAACTACTTTAGATTCCATATATACGCGATATTTTTGGGCATTATTTCGAATATAGTACAATTTAGATAGATAATAAAAATAAAGATTTTCATATTTTTATTTTTTATTTTTAACCAAATTCTTTTATTTGGTAAACATCTATGTGGCTTTCGCTAATACCCTTACCTTACTAAAGAACCTAAGTTAAATCCTTTCGTTACTAAAATAATTTGAATATTTGATTATTCTAATAATTTATTTATAGAAATTCACCAGCAGAAATTAATTATTCAATGCACCATATTTTTCTTATATATTTCATTTTTAATAAATTTTAAATTATGTGTCCATCATATTAAGTTAATAAAAAAAATCAGATAAACTAAACTAAGATAATTATCCTAAAATATTATTTAATAATATTTAATAGAATAAAAAATTATTTTATAAAATGGTAAAAAGTTATTAAACCCTTTTTCTCAAATAGAAGAAAATAATTAGGGACATTCGATAATTCCATCAAAGTATGTTAACAAAAAGTTCAATGAGCCAATTAAGTTTAACAGATAAAAATGTTTTGTCTGAAAAAGCATTCTGCTTTTAAGGCAGATTGTTCGCTCGGTCTCGAGTCGGCTGATTAAGTAATATCATTCATAAAAAAAGGGATAATAATGATATTAAATAAAGTTAAAAGAAGGTATCGCATCAAAGGGTTTATACGACCTTCCCAAAGACTACTAGAGGCATGGAGTTTAAAAGTTTTTATTTTTCACATTCAAATTACAAAGGCCGAGAACAGACGAGCATTGACTTTGGTTTGTCTCTTTAAGGTCATTTTTTTTTTGCACATGGGAGCTAATTAAACTGAGACCTACATTTTAAAAAGTGAATTCTGAACCACTAACAAACATCCATCCCACAAGCAGGTAACAAAATCCATGACACCACCCGGTAACCATTAACAAAAATCCTGCCACCGTCACGTAACATAATCCATGCCAACGGCAGTTATCCATCAAAAAAATCCATGCCACAGACAGGTAACCGTTAACAAACATCCATGCCATCGCCAGATAACCATTAGCATACATGCCACAGCCAGATTTCGAATCTGAAGCCTGTGTGGTACCTAAGGCTTGAACGCTAGTCACTTGGCCATCACATTTCAGGCATAATAATAATGGGTAATTTTCGGGTAAATGTTATATTTTGATGGGCTTTGCGTATTCCTTGCATATTTTTCCATTTTTTTCTTATAACCATTATATCATAAAATAAATGTTTAAAATTTTCCAACATAAAACCCACCATTTTCTCAAACGAAAGAAAACATTATGCAATCATTAAATGTAGAAAAATAAAAAATAAAAATATCTCTGGGAAATATTATTTAATAACACAGGCGAAACCTCACCAGGTAATATTAATTAATAACACCACTCCTTATTCTGTTATTCGTAATTTGTTATATTTTCTCTACAGAGAAACATCAATTTTATGAAACAGAAGAAGAAACCGATTCGTGGCACCCATCCATCTAGCACAAAGAGGTAGGTTAACAAGAAGTCAAGTGAGTCCGGCAAAGATAACAGATGGAATCTCTTGATGGAGAAGAGCCGCCGGGTGCATCCATTTTTAATAAAGCCCTCCTCTCCCATCGATCGAAGAGGAAACGGGTGCACCAAAATGATTATACCTTCAATGCGTTCATTGATTGCGAATGGATGACCAGCCCCGTGAAGAGGTTGTTTGCTGAATAGGGTTGATTTGGGAAACAAATGAGAGTTCTGCTCAACAAAGAAACTAGAGAAATTCTCGTATTGAGTGTCGAGAGTGTAATTGGAACTTTGGACAATAATGAGTCATTTCCTGGTTTTCGGCATCGTTTTGTCAGGTAACAAAATCCATGCCATCGCCAGCTAACAAAATCTATGCCACGTAACCATTAGCAAGCGTACATGCCACAGCCAGATTTCGAATCTGAAGCCTGCGTGGTACCTAGTAACCCTAGTCACTTGGCCATCAGACCATTAAAATAATGGGTAATTATTTATAATAATAATAGGTAATTTTCGGGTAAATGTTTATATCTGGATGAGCTTTGTGTATTTCCTTGCATATTTTTCCGTGTGTTTCTTATAACGATTATATCATAGACTGTTAAATAAATGTTTAAAACTTTCCACTATAAAGACCACCATTTTCTCAAACTTATGAATACATGATGCAACCATTAAATGTCCAAAACTAAAGTGAAATATCTAGAGGTAATTAATAATACAAACGAAACCTCAACCTCACCAGGTAATATTATTTAATAATACCACTCCTTACTATTTTATTCGTAATTTGTTATATTTTCTCTACAGAGAACCATCAATTTTCTGAAACAGAAGAAGGCGATTTGTTGCACCCATCCATCTAGCACAAAGATGGGTTAACAAGAAGTCAAGTGAGTCCAGCAAAGATAACAGATGGAATCTCTTGATGGAGAAGAGCCGTCGGGTGCATCCATTTTTAATAAAGCCCTCTCCCATCGATCGAAGAGGCAATAGAAAGCCTTGTGCACCAAAATGATTATACCTTCGATGCGTTCATTGATTGCGAATGGATGACCAGATCCGTGAAGAGGTTATTTGCTGAATAGGGCTGATTTGAGGGAAACAAATGAGAGTTCTGCTCAACAAAGAAACTAGAGAAATCTCGTATTGAGAGTCAAGAGTGCAATTGCAGGACAATAATGAGTCATTTCCTGGTTATCGGTATCATATTGCCAAGTAACAAAATCCAAGCCATCGCCAGCTAATAAAATCCATGCCAACGCCAGCTGACAAAATCTATGCCACCGCCAGGTAACCATTAGAAAACATGCATGCCACAGCCACATTTCGAATCTGAAGCCTGTGTGGTACCTAGTAATCCTAGTCACTTGGCCATCAGGCTACACAAATAATGGGTAATTACTTATAATAATAAGAATTTATAATAATAATCGGTAATTTTCGGGCTAATATTATATCTGGATGAACTTTGCGTATTCCTTGCATAGTTTTCCGTTTGTTTTTATAACCTTTATATCATAGATTGTTAAATAAATATTTAAAAAAACTTTCCACCATGAAGACCATCATTTTCTCAAACCAAAGAAAGCATCATGCAATCATTAAATGTCCAAAAATAAAAAGTCTCGAGTTAATATTATTTAATAATACAGACGAAACATCACCAGACATCGAATTCCTTACTATGTTATTCGTAATTTGTTATATTTTCTCTACAGAGAACCATTAATTTTCTGAAACAGAAGAAGAAGGCGATTTGTTGCACCCATCCATCTAGCACAGGTTAACAAGAAGTCAAGTGAGTCCGGCGAAGATAACAGATGGAATCTCTTGATGGAGAAGAGCAGCCGGGTGCATCCATTTTTAATAAAGCCCTCTGGAGCATCGATCGAAGAGGGAACAGCAAGCCTTGTGCACCAAAATGATTATACCTTCAATGCGTTCATTGATTGCGAATGGATGACCAGCCCGGTGAAGAGGTAGTTTGCTGAATAGGGTTGATTTGGGGGAAACAAATGAGAGTTCTGCTCAACAAAGAAACTAGAGAAATTCTCGTATTGAGTGTCGAGAGGGCAATTGCAGGACAATAATGAGTCATTTCCTGGTTTTCGGTATCATTTTGTCGGAAATTCAGAGCGTCGATTTCATTTTGTTCTTTAGCTTGACAATCAAAATACAATTTATTTCGTATAATAATTGAAATTGACTTTCTCTCTTCACTGTATTGATGTTTCTTTTAATTCTTAACTTCGATGTGGCCATTTGTGATTCCAATAAAACTATTCAATAAATATTTAAGGCATGCAATATTCGTAATTTCAAGAGAAAATAAATGAAAAATTTATGAAGCTTATAGAAACATCATAAAAATGTTATTTATCAAGTGAAAATATTTCCAATTTGCATATCATGATTCCAATTGATATCATATTGATTGATATCATATTCCCAATTTGCATAGTTGATTCTAATGAACTATTCGATAAGTGTGTAAGGCATGCAATATTCATAATTTTGAGAGAAAAATAAAAAAGGAAATTTATGAAGTTTGTAGAAACATTATAAAAATGTTATTGATCAAGTGAATGCATTATTATGATACGCATAAAATATAATATTAGTCGAGAAAAACAATCAATATGAATTAAGACATTGAAAACTGTTTGCCCAAACCACACACTACACTCTATGAATTTGTTTCTTTTACTTTTTAAAACATTAAGTTTGTAAAATGAATACTCTTTTGAAACCCGCAGATTTAACTGCAATTATATTTGGTTTATATTATTGAGTTAACCAATTTTAATACATATTTCATAAAATTATTAGATTTAGTGATTAATTAAATTTAAAGTAATTAATTAAAAATTATTAAAAATAAAACGTAACTTCTTAAAAGTTTTCAAAAATATAATTCAGTAGTAAGAAGAGAAAATCACAAAAGCTCTTGCTCTTCTTAACTGTAGTGAAAAATTATTATTATTACTATTTTGTAAATCTACATTTTTCGTTGAGATATATACGATATTTATCTATGTACTTAAGTACAGAAGATACTCAAGTACATCTTCTATTCGTACCAATACAAATTAGGTATATATCTATTCATTATTGGTTTTTACTCGTATAAAAAACAGAACTCATTTCGTTAAAAACATTTAAACTTTTTTTCATCATATATTATGAACTATTCCAATGTGCATGAAACCAATAATGAATAGATATATACCTAATTGGTATTGGTATGAAAGAAGGTGTACTTAAGTATCTTCAGTACTTTAAGTACACCTGATAAAAAAAAAAGATATATCTGATTCAGAAAAAATTTAAATTTCAAAATATCACATTATCCTCATAGGAATAATAATAATTATTTCAGTTGATATGTAAAGTCAATAAAAGCATATTTGATCAACAAGACAATCATCAAATACTCTTACGTTTTGTAATTCCCCCTCCCCCACCAAAATAAATAACAATTAAATAAAACAAAAATAACATACGTTCTCACGTCAAAAAACACTAACATCGAGTAAATTGAAAATATACCAGTAAAAAATCGATACAAAAATTCCAGATTTATCACGTACAGCTTCTTAACATGGGCCACATAACAATCAAATAAAGAAGCACACCCATTAAACATTTATAACAATAACTCGTAGAAAATTCTCAAGACACAGTATAAGGAAAACAAAACAATTTCACTGTTGCTATTCCTTGCAAGCAACGATCGGATGCAAGTTCTTTATTTATTATGTATACTTGAAACGCTGAGTCCTATTGATTTTCCGGGAGAAAAGGTAACGATGCTCGGTTCCAAAGAAAATAAACTGGCTATCATTAAGCAGCCTGTAAAACGGATCGAAGGAAAGTTGCTAGCATCGAGAATAAAAGAGTTCTTGGCAGTAAATGTTGAAAAGGGTGTTTTTTTCAGTCAAATTGAGGCTAATAAAACGAAAAAACACTCCAAAAATAAACTTTAAGAGGAGTCAATAATGTAGTTTCTTAAAAAAAAAATTAGTTTTTCTAAAATTTAATTGATGAATATAAATACCAAACAAAAAGAAACACAGCAGCTTGGTGGACAGTGGATTGGGTTTCTCTACTGGAGAGCTCGGTTGAAAAATTGGTGAGAGATTTGGTTTGGTTTGTCACTCTACGGTCATCTTTTTGCACACTCTAGGCTAATTAGGCCAGGACATACAGTCTAAAAAGTGGATTCCGAACCACTCACAAACATCCATGCCACCGCCAAGATTCGAACCTGAAGCCTGTGAACCTAAGGCCAGAAGGCTAGCTAATTGGCCATCAAGCCGCAATCGATGAGAAAAGTCACAACAAAGCTCCCATGTTTATGCATTATTATAAATTCGAGGGCTGGAAAGTCCATTTTGAATTTGAAGAGGATGAGAATCCTGTGAGTTCAGTCATCAATTGCCTGTTACGCAATCCTAAATCCCTTACATATCTGCTATTTTATAGATAAAAGATCTGAGATTATTAAAAATTTCCTCATTTTTACACTTAATTATAGTGAAGATAGAAAATCTGATTCACTTATATATAACGTTTAAAACTACAGGAAAAATTTCGAAACTTTTAAATATTGACACGCATTTTTCTTTTATAGGACTCCAAAAAGTTCCGAAAGACAATTCCTTGTATTTAATCCTCAACTCTCGATCAGAGAATATAACTACTCGTTCTTTTTAAATGTTAGATCATCAATTCCACAGAGTACTACTTGCAAACGTCGGAGTCTCATAGACTACAATGCATTTTTTTTTTTTTTAACATTGAAAATCACAGACACTAATGCTTCTAGTAGTCAACCATAAAAATTACCGCTCCTAGTTTTTCAGAAACATTTTTTAGTGCATTATCGCTCTTTGGCACTTTTTACGTCAATAAATGAAGAAAAAAAGCAATCAGAAAGCTTATTTTTCTGTAATGAAAGTCTTTGAATGGGAAGTTTACAAAAACAAGAGAAACAATATTTCTTTTTATATCTAGAGACTCATATTTTTCCTTAATACCACAGGATGCAACCTGGTAATCTTCTACTGCGCACCAATGCGCCTTTGTTTAATTTTACAATTATAGTATATTATACAGTATATATAGTATATTATACAATTATAGTATATTATACCATATATATATATATTATACTTGTAAAATTAAAATATATATAACATATTATATTTTAATTTTACAAGTATGGTATAATATGGATAAACTAATACTTTTAATACAAGATATATAAAATTACAGTACATTTTAATTTTAAAAATTTTATTATATTATACTCTACTTGTAAAAAAGTACTGATTACTTTGGCTATGATTACAGATTACTTTGGCTATTTTTTACTATGATTAATTTGGCTTGCGTAAGCCTTTGGCGTACACTTTGACTTTGTAAGCCATTGGCTAACATAAACGAAAAGATACGATGGCATTGTGATAATGTCAATAGTAAGAGGATAAAAGGAGCCGATCATTCCATTGACATAGAATTAAATCGATGGAGATTCTAGAAATGATTTGAAGTAACCCGATGTAAGTTTAGATTCTAGACCTGATGGGAGTTTTCAATGTTTTTTGTCCAATAAGATGATTATCTTATGGGAAGCTTAAAACTAAAACTGGAAAAAATTACCCCTCTTCTCAACCAATAAATGGATTATATAAATTTCCTCGATGTAATAAAAAAAAATAATAATGAAATAGGATTCAAAAAGAATTAATTTTAAAATAAAATATCTATAATGGATACTATTTCAATCCTTGTATTTACGAAACCATATAATTTTTTCATATATATAGTACAATTTTAGTCTTGGCAGCAGAAATAAAATAAATAACTTTTAATAATAAATAGATAATTTTTAAGTATTCTTTAAAAATTATGTAATATGAATTAAATATAAATACAAAAAAATAATTATTTATATTGTTTGAAAACAAATTTGCTCACAGGAATTCATTAATTCATTGATTTAAATAACACTAAATATAAAAATATTGAACAATTGCGGTACTTTTCAGATTATTTTTTAAAGTTTTTCAATATAATATGAAAATTAATAATATGAAACAAAAACCTTCAATTGCGAAAAGTTCACGCATTTTACCTTAGTTTTTTATTATTCAAACAAATCATTCTTGTTTATATTTTATTTAAAAAATATTTATTATTTCAATGATAGCTTAAATACAAAGTAATTTCTGAATTTTTATCTTATCAAAAAAAAAAAATCAATATCAAAACTAAAAATGGTTTAAAAGTATATTACTTTTTTTTTTTTTCAAAAAAAATAATTTTTTTGTTAAATCAGATAACACAAAAAGAATGTCTAAATTTTTAATTTTGACTGCATGAAATAGTTTAAAAAATTATTAAATTCTTTAAATCATCGCTAAAAATAAATATAACATAGGTCCAAGACGAAACATCAGAATTATTTCAGTAAAGTACATCGGGAAATTAATTGATTCGCAATGAAAAATCTGCTTATTACTCTGACTTTAAAAAAAAAGTAATTAAGTATTTTTTAAAATTTGAAAGACTTTTAAAAATTAATCTTCCTAGTAACTGATCTCCGAAACCACAAATTTTTCAGGGGTCTATTCTCGAAAAAAAAATGTAAAAAAAAAAAGGCTTGTTTTTAAAAATGTAACAAATATCTCACGTGTTGCATATAAATTATATATAAATTTATGTTAAAACAAAGCTTTAATCTTATTTTACATTGCATATGCGTAAACTCGTTTCTTTAATTGAGGAATACCATTGCTCATTTAATAATGAGCAATGCAATATGTTGCTCATTTAATTAATTTCCGTTGATTAATAACTTTCTTAATAAATAAATTACTTAAAAAAACATTTTCATTCATTTTTCGATTCACATTTCGAAAAAAAAATATAGGTTAAATGTAAAAAAATATAATTTTGCAAAAATGAATTAACTTTAAAAGATTTTTCTTTTAAAATAACTTGCAACTTTTGAAAAGAAGAATATTAAGAATATTTGATTATAGCTAATTTAATATGAAGGCGAATTATATTTTAAAATATTAGAATTCAATTTTTAACTAAGAATTAAATTAATTAGTACTTACAAGCGCAATACCATGATCTTCACTAAAAGGATTTAGAAAGCAGATATACTAAGTAAGCTTTCAAAATTTTAGGTATACGTTAGCTAATTGCTTTCCATACGATGTGATAAAGTTCTATTGACAACATTATCTTACATTGGCAGCATGTAATTTTCTCGTGATTTTGTATCCACAGTTAAGCTAACAATCTTGATAGATTATAACTTGCCTTCAAACAAGGCAAGAATCATTCAGAAATTTTATCCAATTATATACATTTAATTTCCTTTTTTAAGCTAAATAGTATTTTTTTAATACTAGCTATATATAAAATTACTGTATATTTTAATTTTAAAAATTTTATTATATTGTACCATACTTGTAAAATTAAAATATATATAACATATTATATTTTAATTTTACAAGTATGGTATAATATAGATAAACTAATACTTTTAATACTAGATATATAAAATTGCAGTATATTTTAATTTTAAAAATTTTATTATATTGTACCATACTTGTAAAATTAAACTATATATAACATATTATATTTTAATTTTACAAGTATGGTATAATATGGATAAACTAATACTTTTAATACTAGATATATAAAATTACAGTACATTTTAATTTTAAAAATTTTATTATATTATACTCTACTTGTAAAAGTATATATATATAAGGAATATTATATTTTAATTTTACAAGTCTGGTATAATATAGATAAACTAATACTTTTAGTACTACATATATAAAATTACAGTACATTTTAATTTAAAAAAATTTATTATATACCATATTATATTATATACCATAAAATTCAAGTATATATGAATATTATGTTTTAATTTTACAAATATAGTATTTTTTAAATTAAAAATTATTTGGTATACTTACAAGAAACGGATCATGATTTCCTGAACTGATTTAGAAAGTTGATATGCTAATTACTAATAAACTATGATTACTTACTGCCAAAGGAAGTAATTCTACGGAAAAACATTTAGAAACGTCAGATGACTTCTCTTCATTATAGCATATTAAATTCGTATTCATTATATATCATCATTATTATCATATTCATTCATATAGTATTTTATATTCATTATAGTATATTTTAATTTTAAAAAGTATATTATTATATTATACTATAATAGTAAAATTAAAATATATATAGCATATTATATTTTAAATTTCCAATTATAATATATTTTTAATTAAAAATTAAACTAATTAGTACTTACAAGCGTCGGATCATGATTTTCTCCTGATTTGATTTAGAGAGTTGATATACTAATCACCAATAAACTGTGATTACTTACAGCAAACGGAAGTAATTCTACGGAAAAACATTTCGCAACGTCAGATCACTTCTCTTCCGTCTACTAAATTCCCTGTAAATGTGGAAAGAAATACAAAATTTCCACATCCACATAATTGGTATGATATAAATAGGATAATGAAACTTACAACTAGGAAAACTCCAAACGGAAACAAACGAAATTTGGTGATAAATTCAAAAACTTACCATATAGAAAAAAAAATTGATAAAATCATGAAGTACCATTATAAAATGAGATGGAAAAAAACAAGTACTTAGAACTTGAAACACGTACAACATTTAACAATGCTGTTGTTGTCGCATCCCTCATGGAAAGAGGGAAGATGGGTGTAGCTTCTGTTTTTGGTGGAGAACCCAAAGGTAAAAGTCTGACTTCTGCTCCATGTCGCTGAAAAAGGAAGGAAGTGCCTTCCGGGAGTACTTTAGAGGGAAATACCCCGAATTTCCTAATCTTATGGAAGAAAACCCGGAAAATTTCCACCAGGTAATCCGACTAACGAGACAAGAGGCTGAACATCATCGAATTTTCGTTTTTTAAAACAGTGTTTACAACAAAGCCGCTAGTGGATTGAACCTCTGCCCTAATGGTCTGCTCCCACACGTTGCCACTGAACTACAAGTCAAGCACATTTAACAATGATGTAATGTATAGATTCTATTAATTAACTCATCAACACAAAGTAATGTGACGATGATGTCGTATCCATTTGAGTCAGAATCAAAAGAAACTGTTAATTAATATGATAGCCCTAGGAACTTCTTACATTACACGCAGTATTACATGAGTGGAAGACAATTGATGCGGTCAGAGGAAAGTTCTGTCTCTGGACAACTGTATATTCTGTTTCCGCCTGAGTTCATTTCCTTTCTAACTGAGTGTTCTTAATCTTGTAATTGTTTTGATATTATGTTTCATTCAGTAGTTTTGGCCTTTCAGGTTGATTCTGTACAGCATTTATATATATATATATATGCATACACTGTGTGTGTATGTGTTTCCAGCTATACTAATATTGAGTAATATATTTTTTTCATTGAATTCATTTTTCTTATTTGTTGTGTAGTCGTAAAACTCTTAAAGTTTAAAGAAGGAATAATTATAGTTAAATAAAGTTTTTTTTTAACTAAACAAAATCTTATTTTTGCATCTAGCACCATTTGGTGGAACGATCGCTTTGCCTATACAGTTTTTAATTTATCTTTTAGAAATTTTCTTAAAATTAAAGTTGTAAATTTTTGAAGTTTATATGATTGCATTCTTTTTTAACGCATTTTTTTATTAGCCTCAAATGTTCTCATTTTTATCTTTATATTTTCTTCTCTTAATTCTTTTTATTAATTAATAGTTATTCAAAATACATTTTCCTTTTGCAATTTGCTAAACAATAATTTGCCTTTTTCGCCGATATTTTATCCAAAGAAAATTTAACAAACTAAAAACCTTTTATTTTGTGAAACCTGACAACGACGAGCCATATCTGCTAGTATCACTTTATATAATTTTCTTCCTTCTAGCCTAACTTTAATGTAATTCAAAAAGATTTCGACTAGTTACAGCAAATTGGCTAATTTAGAGTAGCATTTTCGTTATCCGCCGATAACGAAAATGATACTAAATTAGTCTGTATCTATTGTAAGATTTGCAAAGTTTTCTATTTTCCTTAGAAGACAATGTATGTTTCCAGTAGGCTTTACGCAATCAGGTTTCAGTGATGGCTTTCGAATTACAAATAATGAGACTTTTCGTTTTGTCGCAATCGCACAGTGAAACAATAAAACAATATGATTTTGCTACTGTACTATATATATTGTAGTGTGCAAATTGGGCAACTGAATTGTAACTGGGTATGGTTGGGTTAAGATATTTGAGGCCCTGGTTGGAGAACTTACAGATTTATTGATACTCTCAAAAACACTACACACACACAATATTTAACACACTTAAAGATTTATAATTATAGATTCGTGGAAGGATTCCACTTCTAAGCTGAAACCCCGGTACTCAGGTACGCGCAGGGTTGCATGAAAGATACTTCCTCTCGGGGTGAGAGTCTGTAGGCCAACTTATGCATAGGGTTGCGTTAAATATATTTCCTCTCGTGTTGAGAGACTATAAACTAAACGTTTCTCAACAGAAACGCATGGTTGCGCTGTACTTCCTCTCGGGTGAGAGTCTCAAGGCTTACTGACCATTTCTCCTGAATGCCACAGGGGGCGATCTTGCAGTGCGTAGGAAGAAGCATGATTACAATATATAGATATATATAAGTAAGGAGTACATAAATCTAACACATCTCCAGAAATGAAAGGAATCAAGAAAAAAATTTAATTTAATGTTTTGCTTTCAATTGCTCTGGCACTCGGTACCACAGTTATCGGGTTCGAGTCCCGGCTGTGCCATGGATGTTTGTAGTAGTTCGGAATCCATTTTAAACAGTAGGTTCCGGTCTAATCAGAACATAGAGCTTTGCGGGGGTGTGTTACTCGTGTCGTTCGTAGCATATCTTCAAACTACGCGTGCACCCTGGGTACTGCTAAATGAGTAACAGCTGTGCAGCCCTTGCTTATGGCATAAGGATTAACTGTCTGCATTGCCAGCTGCAACATACAACAATACAAATTTTTAAAAAAAATACTTTTTCGCCAAAGTATCAATTTACAGTCCACTATAAATACCTTGGACGAACGGAAAACATTCCAACGGAAATCACTTCAAAATGCAATAAACAAGACTGCAAAAACTCTTCTTTCGTTTACGAGAATTCCCAGTAAATGTTGAAAGGTACACGGAAATTCCCGCCATCGACACAATCGATACGATCAAAGTGGGCTACTGAAACTTCCCAATTCAAAAGAGAAAACTCTCTCTACTCTACACGGGGAAAGGAAGAAAAAAAAAAGGAAGTTCGCAGATAGCTTCGAGAACTCACTACAAAATGGGGAAAAACATTATCAAGAAAGCCCCGGGCGCCATTACAAAGTAAGAGTGCAGCACGCGAGTTTTTAGAATTGAATAACAGAAAACACGGCAGGCTCTTAACAATGATGGAAGCAATGGGCCGCTTTCCCTGTGCCCAGATGGAAGAACTTAAATTAGGAAAAGCGCCCTCCGGAAATTAGTAGTAGAAAGCGGATAACTGCTTCCTGAATTAAGTTTATCCTGTTAAAAGGGATGACAGCGTTTAAAATATTTTCTACACATACAGATCCAGGGAAAGGATGTGTAGTGCAACCCTTAGTGGTATAAAATCTTTTAATGTTTGCTAAAAACAATGATAACAAAAAATAATCATAATAATAATAATTGTAATAGTTTTAGTTAATAATTGCAATAGTTTCTTAAGCTACTAATTCATGCGCCATGCACTACAATGATTTAATGGTTAATGGTTCTATGTATGATTACAATACATAAGAAAACTGACGTGTTCTGGGTATGATTTATATAATTTTATAACCATTATTTTATAACAATTGTGAAAATTCACGTTTCAAAAAAGTAAAATGCAACTTACAACAGATTTAAGAATTGAATTAAGGATGGAGTTTTATAATTTATTTTTGAAGTAATTGGAAATTAATGGACACATTGCGGTCTGAAGGGCAATCGGCTAGTGATTTGGCACAGGCTTCAGGTTCGAATCCTGGCGGGGGGCATGGATGTTTGTTAAGGGCTCGGAATCCACGTTCAACTGTAGGTTCCGTTCTAATTAGCCTAAAGTGTGCATAAAATGACCGTAGAGCGACTAATGGACACTAACGGACAACCAAATCAATGGACACATTTGCGACAGATACAATAACAAATCAAGCTTCGAGATACAAATAAAGATTATCCTGTTAAAAGAGATGATATCGTTTAAAATATTTTCTACACATACAGATCTGGCGAAAGGATATGTAGTGCAATCCTCAGTGGTATAAAATCGTTTAATGTTTGCTTAAAATGCTGTTAAGATAAAAAAATTATTCTGATGGCAGTCTAAAAGAATAATTAATATAAGATAAAGAAGATGTAATAGTGAATTATGATAAAATTGCTGATGCCCTGCAGTGATTTAGACATTGCAGGGTTTTGGACTTTGGTCTAGATGTTGCTGTCTACCAAGTGGGATAAGAAACAACAATAAACACAATTTACAATACACAGGACATCTGATGTGCATGGTATGATTTATATAATTTTATAACAGTTATTTTAAAACCTTTGGAAAAATTCACATCCCACATAAAAAAAGTGGAAAGCATCTTAGATTTAAGAATTGAATTATTAAGGAGGGTGTTTTTATTTTTGAAATAATTGGAAATTAACACATTTGAAACAGATACAACACCGGCATACAATGTTTTTAGTAACAGCATTCATACGAAAATGATTCATGACATTACAATGTTTAATACATTAAAATTCAATTATGCACTATCTCATTGTGTCATAAACATTAGAATGCAAATTGCAACAGATTTAAGAATTGAATTAAGGATGAAATTTCATAATTTATTTTTAAAATAATTGGAAATTAATGAACTTTGAAAATAGATGCAATAGCATATTGAGCTTCAAGATACAAATTGCGTTAAAGGACACATTAAATTCCTAAGTCAGTATGACTATATGCGCATTTAATCTACAGAAGCATTAATGTATTCCGCCATGCATTATTTGTTTCATGTGCTATCTTATTTTGACTACTTGTTTCGTTTTTACTATTAAAAATAAAGAGTTTTTACATGCTCCAAACAACTCAAATGAAAACAATATGCAAACTATGTGCATCAAACCATGTTTATCGTTAAGGAAAACTGTATATGGTGGAAAAAAATATATGCGAAAATGCATGCATATTTTTAAAAGCTTATGCGCTGTTGCATTATGTGGCGTATCATATTTTTAGCTACAGCATTCGTACGAAAGTGAGTCATGATATTAGAATGTTTAATTCATTAGAATTCAATTATTCACTAGCTCATTGTGACATAAACATCAGAATGCAACTTACAACAGATTTACGAATTGAATTAAAGATGAAATTTCATAATTTATTTCTAAAGTGATTGGAAACTAATGAAAACATTTGAAATAGATACAATAACAAATCGAGTTATGAGATACAAATCGCGTTAAATGAATCCTTAAATTCCTAAGTCAAGGAGTGATTATATGAGTATTTAATCTATTGGAACATTAATGAATTTCGAGATCCATTATTGGTATTCAGTGCTATATTCTTCTGAAAAACAGTATTTTTAATTTTCATCTGAATTACCTTTTATTGAGTTTCTTTTAATTCAATAACAATATTAACAATAAATTAAATGTTGGTATGCAACAATAATATTATGTAATAATAAATTAAATTAGATTTAACAATAAATTTAAATGTTATGACATTTTGTAAAAGTTTTCGCTATTTATTAATGAATTAAATATTTAAAAAAATAAACAAAAAATTTAGAAAGGAAGAATATAAATACAATGCTGAACAATAATGAATTAAATTACATCACCTTTATAATTTCAAAATTAAATAAACTACTTAAATATTTACTTTTGTCTACTATAATAACATGTATATAACAAAATAACCAATACAAAAAAAAAAAAAAAAAAAAGAAATCGCCATTTTTTGTGTGACTAATCCTCAGTTTCCGGCAGTGCGAGACGGACATCCCATTTTTTGTAATATCCACTATATATTACACTAATATCCAATATATATATAATATCCATCCATTGTTTTTTCTTTTTTGTAATATGTTATATCTGTTTTACACAAGACAAAAATAAAAATTTAAACTGAGAAAAGATAAACGTGCTTACTATCTTAACTTCCGTCTTCTATATTTTTATCACAATGATTCAGAAACTAGTTGCAATCACAGTGACCTCTAAGAAAGTCTTCCAGAATCTATGATTAGGTTATTACTCATCTACTATTTCATCTTATCAATGCTACGTAAATCTTACTTTGTGGTGCATTTTTTGTTTTAAAAGTTGGCTTTACGGATACGTTTATGTTATAAGCTTTGAGAAATTTTATGGTGTATTGTTTTCATTGAGCAATAAATTCAATAAATTTTATAATATTTTTATTAAAAAAATAGGATGAACTTGAATTCTATAATCTCGGTAGTTTCAAAAGAATGTATCAAATAGTTTATATCCTTTTCTGATTCATTGTACTGCTAAATAAATCATTGATAAATAAATTATTGATATCATATAATAGTACGAGAATAAAATAATTTTATTTTCAACTGAATATTAACTTTTATAACACATATCAATGCTAAAAAAAATTTTTAATTTGTTAATTTACTGTTAAAATTATTTATATAATATACTGTTAAATTTATAAAAAATTATATAATATATTTTTCATTTATCTTGTAAAAAGTATTAAGATGCTAAAAATTTTTTTTTTTTATGTTTTCTTAAATTATAGAAAAAAAAAGATAAATAAACTATATTAAACAGTGAAAAGAAAAACATTTTTAATTTCATAAATTTTAAATTTATCATCAAAAAATTATTTTAAATTGTTTTAATAAATATTTTATATTTAAATAAAACCAAATTCGATCGATATTCTAATGTAAAATGTGTATTTTTTCATTATTATTATTAATTTAAGAATTGATGAAAAAGTAAGCACAACAGAAATAAGTACAATATGTTGGGAAATACAAATTTTATCTCAATTACATCATATTTCGAATTATAATAAAATTGTACAAGAAAATGAAATTTAAAAACACTGTATATTGAAATACTGGTATTTATGAGTACATCTATCAAATAAAAACAACTTTTATAATAAAAATTATAATTAAAAAAATTATAATTATTTATAATAATTAATTTTATAATAATATAACTTTAAAAAAAAATCCTCTTATTATGATAAACTAAATAATTATATGAACCAATGTTTTAAACAGGTATTATTCCCATATCGAAAAATCAATTTTATTTTTATTTTTTACTATTAAAATAATTTATAAAAACATTATTATTAATATTCAATACCTTCATAAATTATTTAGTCTCGTCAAAACTTTTTAGTTACTTCCAAAACAAATCATACTACATAAAGAGACTAATGAATAAATATACTTCTACTACTTAATAGAATGGCTCATATGTCTCAATGTATAAGTTCTCTTCACAATAACGAGTTCCGCATACCACGCGACATAAAGACGAAATTTTCTTTTGATCTTTCACTTCCAGCATACAAACCATGTTTGGGGCACTATGGCAGTGTGCCATCCCGATTAGCCTAACAATCCTATTGAATCACAATTGTGAACTTGATGACTTCACTAGATAGCCTGCCCCATAAACGAAAACTACTGTGTATTTACTGTCGGAACCATTTATCATGCAGCAAAATCGATCGCAACACAATACCTGATCCGCCTTGAAAGTAAACGAGGTATTGATGGGAAACCGCCTTCGCCAAGGGCTAAGGATCTTTTGATTGCGGCCTGAGTGGCAGGGTGTTTAGGACCTTGGGTTCAAGCAAGGGTGTGGTGGGTTTGAAAGAGAGGACCATTAGGGGACAACGCAGCAGTAATTAAGGAATTAAGCAGTGCAGAACTAACGAGATAACTGTGACGTCGAAAGTCATTCAGAAACTAGATGTATGAATTTACACCACGACCACGTGCCGCTGAAGACCTTTGGCGGGAATCAATACCACTCCAGGACTGTTGTGGATACGAGGTCGTCAGCTTTTTGGAAACGCAGCTGGATAGCTGTGAGATATACTTTAAGGTTGCCGACCAGATAAACACAAAAAAGTAGTACAGTAAAAAAAAGTTTGAAATGAATCGATAATGTAGTATTACAAATTGTGTAGAGAATTGGAAAATGTTTGTCTATTTAATGGCAATTTAGGATCTATGTAATTCAGAAATTGCACATTTTTTTTTTTCATGTTAAATTACTAGAATTACTACTAGTATTACTATTAGTATTACTATTAGTATTATTATTGGTATTATTAGTATTACTAACTACTACTACCAAAACGGAATTGAATGAAAAAATTATATTGATATACTGACATTAAGAAGTAAAGTTTTGTCTTATTTTCGATAAATTTAATTTTAAAAACTTAACTTTTAATTAAAAATCAAGCCTTTCCAACAAGTAAAAATAATTATCAGACATTCATTAAAAATTTTTTTCTAATGGTAGCACTAATATGCATATGTAAAAAAAAGTGCAGATTTAGTGTAATGCATAGGGATACATAGTTATAGTTATTATTGTATACATAGGGTTACAATAGTTATCTTTATGTAATATGATAGTAATATAGAGTACTGTTATAGAACAATATGAAGATGTATAACATAGATGTGTATATGAGTCTTACGTGTTTTATGTAAACACTACAATAAAATTATTTTCTATTATTTTTACAGAAGCAAATTTTTTATCATATGTAATTTCAAAGCAATAAATACATAATTTAATTTTAAATGATAAATCAACGAAGAAAAATTTCATAAAATATAATACAATAGTTATCTTTATGGAATCTGTTAAGTGTTTCACTATCTAAATAATATTTATCACTAGAATGTTTATATTCCTTTTATCATTTAAAAAACATGGTATATAAATAAAAATGGAAGTGTTATGTTATTTTTCTTTATTCTTCTGATATGATATGATTTTTTATTATGTTGCGATTCTATTTATGTTATGATTCCTTATTCATTTCTTTTTTTTAATTTATATTTTTTATTATTTTTTTTAAGTTAGTATTTAAACATATAATAATAAATCCATAAATCATGTCATTCTAAAGAAATATTTTCATTAATTACCTAGTATTAAGAAGTTTAATTAAATCTATTTATTGTATTAAACGTGTCTTCTTATCTTCCTAAATTAACTGATAACGATGACATTCAATTAAAAAAGAAAGCTATCATTCTATTATCTTTCATTTTCTTCATTATCTTTGACTTCTTGTTTCTACAACATTCCGAAATTCATTCTTTTATAATCTTAACAAAGGATATCAAAATAAACAGAGATTTAAAAATATCTTCCATGTCGACCTTCCATTGTCCCATCAATACGTGACAAGCATGAGATTGCTTAAAAAATGAAATCCTAACATTTGAATTCCAGTGCTAAAGTTAATTGAAATATAATTCTACAGTAAGAAATAACGAAATTTAAAAACAATCAAAACGATTGAATTTGAATGACTGAATAGAATTGAATACAAGAATAAAAAAAAAATCTTAATCTATAATTTAAAAACACTACTTCTTTTATAGACATATCCAACGAATTAATTACTAATCCCGATAAACAATAATTTTCAACAACAATAATTTTTAAAAAGCATATTTTTTTTACAAATAAACTTTTATGATAATAACTAAATTAAAAAATGGAATTGTAATTCCACAGTCTGATTTGATTTTAAAACGGGTATGAAATGGGAAAAAATGGAAAAGTATTACAATAGGTAAAATTGTCTCTAAAAATTAAAAATTTGTAGATATATATGTATATATAAAAATATGACTTAAATATAGATATTCTTATTAATATATATATATTCTTTTAAAAGTAAAAATTAATATTTTTTTTACAATTAAACTTTTATGAGAATAACTAAATAAAAAACGGGATTGTAATTCTACAGTCTGATTTATCTTTAAAACGCGTATGAAACAGAAAAAAAATTGGAAATGTATTGCAATCACTGAAATCGTCTCTAAAAATTAAAATTTTATGAATATATATGTATAGATAAAAATATGTCTAGGATGTATATATGCTTGAGAATCGATATTTTTAAAATAGAATTGTCATAAAAAATATCGTTCGAATGTAATAATTCACATATTGAAGATACCTTCAGATTATGTAGACGTTTTGTTAATATAAATGCATAGTAACAGAAATGTAAACAAAGAATTTTGTATAGATTTTCCATAATTAAGCATTTAATTTGGTTTTTGCAACATTTTTTTTTTTAATTTTTATTGAAAAATATTATTGATATGAAATTTAAACGAAATTTCTTTACTATATTTTCAATTAAAAGAATTGTGAATTTGCAAAATAATACAACTTTGAAAATGTAGCACACTAATTTTTAAGTAGAATGCAAATACAAATAAATAACAATATTTACTTTAGAATAATTTAATATTTGTGTTACATCTTTGCGTAAATATTTACTATAAAATAAACAACTTATACTGAAAATATATTATGGCATTAAAAATATGTTTCCATTTAAAATAATGTTCCTTAAGAGCAATTTTGTAGAAAATATTTTTAAAAAACTTAACAAAGTAAAATAAAAATTGCACAAGAAACAATCATTTGTAAATTACTTAAATCGTCTAAAATAAATAAAAATATAGCGATTTTCTCATTTTTTTTATAATCAATAAATAAATAAACAAAAAATTATTATTTTATGAAAACACTGCAAAAATTTATCAGCGCAATTTAATAATTTCAAACGTAAGAACATAAATATAAATCAATCAAAAATACTTAATTCATTAAAGAAATCCAAATTTTCTGCGTCTATAATAAAATTAACATTTCCATACTAATCGGAAATAAGAAATTTGTCCTAAATTGAATATATTTCTATTAAATATATCAACGAAGATTTTTAAAAAATAACGGGCAATTGTTTATATGCAATTCTCCCCATCATTTGACATTGTGAAACATAAAAGTGTTTCTAAAAGTGAAATGAAATTTAAATTTAGGAATAAACATACCTTTATTTTTAATTAATTTCTCAATATCCTTCTCTTACGTTAAGAAAAAAATATATATATATTTTGAAACAATTTACTCATATTTTTTGCGTTAAGTACTGACTTAACACAAAATTAAAATCTTATATTTTTGTTATTATTTTGCTTTGGAATTAATCATAACAACCCTTTCGTACTCAAAATAAAAACATTGCTATGCAAACAGATGCCAAAAAAAAAAATTTTTTTAGATTTCATACTCATTTAGAATGCATTTAAATATTAAAGAAACATCAAAATTTTTGCACATAGCATAAAAAAAAAAAAATCAAGAATCAAAATTCTTCATCAAGAAATTACACACAAAAATAAATAAATAAACAACAATAGTAAGTAAAATAATGCTATATTATAATGCACATTATAACTTAATGCAACTAATATGTGTTTGTAAGAAATATATTAAGATTATATTTATCATAATACGCAATTATTTGAAAAAAATATATATATTTAATAGCAACCATTAGCTATGCTCATAACTAAGCCTTAACACGCAAAAGCGCTGTAAAATGTAGTGTAATGTTTATCACATAGCTTGGCTTGGAATAGATAGCATGAGATTATAGCAAATATGCACAGGAAAGCCAACATTTAACAATCAAAATGACATGGGAGAGTGAAATAAAACCGGTAGTAAATATGAAATCTACCCCATTCCCTGCTGCTCAAAGCAACCCGGTCCCCACTGGAGGGAGAAAAATAGACTCTACCCACCTTGCAAGGGGTCCCGATCTCTTGGCTCTTTGACTCAAGTATCTCTCGACCGTTGCAATATTCCCACTCCTTGCGGCCTCTATAAGTTCTTGTTCCTTCCCCATGGGCAGCCGCAACTCTCGCAAAATGAGATTCGATAGTTCTTTAAATGTCACATTGTAAACAGTGTGGCGGCAGATGAGGGAACGGCAAGTTAGCCTCCATTTTGAATCGCCAGATAACTCAACCACCCGCCATGGCTCGAATAGTCCGCATAATCCTGGTGTGCTTGGTGCTTTCCGTTTTCGCCGAATATCAACCGCTGTGTTGATCACATCACCACGGATGACTAGCTCACCGAATGCATCATTCAAAAAAAGTCGACGCCAAATTTGTGTCAATGTAAACAAAGCAGAAGCAAAATACGAGGCATAAAAGCTTGAGTCAGGGTTACTACCGGAAGACGAAAATCTCGCTCCGCCAAGTGAGGGCGAAATTAACGCCAAGCTGCAGCCAACTCTGCTGTAATTTAATTTCGTGTGCTCCGTGCTTTTCGCGTATTATTTTGGCGACTCCGATTCATAAAGTGTTTCACCACGCAGGATGAGGTAATTGCCAGCTGATGAGACGTCAAAAGATCGTCAGTCGTGTTTGGTGATCATCACGTCCTTTAAAGCTCTTCATGTAATTGATCTAATGTTTATTTGATCCGTTTTTGATTTCTGATTAATGTGATTGAGCATTCGCTTAATCAGAATAATAAAATCTCGTTATTTAAAATAGTTGAGTACAACGCTGTGTGTATAAAAATTATTATAAAAATTAAATATTAGGTAATAATTTTTTAATCAAAAATAACTGATGATTAGTTATCAGTTTCTAGGTATTATTATATTAATATAAATAGTGTGCATTGTTGATGTGTATAATTATTTTATTTACTGTATTTTTTTAAGGTCAAGCAATGTTGTTATCCTTATTATTTGCCTACAAATATATTAATTCGCTTATTACTTAATATTATTATTACTTATTATTTCGCTTATTAACATATTACAGTTATACTTTATAACTAAAACCTTAATTATACTTTATAATTTGCTTATTATACATTACTTTATAATTTATAAGTAAAACAATACAAGTATAATTACTTTATAATTTATAACTAAATTAACATAGCTTAAATTCTGAAGATTTTTTTTTTTAATATTAAAGCCAATCGTCTATCATTTTTAAGTTCGTTTTACTTTATAAAAATAAATTATTTATCAATGTTAAAATAAATTTTTTCCCCATTGCTCATGACAAATATTAGTCATAATCATACTACTTTTCTATAATATTTTTTTTCTTATATAATGCAAATGCGAATCAGTTGCCGTTTAAAAATCCTTATTTTCCTTTTTTATCTTACTTTTTTTTGGCCCTTTTAAAAGAAATGAAGCATATGATATAAGTGAAAACCATTTAAAATGTTGACAATGACAAACATTTAAACCTGAAGTCCTTTGCCACTACAAATTCCCACATGTAACAGATTCAGCATTATCCAAGGTGTTTCAAAAGGCGAGCGGCTACACCGCATCCATATTTGGCATTCCAATTTTAAAAATACACCCGATCGTGGTATCTGGAGATTCGCACATTTTATCCGCTCTAGTCCAACCAAAAGAATTTGCGGCTTACGGATTTATCGTGCTCGTTCCGACACAGTTACGTAAGTTATCGATTTAAATTTGTTTTTCGAGTTTGGAATCAGTTTAGATACTGCTTTGTGAATACCATGCTTCAAAAAAAGTTTTTTTTCTTTTATAAATTTTTAAAATCTTTATTATTGATATTTATCATTAAATTTATACATCGAGTTATGATTTAAAATTGCCGTACGAATTAAACTTTCTGTAATCAAATAATATTTTTGTTTTAATTTTTTGACTTATTTTGTATAATCATTTCATTTTTTTTTTTTTTTTTTTTTTTTTAATGATAATTTGCAAAGGTCAACATTCTAATAGTTTTGCTACAAAAATGCAGTGAAAAGAATGTTGAAAATTTCTGCCATGAGTTAAAATAAAAAATAAATAGAAGCATACATAACAAAATTCATTTTTTTTTTTTTTTTTTATTGTATCAAAGTCACCCCATTCATGGCTCAGTGAAAACATGTTCATGTTAGAGTAAGAAAATTCAAATCTTGCAGTCGCTGTTTTGAGAAATGAGTAGACTGGATGGTGGTTTAATAATATATGTATGCATCTCGTATCGGTAATCATACTTCTCATACGATGAACTTCCAATAGACGACATTTTATCTCCACCCAGGAGATAAGCAGAGGAGAAATTCGTGGTTATGCTATATTTTGCTGAACGAAATCGTGTGTGAATAGTGTGTTGAATTTCCTACCTGACTAATCTCAGTTCGAAACCAGGCAAAAAAAAAAAAAAAAAAAAAATTGAAAAAGTTCCCGTTTTTCTGCCATGGTTTGATTTGTCGCTCTACGGTCATTTTTGTGCACATTTTAGGCTAGTTGAACTGGGACCTGCGGTTTAACGTGGATTCCGAACCACTCACAAACATCCATGCCACCGCCAGGATTCGACCTGAAGCCTGTGGTACCAAGACCAGAATTTCAGCCTTGGAGTGAAGAAAGCCTTGGAAGAGTGCCCTCATCATTTGTCACTTCTGGTAATGTTCATTCTAAATTGTGGTAGCTAAAGGGGAGTCGAAGTGTAGCAGCACCCCGAGTAACACTGAATGTGCTGCATATCTGTCATTTTAATGACGAATGTCCTCTGGTGAAAGTGCCCAGTAGTTAAAAAGAAATATCTAATTGAAGTTTAAACCTGTACCATGAGAAGCATACTCATCGCGAAAAGATAATATTTCATTGATGACATAATATTTATTCTTTTTAAATTAAAAAAGGAAATAACTGATATTAATTATTTCATATTTTGTTATATATTTTTTAAAAATTTTAATTATACATTTTTTTTTTTTTTTTTTTTGTTTTTTTTTAATTTTTTTTGCATATTTTATTTAACATATTTTTTAAATATTTTTAATATATTTTATTGCATATTTTATTTTACGTATTTTTTTTATTTTTTTTCATTATTTTAATATTTTTACACATTTTATTTTGTATATTTTTTAATATTTTTACATATTTTTTTTTTAATTTTTTTTAACAAATTTTATTTTACTTTTTTTTTTTTTTTAAATATTTTTACACATATTTTTTATTTTTTTGCATATTTTATTTTACATATTTTTATATTTTTACATATTTTATTATACGTATTTTTTTTTATATATTATTTTACAGATTTTTTTATATATTATTTTTTTTTTTACATTTAAGTATTATTATTATTTAAATAAGTTATTTTTCAAAAATAATAACGCTAATACCAGCTGAGTGCAACAAACAATTCCAACTAAATTGATATTAGTGACTTACTTTCACATTCAGCATAGAAAGATGTCTTAATATTACCTCATGTCCTTTCTTTGAAAAAAAGAGGATAAGGAAAATAGATTTAGGGTTAAGGAAATAGATTTTGCACGTGTTTTTCATAAATACTTGTTTTGTATAGGTACACTTCACAATAAGCTGTTAGGTCAGGAATGAAAATTAGTTATTTCATAACAGGAAATTGTTCAGTTAATGCGTCATAGTTATGAAGAACAATGTGAAAGGCTTACTAGAATTTGGATTCGTTGACCATAACATAAAGAACAAAATGTAGTGGTCTAGCTAACCGATAAAATCATTTATTGGCAAATAATCTAAATCAACCACGAAAATATTCTAGAATTCCTGAATAAATAAATGTTAAAATTATTGCATCGACTATATGCTCATAATCATAATACCCTTGCCTCGATCATCAGTTAACACCGACATTAGAATTATCCAATAAGAGAGATTGATTTATTGATTTTGATTCAAAAGCAGGAATGTTTGTTGATTTATTTAAATATCCTATCGAAAGCAGAAATACTTGATGCTTATAATATTATCTCTTATTAAAAATCACTTTTATTAAATCTCTATTGGATTCAAAATAAGTTTTAAATGTAAGAATTATTAATATCGCATAAATATAAAAATTGCTTCACATGAATTATAAAAATAAACGCTATTGAAATATTAATTGAACGCATTTAATAATTGATGTTTAATTTATTACAAGAAGAAATTTAATTTTAGTTTTAATAATTAATTTTAAGGTATAATAGAAATAGAACAACGTACATATGTAACAATTAAACAAAGCTATTTAAGATTTTTAGATTACAAAAATCTTTATGCAATATTATAAAATTCTTCAATATAATTTTTATAATTACACTTTGTGTATATATATATATATATATATATATATATACATTGTAATTATACTCCTTCTTCATTGGCGCAACAGCCTCATGGTCTGCCTACAGGCAGATTTCGAGACAGGAGATGTTTTTCTTTTTACGGGGTAGAGGGAGGGGTCTTTCATATTAGACCGGGAACTACTGTTTAAAGTGGATTCTGAACCACTATAAACATCCATGGCACCGTCGGGACCCGAACCCGACACTTGTGCCACCGAACGCTAATCACTCGGTAATCAGGCCCTTATATATATATATATATATATACGTCCAACATAGAATTCACTTACCTAAGAGGCGAAAGCATTGTGAGTGAGTTCCATGAGTACTTTTAACTGTAAATGTCCCTCATTTGAGTGTCGGATGCAAGAAAGCCAGGAAAATCGGCTTTTATCATTTTTAATCACCAGGACTGTTAGGCAATCGGGCTGCCTGAGAATCAGTGTGAGATAAAAATTGTCATAAATAATTTTCCTGCATCGTAATTGTCATATTCGTTTCTGAAATCAGTGATCGCAACGATCGCCGACAGGGGAATCGAACGTGGGTCCTTCTGCATATTAGTTATGCACTTTGCCACGAGGCACTTTTTTTTCTGAAATCAGTGATCGCAACGATCGCCGACAGGGGAATCGAACGTGGGTCCTTCTGCATATTAGTTATGCACTTTGCCACGAGTGAGGCACTTTAAATATTTGAAGTTTATTTTATATCTTAAGTGAGTTAAGAAAAAATTAAATGATGCTTATTTTAATTTAAATTAATTAATTACAAAATAAAAATTAAAAAATATCGAGTGGGTATAATTTCTAAAGAATTTTTTTAAATAATTTTCCTGCTTGCATCATATTTCACTAATGACTCAAAGTAGAACGACACCAATTACAAAATCCTTTAAATACACTCACTAAAAATTCCACTGAAACCCTTTAAAATATTTCACTCATCATCTTCCCACTAATCTCTTAAGAAAGCAATGAAAATTCCTCGTAATTTGCAAAGTGACAGAGTTGAGTGAACTAGAACTTTTAATTTCGTTTTCTACATGGCATTTCTGGAAAATTATTCCGTCTTTCAACATCATTTTAGGCTTGACGAAAATTCTCTTGTCAACATCATCTTAACAACTGCAGTAAAGCAAACAGGAAACATGATTCAAGCAAAGTTTCCCATTTGCATCATATTTCCTTTTCATAATCGCTTACCATCTTTATGCGCGCTGTCTTTCTTCGTTGCTTTTCAGAAAGACAGTGTAACCCTTTTGGAAATCAATCTTTCCTAACATACATAAATTAATGAGAAATCTAGCAATAATCAATTATAATCTTTTTTTTTTTTTTTTTTTAATCTCTTTCTATCTTTTCCCTAATTCCTTTCTATACATTATTTTAGCATATTAAATGATAATTTAAAATTCAAAATTTTTTTTTTTATAAAAACATTGTTTACAATATATTATATATTTATTTACTATTAACAAAACTATTTATTGTTGTCCTAAAATGTAACAGTTATATAAAGGGATCCCTTTATATTACTACTATATTATTCGTTTATAGCTTTTTAATAAATTACAAAACTATGCAGTAAATTTACAATTATAAAGTTGATTTCGTAGAATTGGGGGCCTAAATGGCAGAGTGGCTAGCATTCTGGTGCTCGGTACCACAAGTTTCGGTTTCGAGTTTCCAGCGGTGCCATGGATGTTTGTAGTAGTTCGGAATCCACTTTAAACCGTAGGATTAAATTATTATTATATTAGAGCGTTGGTATATTAGGGTTGGTAGGTATATTAGAGCGTTGCAGAGGAATTGTTACTCCACGTCCATAGCTTATCTTCAAGCTACACACACCTCCTGGGTAGTGCTAAGTGAGTAACGTCGGTGCAGCACTTGCCTTAAGGCGTCGAAACGATTGTCTAAGTATTTGCGAGCTGCATTAGAACCAAAAAATTTTGTAGAATTGTAAAACGTTTTTTTTTTTTTTTTTTTTTTTTTTTTTTTGGTATTTTTTTTTTTTTATTTCCAATGGCAAGGCAAGTACAACATAAAACGTAAAACTTAACTATCATGCAAAACGATCCTTTACATTACTGCCAAGTTATTTATGGAATTATTATGACATTTCAAAAACTATATAGTTGATATTATTAATATTACTGAATAAATGTATCTTAGACTTGTTTTCCATTGTAATTTTCCTGTGATTTTTTTTTTTTGGTCTGAACTTTTTTTCTCCTTAATTCTATTATTATTATTATTTCAAATGATCTTTTAAACTAGCATTCTAAAATAAAAAACAATGTATTTACTTACTAGCGTGTTTAGTACGTCTTCAGCTTTGTACAACACAACTTGACAACATATGGGCAAAATTAAAGTGATGAGAAATAACCATAAGGATTAAATTACGCTTTTTTAAAGGATTACGCTTTTTTAAAAGCTTTAAGATGTATGTACTTCTTAAAAGCTTTAAGATTTTTAAAAAAATTACAAACTATCTCAATGTGGCAATTGGTGTATGTTTTTAATCATATTAAATTTCTCGTTGACAGCTGTTGTAACAACTAATATTCTGCTGATTTGCTATTTATCATGAAAACAATGTTATTATGTATGTATCTCATGCTTATTTAGGGTCGATATTTAGCTGTAAAATGAATATCATATTTGCCATTTTAATACTATTCGTACGATTTACACTGCGCGTGTCAACAAAGAATATTTCATAATAAAAATTGCAAGAAAATTGAAAATTATTAATTTTACTTTTTAATGGAATTAAAATTTGATACAGATTTCGTTCTTCTCGAGTCAGTAATTCTCAGTATTAGATCAAACGGTTCGTCCCTTAATAAATTGTTATTGAGAGAGAACAGCTACATTATCCAGATACTCAAAGTCTCAATTTTGACTCGCAATTTATAATATTTTGAAAACCATGCTTCTTCCAACACACTGGCAAGAGCGCCCCCGCCACTTTTAGACGTTCTGGAGAAAGGGTCAGTCGCCTCGAAACTCCCCGAGAGGAAGTACAACGCAACCTGAGCTCCCGCTGAGTAATGTTTAGTTTATAGTCCCTCATCCTCAGAGCAAATATATTTTGCGCACCCTGATGCATTAGTTGGCCTACAGACTCTCACTCGGGGCGGAAGTATATTTCATGCATCCTGCCCGTAACCAAGTATAGATTTTTTGGCTTAAAATGGAGTCTTTCCACGAATCTAAGCTTATCTGTCTTTAAATGTGTGCATAATATAATACTGTACGTCTCTAATTGTATGTGTGTTATGTTTGTGCGTGAGTGAACAAAATTGCGAGTTTTAATCTGTGCCTCAAGTATATCAACCTAATCATACCCAGTTGCAATCTAGTTGCTTTCCACACTACAGTTTCCTTAATCCTACAATTAGTCAATGTAATATTTGTTTGGTACAATTGTGAACTAATAATTTCAGATACTTAGTAAGAATCATATATGACTTCTCTATTGTGGCAATATTGTGCTAACAGCTTTTCATCTGTGTAGATTTAGAGAGGGGACAACAGGAGAATTTTAAGGGATTATTCAATATCTATCCATTTTCCTTTAATTAAATCTAGAGTTTCTGTGAAAGCATGCAAAAAGTTACATTAGTGTCAGTTGTATCTATTAATTCAAATTCTAATCACCAAAAAAAAATAACAGATAGTTTCCTATCACATAACTGTTGCTGTATATCTAGAAAAGTCACTTACAATGAAATTACGGCAGTTAATAATCGGTAGCAAGAAACCGTTAGATAGCAGATCTATTGTTTACCAATTGCCATGTGAAGTAGATTACAAACTATTTGTTTATTCAATAACCTTATCTAGTCATGAAATGATTAAATCGTGCTTTCTAACTTTGGTTACTTAATGGCTGCATTACTTAGAAGTTTCCCCTTATTTAGGGTGCATACAACACAATGAATTTATTTATTTATTTTTTTTTTTTTTTTTTTTTTTGTATGTAACTAGAATTCAGATTGTAATTCTATCTTATGCACTTAAAAATAATTTTTTGCGAAAGGATTTGTGACTTTCACTTTATTGATAAAGATGTCCACGACACTTAATAAAACAAGTAATAAAAAAAAAAAATTTTTAAAGTGAATTCTACTTTTTTTTTTTTCACTCTATTGCAGAAAGTCCTTTATAAATAATTTTCATTCATTTTTTAAGTTTATCGGGCGCCATCTATTGGTAGATATATGCAACGTAAATCTAAAAAAATTAAATTAATTAAATTTAATTACTGAATTAATATTTGAAAAAAACTGCATTAACATCAAGTGCCATCCACTACACGTTCAAAAAAAAATGTATTTGAACTTGAGTGTATGAATAAAGAGTATTTTATGAACGATTGAAAATTTGAACAAGATATATATAAAGAGTGTGAGCTAATAGAAGGAATTGAAAAAGGGTTAAGTATCTCTACCAAAAAGAAAATTCTCCGTGTATAAATAAATAAGTGGATGCAAAAGCGACGGTGTTTTATTATTTTTCTGTAATAATTTTTTAAATGTTTAATTTAAATTCTAATGAATATTTCATGAATTTTTCATAATCTCTAAAGAAAAAAATTAATTCCAAAAAAAAAAAAAAAAACAGCATACAATTTAGAAATGAAATAATGTTTAAATAATGAAATAAAAAAAAATAAATACCAAATACATTGTGTTTTTTGAAATTTAGAAAATGGAAGGGGAGGGAATATTAAATTTTGTTATCTTTTCTTTTTCGAAAAAGAAATCGAATCTTTCCGATCTTTTTATTTCAATAAAATAAAAATAAATTTATATAATCAATAAAAGGACATATTTGTCGTCTAAGGTTCATAAGCACGCATTCATAAGGTGAATTTTCCGAAATAAATCAGCAATTTATTTTTCTTGAACAACGATGGTCCTCGTGTTCCACTGATGTATACCACAAACCCACTGAGGAGTGATAAGGTTGGGCATTGTCTTTCGTGGGGGCAAGGTATTAGGGTAACTGCCTGCATTTGTGTGTCGTTAAGGAGAAAACCTGGAAAACTCCTACCAGACAGTCTGGCTACCAATGTGTGAGAAGTTTATATACGTATGGTACATCGCCTTAGAGTCTCCTAGATTCTAAAGCAACGATTGTAAGGACGTCACTGGAATTGGACTTCCCCACTAGCTATGCGCATTACCACTGAACTAAGGTCGTGGCTAAATTCATTTACGCATAAAATAATTGACCGTCACAACAAATTTTTTCACTTACAACTATTATTCATAATTTAAAATGATCGCCTCCTAATTAAAAAAAAAAATAATTAAACTCTTAAAACGATGGTTTTAATTCAAGAGATCTAAAAACTTCAAATCAAATGTTAAAATAATCAAACATCTAACAACAACAAAAAAAAAATTAATTAAACATCAAACGTTAAGGACAAAAAAGGAAAAGTATGACATTTAACACTACAGGGAGAGTTATTGCTCACTACCACCGAGGAAGTACAGTCACTATAAAGAGGGCGCTGCAGTAGGTGTTGCTAGTTATGGGAAAGAAGAAAGACTTATTTGGAAAAGTAATCAAAATAAGTCTTTTCTCGTTTACTTATTTTTCCAAAACTATCCTTTAATTAAATACTTAATTTTATTTAATAAATAATTGTTATTACAATTACAAAAATTAATTACTGTCTTTGATTTATGGAAAATTTTGTATTCAAGTTGCTCATTACATTAGTGCCGCAGTAAAATGTCACCACTGCTGCGATAAAATAACTCCATAGTAAAAATCACATTTACAAACTTCGAGCTCTTAGTCAGAAATATTTCAAATTTTTGAGGTAAATTTTTGTATATTAGCAAATTCCTCGAAATCCTAATATTTAGTGCATAAAAGTATAGGGAAATTAGAAATCATTGTGTCTGAAATCATCAATGCATTTTTATAGCGATTATTATTTCAAAATTATTTTTAAATAATTGTACTATTTTTTAGTTTAAAGAACTTTTTAATCTCTTTAAACATGGCAACTTCATTATGTTGTTGTCCTTTTTATAGTATTGAACAAAGAAAATATGATGAAATTTATAGGTTGTTTTCATGGAATGTTTTAAATATGTTTTATGTTAAATATTCAAGGCTGCATAGGTTTCATAACATTACATTAAATATTTTTGTAGAGCAACATGTAATTTTCCCATAACATATATTAATGCAAAATGGAAGATTTTGCTTTTATATATTATAAGATTTATTTTTATATTATATTAAAATTAGAACTTCATTAATGTTTGCTTCATAGCTGAAGATTTAAATAATTGATTTACATAACAGTTGAAAAATAATAAATAAAACAAAACTTTCTGATATTAATGTTTTGATGATTGTGATGTTTTATTCATTTAAACTGATTTTCTAAAGGGATGTTTTTATGAAATTTATTCTTTTCAGAATACAACATTTACTGAAATTTTACCCAATTATAATTTTTTTATTAAAAATTCTCTGTTAAAAACACGAAAATATAATAGATTCTATTCAATTTCTTTAAAAATTACTTTTTTGTCTCAGTGCCTCAATTACAATACATATAGTATTTTTAAGTCTAACATCAAATATTTATGAATTAAATACTTTTTTAAAGTTAATAATAATAGTATCTTAATATTTTAATAATAATGCTTTAAATATTCTTTATATTTAATTAAAAATTAAATTTGTTAAAACAAAAAATCTTCCTTCCCTTTGTTTTTATGATGCAATGTAAGTTTTTCATAAATAAAAGATTTTTTTATTCGTAACATGGTGAGAATTTTAAAATATGATAAATTCATACATTTATATGTTAAATTTCAAAATTTTAATACTTCAAATGCATCCTTTTTGAAAATAAATAATCATTTTATTTGTGTTCCTCAATATTCTGAATTTAAATTTAAATAAACAATGAAAAATATCTAAATTTAGGTACGTTCTATAACAAAGACGAAATTACATTTGAAATTTTTGTTAAACCACTTCAGCGCCAATAATGGTAACCCTTCAAAACCAGCTGTTTCTAGAATGCATCCACAAGAGGGCACTACAGTCGATCCTAATCGTTGCTATGACAACCAGAGGACCTTCACATCGTCGACAGCGGGAAGAGCAAAATCAAGTTTTATTGTTATTTTCACTCATATTTTTTTGGTTCAATCATCTCCGTTTATTCGTCACTGTTAACAATCTAGAGATGGTTCAATGAGTTTCCCAACCCGTTTTTACACCCAGGGGTAAAAATTTTTTTTTATTTTTATTATTTCCTTCATTAATTTTAACGGTTTCTACAGGAGAAATTTGCGCGCCGTTTATTATGAAAGTTAGCTTGCATGCAGAACTGTGCAATAAGTAAAACACACATTTATGTAGTTAATGAGCACAAAATTAGGATAGTGTGTCTGATATTTGCACATAAATATTGGTTTTGTTATTTAAAGAATAATAAAATTGATTAGATACATATTGGAAACATGACCTATCTCAAAATTTCAGAACAAGCTTTCGTATGACTGAATTCACTCCCTTTTCGGCTTAATATTTTATGATAATAATTGATACTGGCATCAAAAATAACCTCATTTAAAACTAACATATAGAAAATATAAATTCTTTATGAATGAATTACTTAATAAGTGTTAAGTGTTCCATGCAATGCCTCTTCTATCAACTAGATTGAACTTTTGATTGAATCTTTAACTATTAAATAAAGTATTTTCTAATACCGGCATTGACTTCTAACTTAATAAATAATTAGACAATGGAATAACCAAAAAACCATGAAATCAATAAACTAACCCATAAACCACGTACTACTTTTAAACCACGTAGCCACTTTTAAACCAATAAACCACGTAACCATATTTAAATCAATAAACCACATAACCACATTTAAACAAATTTAAACCACGAAACGTGTTAAACATTTTACAATGGAGCTATTACTTCTGTGGATCAATGTTAATCTATTGTAATTTGAAAAGAAAAATTCTCAATATCAGCATACTTTTCTTTGGAACCCAATGGAAAAAATTTCCGATTTACGGATTTATCACTCTCATTCCCAGCGCTAATATGGAAGCTTTCAATTATTATCACATGATAAGTTTGCCAGACTTCTCCTTTATCAAGTGTGAACATATTATATGTATTTTTACGCATTACACCACTGGTCCTTAAACGACACTTTTCTAAAAGAATAAATCAGTTGTAATTTATTTAATTAATATTATAATAATTAATAATAATTTATTAAGATTACTAAGCAATTAAGTTTAGTTTTCGTGTCCTTGACAGATTTCAATTCTGGATATTTTCACTGAAATCTTTTTTTTTTTTTTAAATTTTCTTTCACGAATTTTTTTTATGCATAATATTTATTTATACTTATTTTTAATTTATTTCACGATTTTTCCCTCTTTAATTTCTTTCACGAGCTTTTTTTATACATTATTTTTTTTTTTAAAGAAACATGCTTGTAACCTTGGGAGATTATGAGCATTAATCGTTCCTTTTTTTTTACTTCATATTTTTAGCGACGTCATGGAGCCCATAAAAGGACAAAATCATATTTACATATGATAATATATTGTTGATTTAAAAGACCTTTCGCTTTAATCAAACGTAAAAGTGTTCGTTTAAAAATAAAAGTTTTCCTTATAGAACAAATCGACTGCTTAAGGTTGAAGGCAGCTTTTATAACTTCCTTTAGCAGTTCCAACGAAAGAGAGCCATCAAGTTAAGAATAGAAGAAATTCTCGAAATGGAAACCCGCCAGGGATTCGATTTCCACAAAAGTTATTCGAGCGACCTGTCCAATAATTTGTCTGCAGTTAGAAAGACTTGGTCTCGCCATATTTTTTTAGTCATAGTTTATCTGGTGAATCACATAGTAACAAAATTTTGAAAGAAAAATGTTTCTCTTCCGCGTTTTTTCTTTTTTCTATATTTTATGCATATTTGAAGAATAAAATAAATTTATTCCATCAATATAGTTATTTTTTTTTTTTTTTTTTTTTGAAAAAAATTATGTATTATACAAAACATTTGGCTGTAATTTCGGCTATAAATCATATCTATAAATAATCTAAAAATTCTCTTCGGTAAATCATATATTTAAATTCTCTAGCATCAGAATTGCATGTGGGTACTGATACAAATTATATTTTATTTATGCGCCCTATTTGCAATATTTTCTATTTGATGCACTTGCAATATAAATAAAAATCTGATTCACCAAGAGAATACAAATGCAAATCCTTACACAAGAGAATCATGCTTTACTGAAGGACTTTTAGTGAAATCCTCCATTTCTCCCAGGAGAAAATCTAGATGACTCCCATAAGTCAGTTCCCACTCATGGGACATATCGTAATCGCGATTATCACTAAATATATTCATTTATCAAAGCAATATAATTGTGATGCACGATCCCTGTAGAAATCGAACTCAACTTAGCGTCTACAATAACTCTAATAATATGTTAAAAAGTCAATCAATAATATGTCTGTGTCAGACGTGAAGTCTGACGAGACTTTTTAACATATTTACATCGTCGAGAGCAGCAGACTTAATTTAACTTTTTTTTGTTTTGATTAAAACAGCTAAGCACAATAATGAAAATGACCTTAAAATACATAAACTTACTAAATAAATATAATATGATTGTAACTTTAATAACTTATCTGCCATACTTACAATGTATAATAATTTAAAAACATTATTCTGGTGTAATGTATTCAAGACATAAGCAATGTATTCAAGACAAATGCATTACAGTAACTCTTATAAAGATGTTAAAAAAAATTTTAAAAATCCGTCATTTTTAAATATTACGTGTTTTATGTAACAAATATGATTAATTTTTTTTTTAAAATTAACGTTTTTATCTTCTATTCATCTGTTAAATTGTTCTTCACAAATTTGAGATTTAATTAATTTTAACTTTTCTCCTATAATAACACATTCCGAATATTAAATATGTAATCCCGAACACTGCCAATTGTAGAATTTAAGATGACAGTGATATCGACTAGAGCCGTTCTGAGGGTGGGGGTAGCGGTTTGGGTTTCTGAACGAAAGATAGACTAAAGCTTCCATATCTGTGCCATATATTTACACAATGAATTCGTAAATTGGAATATTCCTCCGTTTAGAATCGAGGATAATAATTCTCTAGATCTCTGTTTGTTTTCGTTGAAAATTAGAATGGCAAAATATAGTTACAATTAAACAGCTCCTCCCTCTCCTCCGCATAACTTGAAAATGCTGAAGGTAAAGTGTTTCTAAAAGTGTGTAAAGCTGAATCTTTTATATATTTATCATTCTAATGACGAAGGTAAAGTGTCTGGCATTCTAATATGATATCAACGAAAGATGTGTTAAACAGTGTTTAGTATTATTATTATACCCTATAATTTGACGATTACAGAAATAAACTTGACGATTATCAACGAAAGATGTGTTAAACAGTGTTTAGTATTATTATTATACCAAACCTTGACGATTACAGAAATCAAATCAAATAAGATTTTACAGTTACATCTCAGACAGTTTTCAGTAAGTTTTGGTGTTTGTCATTAATCGGGAGGGAAGACAGAGTGAGTGGCAAACACACACCTGCATTTTCCAATTGAAATGAACATCAACTTTTTCACAAAATTTATACCTACGGAGAGGCACATTCATAACAGTAGCTGTAATTTATATCAAGTAATGCAATATTTAAAAAAATGTGAGAGATTTCATCAAATAGGATTAATTTACAAATAATTTAAAACTTAATGATTACCAATATGAATGATAAAAATATTTTGGATGGGATTAAATATAAAAAATACGTAAATTTCTTACTAAATACTACACAGCTTTTTTGAAATAAAAATATAAAATTAAGAAAAGTTATTACAAAAAATTGTATATGTCAAACATTATCATTAAAATAGAACCTTCTTCAAGCAAACCAACAATTTCTGATAACAAAGCATAAATGTAACAGTAGTAATATATTTGTGCACATTATTGAATAAGATTGAAAATTTTACTTTTTGCAATCACTAAAAACCAGATACTTGAGCACAAAATTTTCTATTTTGGCATTATTACGATTTTCTTGAAATAGATTGATTGCACACAATTGAATTAATAGTAAACAAAAAATTCTTTTAAAAAAATTCCGTACAAATATTATTTTTGCATAATCCATAATTAATCTAAAATGTTTGTTGTTTTCTTATCGTGACTGTAAGAATTTCATGATTCAATCACATGACCATTGTCTAGTGTCACTTTAAATTATAGATTGATTGGTAATATGCTTTGTTGTCATTAAGCAAATATTTATTAATTTATTGATCTTCCCTAACAGGAATATAGGCTACGTTTATTCAAGAAGCCGCCAGAAAATCAGTCCCTTTTCTTGAGGCACGTCCAGACGGGAGACGAGTCTGCCTCACGAACCAATTGCAAACCGATTTGACAGAACCCTCAAGAGAATCACGTGTCTCAACTCCGATCCGATCAGTCTCGTTTATGTCCGCAAGTCAAAAGTGATTCTTGTGGACCCTATTTACGACCAGCTGTCACTCACAACTAGAGATAACGTGGCTTGTTCTCGCGTTCAGATGGAGACACGGGGGCAAGATCCTCTCGGGGTTGATTCGACTCGACTCTCCTTCCCGTGTGGACGCTGATTTTAGAAGATGATAATTTAGTTCTTGTGATGCTATTAAAAGGTAAACAAACAGTACATTCTTTTTAGCCCTGCAAAAGTATGGTCTCTATATTGAGATACAAATACCCCTATATGATTAGAAAATAACAATTATTTGATAAAGCCGTAATGTAAAAATAATTCTCTGTTATTCACAACAGCAACGAATAAATATTTGTTAGTATCGGAAGTAGTTGATATCAATAAAGGGATACACAATGTTTTGTATGGACAATATTTTATTGCAAAAAACATGCTATTTCGCGGGCGTTGTTTTGCGCGACAATTCTTCTTTTTTTTTTTCAGTACCTGTACAATAAAACTTTATACATAAAATAAGTTCAAAAGTAAAGATTTTCGAGGAAAGATGTTTAGATCTGAAGAAAAGAGGTGGTCATACATCTAAAACCATTTAATCGAAATGAATGATTGAGAAATAACTATGCTGTTATTAATGTTGTTATGTACATTTCTTTTGATATGACAGAGAACAATGAAATTTCACAGAAGAAAAGTACTGAAATGTTTCAGAAATTTTCATGCATATTCAGCGTTCACATAGAAAAAAATGTCATTTAAGGGAAGAAAAAAAATTTCCCTCGAAAAAAATTTTCCCTCGATTTTTCCTCATTCCCTTTTTTTTCAGAATTTGTACAAAAATGTTAGAAAAAATTTATTTTCAATGCAAAAAAAATTATTAATGATTTTCATTGTATTGAGGAAAGGTATTTTAATGCTTTTTAGTTTTACTTATTTCATGGCATACCAATTTAAATAATTTATGAATTTTCATTTTTAATGTAAAATATTTGTTTCTTATTTATTTACACTTATTTTCTAAAGTGCTTTGATTCACAAAATTCATTTACATTTTAAGGAACATTAACATATAAAAAAAAAATTTGTTTGAGGGAAAAAAATTTTTTTTTTTTCTCCTTTTTTTCGAATTCGTACAAAAATGCTAGAAAAAATTATTTTCAAAGCAAAAAAATTATTAAAGGTTTTCATTGTATTGAGGAAAATATTTTAATGGTTTTTAATTTTTCTTATTTCATGGCATACCAATTTAAATAATTTATAAATTTTTATTTTTAATGTAAAATATATGTTTCTTATTCATTTTCTCTATTTTCTAAGGAGGTTTTTTTTCACCAAATTCATTAACATTTTAAGGAACATTGAGAAGTTGCTGAAAAGGAGATTAAAATAATTAATTTTGTTCATTTTTATAACAACAAGGATTATCAAAGCAGCAATATTATTCACAAGAATTTCAAATTTAGTAAATTACAAACAATAGTTTGATGTGAACGCCTTAGGAATAACTTTATAAAATACAGACCTGACAATCATAAGTGAATAGTTAGAGAAGTATCTTAAAAACATCAAAATTTCTCACAGTATTATAAATAATTTTTGCATTGAAGTAAACAAACATATGGCACATGAATGAAATACATCATGAGATTTGTAGAAGCAAATATATGACAAGAAATATATATTACATAGAAACATTTAATACAACTTGAAACAACGTCCAGGTCTTCAAAAAGACCTGTAAGATATATGGCGCAAAAATATACTGTATACATATTTGCTCACTTTGGTCCAAATTATTAAGTATCCCTTTGGTATCTTCATATCATCACCATTTATCACTTATGCACCTGACTAGCAAAAAGTGTATTTTCATTATCATTATCATTATCTTGTTCATCATGCTGGGCTTTACAAACAGTAACACAACAAAAAAAGACTGGTAGAGAAATCTTGCTCAAGTATGTATTATATGTTATTATCAAATGTATTACCGTATGATTTATGTATTATCTATATATCCAATATTATATTTAAAAATTATTTTCGTCAATTCGTTTCAGGCAATTTTTTGATAAAAACTAAAAACTATATGGTTATGGAGGGGGAAGGGGGTGTTAAAAAATACTAACAAAAACTTTAATCATATAAAACAAGCAATCGACAAAAATATGAATAAGAAATATACAAAAAACACCTAAATTGTTCCTAATTCATGTCGTATATTTAAATGCACCAAATCAGATATTAGATTTATTTAAAAATGATTTTTCAAATTATTATATTATAAAATAAATTCTGTTTATTTCAAGTTGAATAATTTCTTCATCTGTAGGATTGTCTGTCACTAGAGATCGCTAGAGTATTTTACACAATTGCATCAAACATAGAATAAATTAAAATAATTAGTTAAACGTTACAAATAATAATAATTTTTAATATATATAACACTCACACTAAAACTATTTTTGCTTTTCTTTGTTATTGTTTGTTATTCACCATTGAATTTTTAGTTATTTAAAACAATTTTATACAAAGTATGAATAAAATTTTTGCAAAACCCTCTTTTTTTTTGTGATAAAGGATTCTTTTGAATTTAAAAAAAAGTTTTAATATCCTTTAAAATATTCTGAGGATAAGAAATTTTATTTAGGTGAATTAACACTTTTCTCTTTTTTTTTTTGGGGTGAGAGGCAATAATTTTCAATAATGAGGCTTCATTGGTAATTAAATGTCTTTTTAATTAAAAAAGATAAATGGTAGTTCCTCATCTTAACTTAATTACTTCGTTTGCATTTTTTAGAAGATAAAATCGTCATATATATAGAATTTTTAATTTTTTCTTCAGACGTAAGCGATATAACAAGAAACTACTATAGTTCGGTTTTCACTATGATAAAATTGATATTTTGCAATTTTTTTTTTTTTGTGTGTGTTTGTGTGTTTTGCTAAACACTGAATGTCATACGCTATACAAAAAATTTAACAGAATTATTAATTTATGAAATATAACCCGATGAATTGTATTTTAATGCTCATATATAATAATTAAATTTAATCAATATCCTCAGTTATATAGAACATGGCAAGAAAAAGAAAGTCACGTACTACTCAAATACGATATAATCGACGCCTTTATGCAGATTTATATTAATTGAATTTTTAACTGAAATTATTTGAAATTATAAAATGGAATACTTGAAAGTAAATATAATTTTAATTAACAAAATTACAAATAGAAAATAACTCTTATATACTATAAATGAATTTCTATTTCTGTTTTAAAAAAAAAAGAACTCTTGTTTATGTGAATTTTTTTTTTTTTGTCTAAAAATATAGCAGCAAATGGGTATTTTATTAAGATATGATATTAAATTTTTTGTTTCAATAAAGATTATACATTTACACTTCTATCATTCAATTACTCTCAATTTACGCGTGAATTAAATAAAGAAATGTGTTAACAGAAATTAAGTTGACTAAAAGCCTTTTTTTGCCCACTTTTTTAAATCAATTACATGTTAATTTAAATACTTTAACTCAGTTCTAGAACGTGATATTTGATATCCGTTATCAAACAAATTATAAATAATCATAATTTTGTATTGAATTTTAATTAAATACTCGCGATTCTTATAATTCCTTCTGTTAAAAGAAGAAAAATTATCATCAGATAAGCAAAAATATTTGTTATTTAATTATTTAAATTTTATGTTATCCGCATAATCAAACATCGTAGTGGTATGCCTTATTTGCATTTATAAAAAACGAAGAGATTAGATATAGGATCACGTTACTCGTAAAGTTTGTAGGTCTGAATTTCTGATTAATCTCACTGCCTGAAACCATTTTGACCTTAAAAATTTTTATTGTTTTAGATAAATCATATCGATAAAAGTAGTTTAGAAGAGTAATTCAATATCTCTGTTGATCCTTATCTTAAATATGAGACACTGAGGATCGCATATTTGAATAAATTTACGAGATGAATTTTCTACCCATTTTTTTTTTCCCCTTTGCCTTTTCTTTAATTTGATGTCCAAATTTTTTTTTCTTTTTTTTTTTTTTCTTCCTATGAAAAGTTGATTGATGAAGTAGATATGAAATCTACGAGAGCTGTAGATATTTTTTGTTTTTGAAACTAGTTTGATTGATTAGTTCAGCAAATATTTTTTCTTACTTTTGAATTACGACATTTTTCCAGTACGTACGACCACCAATAGAGTAGTCTATATAATTACATAAAAGAATCTAACATAAAATGCTCCTCAAAATTAAGTGAAGTAAAAAAAGTTTTTTTTTTTTTTTTTTAATAAAAATTAATGGTTTAATGGGAAAAAAATTTTAATTTGAAAAACTAATACGTATTTGGAAATATTTTATCAAATCACCAATATTTAAAAAAATCAAACTTTTCAAATATTCCAATAATTGATGATTCATAACATAAACTTTCTCGGCTTTTAAAGTGCTTGATTCTTCAAAAATTTATGGGTTTTTTTTTTTTTTTTTAAAATAAAATGCTACTGATAAATTTTAATTTCATTAATGAAACAGTAGTATATTATTAGCATTCTATATTTTATAAGGAAACTGATTTTGAGGCCATAGTCGTTGGTGGGCTTGGTCGTGGGTCTTTTACCAAGTGGAATATGAAACAACAACAATAACAGAAACTGATTTGAATTTAATTAGTTTAATTTTAACAATTTTAAAATTTTATTTTTGTATTTTTATTTTAACAGAAGTAAAAAATTATAAAAAAATTATAATCTTTTAATAAAAAAAATTTTAATTTTGTAACTTATGAAATACTAAAATCTAACTTAAGTTTTCAGAGAATTAAGTTAAGTTTTCTCTAAATGATGGAGGATTTTTTAATCAATTGTTCATTTAAGATTTCATGGTAGACATATTCAGAAAAACATAAGCTCAAATGGACGCTTACTAAAACAATAAAAATTCACTATCAAATGAACGTATCTGTTTCATAATTCAACCAAAGTGATATCTACAAAAAATATACAAAATTAAATGTACAAAATTTATACATTCACAGAAAGAAGTGACATTCTAAATATTGTTCAGATATCAGCTTCAAGCTGTCTAAAATCACAATAACAAAATAAGACAAAAATTATAATTTAAGAAATTATAATAATAAAATCTTTCTTTAACTTTTGCAGTATTATTGGTTATTGGTCAATAGGAATTTTATCATATTCTATAGTACATTAAATCTTATTATTTATGGCTAAGGCAATTAAGAAAATTTTAAATATCAGATCATTTACTTTTTGCATCAAATGGCATTGAAACTTTTATAAGTTTAGACAGATTATCGCTGATTTTATTGCAATGAAACGTATAATTTTGAAAATTTCCTTCTTAAATTTATAATATTAAAAACATTTAATGTTAAAAAATATTAAAAACCTAACCAAAGGCTTTTGCAATTCTAATTACAGTAAATGAAGCGCTTTTGATCAATGAAATGGTAAAAATTGCAACTTGCTGTAATTCATAACTTAAGCCATACGCCATTGTTATAAATAACATCGAATAAAAACACCATTGCCACATTCTGAAACAAGATACAAAAAATATACCAGTTCTATAGTATTCTTGACAATCAATTTGACAACACAATCATGATGAACGAAATGCAACCCTGTTTTTGCGCCTGCCAAAAAGAATCAATTCCTGTGACTGAGAACCGATTAAAGAACTTTTTGGAAATCGTGAACCAATGGTTGACTATTTTCCGGGGGTGTTTTGGCATCGTCTTCTATCTTCGTCTTGGTTTCTGTGTCTCTAACAGCAGTAGATTCCATGGGTGGCAAATTCCAAGATGGATGATTCCTTTCCATACCTGAAGCCAGGTGAAGAAAGAAAGGATGTAAGTAAGGAGATTCACCCAGCCTTAAACCATCGAGAATCGACAAGCTACGGTCGTTAAGACTCATATCTTGCTGTTGATGTTGGGAGATTGGTTGCGGTTGTTGGTGTTGTTGATGACTACTGGACGACCACTTGTGACGACCACTGGAGTCCTTTCGTCACTGAATCCGCGGCCAATAATTACTCGCTACAGAAATATCAGGTGTTTGTCCAGGTACTTGCACAGGGACAGTTACGCCTGGAGATATGACCCCTGAAAAAATTTTCAGTGAGAATTCTGGAAGCATAAAGTAGAGAAAATATTTAAGAGAGGGAAAAAAACTGCTAAATTCTTTTAAAAAATTATTCCCAAAGTCGTCCATAAATATGTGTACAAGGTAACCCAAAAGTAATACCGGGGATTCAGATGTTTGCAACCATTTTAATAACTGCCGTATTAAATATTTTTTTAATTGTGACCAATAATTGGGGATTTTACTACTGAAAAATATACCTATCTGTTATTTTGAAAAGCAGCATTCAAACATTGCTACACAGCAAACTCGTTCATTTGACTGGCCTAGTCTTCTTTTTATAACGATATCCTAAAGAGGAAGTCTCAAACTTAATGTGAACTCTCGCAAACTTAGCATTGGACAACATTGGTTTAGCTTAAATGACTACATTGGTTAAGCAATTAGATTGCATTGGTTTAGTAATTAGGTGACTACACTAGTTTAGCAATTATATGACTACACTGGTTTAGCAATAACATTGTTTTAACAGTTAGATTATTACAGCCTGAAAAGTTAGTAAAAACGCAATGGAGCATGCATAAGAAATAATTTGTCTTTATGAATCAGAAAATGGAGGCAATGTGATTTTCATGAGAACAACATATAAATTTTTACACTATATATTTTTTTATTATTAATTATTAAAATCCATGCTTAATTTTTGTACCATCCTGCACCTAGGTGAAATTCGTTATTACATTTTATAAAGTTATTTAAGTTCATTGTTTTGGGGTGGGGGAAAATTTAATTTTCATAGTTCTTAAGAAACGCAAATTATTGAAGGATAGCAGTAAATTATACTGTTTGTTTACAATTGCTGTGAAAATAAAAATTAAATCTCTAATCTAAAGCTTAGTACTGTCTGATAAATATTCCGTATATAAGCAATAGTATCCACTTTAATATTGTGGTGAACTATAAGCAAAATACGCTTCATCTTATATTATTAAACTCTCCCAAAAAATATGGTCGGAAATAATGAAATTATTCAGTGATGCTTTTAAAACCATGAAAGTATAATATGAGCACAAACCAGTGCAGTAACATTTCGTTACTTCTCTAATGTAAAGCAGCAGCATTGTAAACCAATGTATAGTAAGCGTCCTATGAATGTAAAATATGACGCACGTAAATGTCCTTAAAGTAAGTCAGAGTACGGAGTACTATAACATGTGTACCCAATAGACTCGAAGACTTTGATTCATTCCTCAGATATATCTAAAAAAGAATTATTATTGAGTCAAAACCTGACATCGTTTAGCCGTAATAGCATAATGCAAAAATATCATGTGTCTTCTTTGTTTTTCACTCTGGATTCCATGTATAATATCCAGAAGAAGAATTAATCATATACCGCTCTAATTAGAGGATTGTCTACAGCATCTCCATATACTTCCAACGTCTGTTGTGTCCTCTTACATGTATCAAATTGAGCCTGTCTCAATACAGTTCCGATGCACATTGACGAGCAAGAGAAACAAATGCAGCTTTATGTGCCGCCATACTGGATTTTACTAAGGCGCAATGCAAGGTGATTCTATATAATTGGACCAATCCATTATATTGCATCTGCTGTCGAGCATTAAGCTAACTATTGTAGAGCAACTTTTTTTCCCATCTTGTCTTTTCGTTGTTGAATATCAATAAAGTTTAAATTTAATTCCTATATTTTCTGTGTTACAACGCAAATTTTATTATCTTAAAGACATTTATAAATGACGGTTCCCTTTTTTTCTATCAAAAGGAAGTCTGTCCATTTATTCATGTTTAAATATTTAGCTATCGCTTACTTCTGAAAATTTCACAAAAAAAATTCTAATGTGAATAAATATGAAAGAGATTCATCTATGGTCTATTTAAAATCTTCATTAACTCATTTTTCGCACAATTAAGAAAAACTCATATAATATAAAGAATTTTAAACTATATGACAGTGTAAAGTCACTTATTTAATTAAGCTAAATTTCATAACATTTATTTAGCGCAACATAGACCCAAATAATAATTATAAACAATTAGAATTTTTTTTAATATTATTAATTTGAGAACTATTTGACAGAGTTAAGAATTAAAAAACAGTTTAAGGTTATCAAAAACAACTTACCAGCACTATGAGGACTAGTTCCACTGACTGCGTACGAAGGGTGTGAATTCATGGCTTGTGCTGGAGTACACGACGCTCTCGAATAGGCTCCTAAACTAAGCGTGTCGTGCAGCATGTAAGAATAAGCTCCAGGGTCCCTCTGTTGCAGACAAGAGCTTGGTGTCATTCAGAGACGGGCGTCATACTGAAAGACACACAAAATGGACTTTCTAAGCATTGATGTCTATTCTGTTGAAAATTTCGGTGCACCATATAAATCCTATTAGTAAACAATGAATTACGATGGTGTCCAAAAATTCAGTTACATACACGTTTACAAATTTTCCAAATAAACTCCTCTAATATTTTAAAAATAAATATCTTATAAAACTTGGAGAGCATTAAATGGAGCATAAGTATCAGCTTTATGATCTTGTTAGGAGGATTAGGATCTAGTTAAACAATTAAAAAGTAGCGGTCTTCAAAAAAAAACGTGAAAGTGACCGGTTGACTTATTTGTGAATTTCGATTATAGATCTGTGTTTCTTTGCCAAAAATAGCAAAAATGATTTTATTACAGGTAAAAGTAGATTTTTTTTTAATCATTTAAAAGATTGATAGAGGACAGCCATCAAATGCTTAAACATGTCAAGTCGCATGCGTATGTTTCCCGAAGTTTTAAGAGTATCGTGTATGATGGTATCCCCATTATGAAACCAATCTCTGACTATAGCTACCATCACCAGCATGTTCGTCCAAATATCCCAACAGTGTTGAAACCCTCACTTCAATACTTTAAAATGATTGGTTTTACTTTTTTGCCCAAAAAGTAAAACCAATTTTCAATTTAAGTTTCCCGGGCATATGTAATTTCAATTTTTTTTTTTTTTTTTTAGGTTGTGGGCACTGTCCTTGACATCTGTGTAAAATTTGATGTCAAACTATTCATAAGTGTTTGAGTTATGTTTGGTTTTGTGAGACGCTAAATGTCTGAATTAATTGAGCAAAGAACTTACATTAGATTTTCTTTGCGGAATGAATATTCGCTTGCAGAAACGTATAGAATGTTGCAGAAGGCATTCGGTGCGCAAACTATATCGTAAATAAAAGTTTACAAGTGGTATTAAATGCTCGATGTCACAGAGAGATAACTACTCGAGAACTTTTGCATCCGGAACAAGAATTTCTAGGGAAAGTGTCTACAAACAATAAGCTTCGAAGGGTCTTTACAATTGACAACCAGTGTTATAGGTCCCCTTCAACACGTCGCGAAAGAGATTCAATATCTCTATATAAGAGAGTTCTGCGGCCATCAAAGCCACTGAACCTAAATCACATAATCGTGTTTGGAATGCTGCGGAAAAAGGCATTGCAAGATTCAAATTCCCTCAAGCTTTAAAAACTTCATTAGCAGAAGAATCGGAATTTCTTTCATAAGCTTTGATTAACAACATTATTTTCAGCATGTATGGCTGTTGTGAGGCTTGTTAAGCTACCCAAGATGCTTTACTGTTTATTAGCCGGACGATTCTAAAAATATTATCTATAGGTATATTCCGACCACAGATGGTATGGAAAATTTGCAAGTGGTCAAGACGGTAGATTCAAAAAGAGTGGCGTCATAAGGAAGGAAATGTTTTTAAGAGGAATTTTGATAGCAATAAAAAAGAAAATATAGCAATTATAGCAATAATTTAAATTTAAGATTACACAATATTAAAAGAAAAACTAGATAAAAAAATTCCTCACTAATTATTATATTTTTTTTTCAAAGTAGCTTTGCATCATATACTCGTATCTCTGACTAGCACCTCTAATAAGTAATCGATTCGTCCGTTTCCGCTGTTAAATCGGATGATTATCAAACCACACGATCCATGGTTGGACTATATCATGTTAACTATATCATCTATCCACTTTTTTTAGTCATTTTTAATTCCATTTGAATGCTTATTTTATTATGTTACTTTTGGCTGTTTCATAGTATTCGCTAATTTGTGCATAATGAAACCATAGTATGAAATAAATTTGTATTTGAGATATTGTAATTGCATTTGATTATATTTGCAACTTAACCATTGGAAGTCAGTGTAATTTTCTGAATATAAATTAAGCGCGAACTGCGGAAAGATCTTTCAAAATTTTATTCTTCTATTTTTTTTTTTTTTTTTTTTTTTTTTTTTTTTTTTTTTATGGTTTCAAAAAATTTATATTATAGAGCTGTAGCTGTTACAACAAATATTTGTTTAATAAGATTATTGAAAATGTTGGCTATTAAAAAGAGGGTCATTAAATATTTCACTTTAATAACAAATCTCTGATAGCTGTGATTTATGCAATGCCCCAAAAAACTTCTGGAAATTTCCTTTTATAACTATGATTTTTAAAACTATTTTAAATTTTCAGAAAGAAATTAGTAACTGGTAAAACTAGAAAAGTTGAAATATTTTTGTTTTTGTAATTATTGTTGGTGTTACAATCACAAATGAATAAAAAAAATCGTCTTAAAGTCGAAGAATAAATTTTATAAGTGAACAAAAAAAAAAAATTAATAATATATAGCAAGAACAAATTAAAATACCAAAGAAATTACAAAACTATTTTGCACTGTTAAGTTCATTCCATATGTTTATATAAAATATTTTCGTCGTCGCAATTAACTTGCGACTAATAATCTAAAATCGTAGCCTTTGGTAATCTTTCCTTTTCCTTACGGACAGATTCAATCTTTATGTAGGAAAAACAAAAACAAAAAAAAAAAAAGAACGAAATATAAAGTTACGTCGATTTCTGACAAAAAAAAAAAAGACGCCTATCCATTTTTTAATTATGAAAAAAGAATTAAAACAAATAATTTAAAAAAAAAAAAAAAATGAAAGGGAAACAAATACATAACTCAGAGATAATTTTAAAAAAATGTTGCAAATTTTTTTCTTCTTTCTAATGCAGCTGGCAAACACTTAGACAGCTTGGTCTTGGATGCCTTAAGGCAAGCGCTGCACAGACGTTACTCACTTTACATTACCCAGGGGGCGCGTGTAACTTGAAGATAAGCCACGGACGCGGAGTAACAATGCCCCCGCAACGCTCTACGATCCTATTAGACCGGGACCTATGGTTTGAAGTGGATTCCGAACCATTACAAACATCCATGGCACCGCCGGAATTCGAACCCGAAACCTGTGGTACCGAGCGCCAGAGCGCTAGCCACTCGGCCGTTCAGGCCCCATGTTACAAATTTAAAGGAGAATATTTCGTAGATATTAACACAGGATTCGGATTCGAGTTCAGGCGATGTCGTGGGTGTTTGTAGTGGTTCGTTTCACTTTCGGATTAAACCATAGGTCTTGGTCTAATATGGTTGGGCGTAGGGTTGACAAGTGTAGCCCGTAAAAAGAAAACATCTCGAAATTTGCCAGTAGACAGTTAGACATGGTCCACCATAGGGCTGTTGCGCCAATGAAAAACTAACTAACAAACTCCCTAACTAAACACTACAGTCTATGGTGGACCATGCCCGTCTTCCTACTGGCAGATTCTAAAACATGAGATGTTTTCTTTTTACGGGTTAAGGTTGGTTACTGCCCTACACTCTACAGTCATATTAGACCTGTACCAATGGTTTGCAGTTAATTCCGAACCACTAGAACCGCCGGGATTCGAAGCCGAAATTAAAAGCAAGAGTTTTGTAGATATTAAAACTTTTATTTTTAACAACGCAATGCCTAATTTTATGAAAGTCTTAAAATATTTGAGCTGCACTTATTAGCGAATACATATTAGATGAAATGCTGACTTACCCATAAGAATCTGTCATGGCTCCCATGGGTTGTCCTAGTGAGGGGTACATGGTATTCGCAAACGTGCCGTTTAACGGCAAACGGCCTGCTGTTGGCGTTGCAACGCTTGAAGCAGTGACTTGGTCCACGGTTCTTCTTTGGTTTCGAAGTTTCTCCTCCCTTCGCCATTTCGCTCGACGATTTGAGAACCAAACCTGAGATTAAAAAAAGTTTTAAATTCATCTTATTTCTTTTGTTTATTATATATCTATGTCAGAATGCCATTGAAATGATTGCATATCTTTCATTTTTAATGTAGATGAAAATGTGAAATCCTTACCTGTATCCGAGCTTCTGGTAGAGCTATTTTTTCAGCTAACCTCTCCCTAGCGAAAACATCTGGATAATGAGTTCTTTCGAATTCTAGGAAAATAAAATACTTGCATTGGAATAACACATGATCTGAATTATTTTTAGTTTTTAAAAAAAAATCATTTAAAATTTCTCTAAAAAAGAAGGAACGAACTGAATTATAAGAAAAAAAAATTTACACAATATACAACACTCAAGTTACATAAGTTCTATATTGCAACTTAATTTAAATAGCAGCTAACCGAAAAAAAAAAATAATTATTATTATCTAAAAAAAATTCGTCATCTAAACTAAATATATTCGGGCGGATTTATAATATTCCTTCTTTACCGGAATTTATGTGAATAAAATTAAATTTTTACCAAATTCAGAAAAGCATTTTTAAATTGATATGGAGTCAACTATCTCTGAAATAGCAGAATTTTTATTTTTTGCATTTATTTAGATTTCTAATAAATAAACATAATTTCAATACTACAAAATTGTTGGAAATCAATAAAGAAATTTTGCCTTTTTAAGAAATTTTAAAGAATGTTTACCTTTTTACATGATCATAATCGGAAAAATATTTTAAAAAATCAACAAAATATATTTTATTTTATGTGAAATAAATATGTTAATAATTAATTTCTGTTTATTTAATCTTTAAATAGCATAGTTTTCACTTGATTTTTATTTTTTACTTAATTTCCAACAGCAAAGTGTTTTTAAAAATATTTGTACATGGTACGTAGTTGTTTAGATTTATGATGATATTTAATCAGACACATTAAATAATTGATGTTTAATATCATAAAATATCGGGTTTTTTTCCCTCAAAATTAATATATTTTTTAATCTTTAATTTTGGAGGGAAGAAACCCCGATATCTTACGTAAGTGCAAGTCAAAAACAAATAAATTTTAAGAGAGAAAATTGTGGAATATTTATTTACTAATATTGAGGACAGAGGGCAGCACTATTGAAGCGTAAATTTTTTTTTCTTTCCGTTCTCCTCTAAATATGGTGTTACAAGCTCAAACAATTTCGCGGTAAATTTAACTGATAAAAAAAATAAAGAAATTATTTTAAGAAAAAAAAAAAAAACTACCTTTCGATATTTAAAAAAAGATAATTCTATGAAAAAAATAGTTAAAGTATATGTACATAATATTATATTTAGTTTTTCTATCTATACATTAAATATTAGATATTACATTCAATAATACTAAAATTGCACTGATTATAAATATTAAACCAAGCAGATAAATAGCAAAAAAAAATAAATAAATAAATGCAATTATAAACTATACATTTATGTTAAAATAAAGACCATGCAAAGCACATAAAATACTATTAACAAATATCAAATATTGCAGAACCATAAGCCCTTGAAAATGACCATCAGTACACAGCCGCAAAATGTTTTTAAAAAAAAAAGATTTTTATCTTTTTTTTTTATTAATTTGCATTAATTAAAGCTTGTTATAAAGCGTTAAAATGGTAAATGAAAATTATCTCCTAAAAATAAATTATGATGTAAAGTTAGTATCAACCTTTGGATTGCACTTTTTTTAATTAGATTTTAATTTATTAATTTATTAATTAATATTTAAATCATTTTCTGTTAAACAAAAAATGTTAACGGATCGATAAAATTAATTAAAAATGGTTAGCGGAATTAATTTTATAAAGAAATTTAATATATATATAATATGTATAATTTTTTAAATTTCTTTATGTTATTTAGTTGAAATATCAGAAGGAAAAAAAGTCTTGAAAGAATGTCATTATAGATCGTAAAATAATAATTCAAGCCTTTTTAAAAGATAAATTATTAAATTAGAATAATGAAAAATATTAAAAGAAGTTTTGCTTTATTTCGTTAGTTACAATAGTCTTATTCTATGAGATTATTATAGATTTATGCATCGTTTTAGTCGAATTTAAAGTTAAGTTCAATTTGAATAAAGTGGTTTTCGAATGCTGCATACATTGACCTAAGTCATTTGCTGGCCATATATGTCGCATATATATATATATGCTTGTATGCCATATATGTAGCAGATTCAACGTTACACAATATATACCGCGGAGTGCCTGCTGCATTGCAGCCATATTTTACGACTACAAATTTGTACGAACAACTTCAGAGATGACATCTAGAAGGTTCGCAACTTTCTCTCCTCCTCTTCCTCTTCATCCAGAAACCCAAAAGAGGCACTTTTAGGCTTGCAATATTTTTTTTCATCTCCTGCAATAAACATAGGAGCTATCTGCAGTTTCGTACCCCGTTATCATAGATGGGAAAAGCAAAATGCTTTCCACCCTGTGTAATGCTGAATCTGCTACATATCTTCCATTCCAAAGGTGAAAGACTTAGATCAAAGTACCTAGCATTCGAAAATAATTTGATTTAAGATTTCACTCAAGTGTATATTTTTGCATAAAGTCAAATAATTATTTATCTCCTATAGTAGATAATTAAATAATGCATATTTTCTATATTTTATAATTATTAATTTTTTTTTTAAAGAAAAGTTGTATTTGAAACAAAATAATATTTTCACTTCAAAAGTTACATTCGGGGAATAATTTTTTAAATAAATTTATTTCTTATTCAATCGGAGTTTTTTTTTTTTTTTTTTTTTTAAGTTTTCCTCAAATTATATACCGAATAAAATTTATTAAATTTGAATTTTGAATGATTTAAAATAATTAAAGGTTCAAATATTAAATTTTTTAATGAAAAAAATTCATCCATATACTTTTATCTGAACATAGTTTGTTTATAATTTTGTGGCTTGGCTGTATGTATTTATTAGCTTAACCGATTTTTACGAAATAGAAATGTAACGCAAAAAGTACCTAAAGTTATGATAAAATAAAAATTGTATCGGGGTAGTAAGTTTTATCTAATTTTAAGATTCAGAATAAAAAAAAATTGATAATCCTCTATTAATAAATCGGTATTGATTTTAATAATTTTGAAATTCGTGAATTTATATGGCTATTTTTTAAGGTAGAAAATGTGAAATTTCCAACGTAATAAGTGTCAGAAATTTCGAGCTTTTAAGGTTCTACTACACTTTTCTGAGGGCATACCTTTTTTCAAGGGCCTCGATCTGCTCATTGGCAAACGAGGTTCGATTTCGTTGCAGCTTACGTTTCAGGCGCATGCGCATCTGTGAGTCCTCGTCTGCTGATGAATTGTTCTCTGAATTCCCGTCAGAGGTTGCTTCGTTTCCACCTGGGAGAAAAATGATACAAATTAGTTAAAAACATAAACTTAATAATATTTTTAAATTGAGATTCAAAAATAAATAAATAAAATATATTCTATATATATATATACATATTTTATAAATATATAACTTATAAAATATTCTACGTGCAAATCATTTCATTCTTAGTTATTCAAGAAATATTCTACAAGTCACAACATAGTTAATTTGTTAAAACATAATCTTTTTTTTATCCGGTAAAAATAAAATATAGTTTGTTTAAAGCAATTTGTTTCATTATCCTGTTTATCTGCCATTTCATAATTCTGTTTTTCACTTTCTTCATGTAAATATTCTGCACAATTTTTTATTTTCAGGAATGAATATTTAATTCAACAATTTGATGGAAAAATGGGAAAAAAAAAAAACAGGAGAAAAAACGTAATAAAAAATTTAATTGGGTGGGCCGATATACAGGTTACCCCAAAAATTTAGAATATTTTTTTCTAATGCAGCTTGGCAATACACAGACAGTTAATCTTTATGAAATTAGCAAGGGCTGCACTGCTGTTACCCATTTGGAACTACCCAGGAGGCACGTGTAGCCTGAAGATAGGCTACGGATGCAAGTAACACTACCCCACAACGCTCTACGATCTTATTAGACCGGGACCTACGATTTAAAGTGGATACCGAACCACTGCAAACATCAATGGCACCGCCGGAACTCGAACCCGAAACCTGTAGTATTGAGAGCCAGAGCGGCCACACTTCGGCCATTAGGTCCACAAAATTTAGAATTTAACGCAAAAACAAAACGCATAACAGTAATCTTAAACAAACAAACAAAGAAAAGTTTCAATAACTCATAGGCTATAAATTATGTTCATCAGTTATCGTTCGAAACTGAAAAAAAAAAATAAATTAGATAAAAAATAAAAAGTGCAAAATTCCAAAGAATTTTCTAACAAAAGCACGCGAAAGAAATTTAATAAAAAAAAAAAAGCACAGGAAAGGGACAATAAGAAACATTGAAAATGGTCCAGGACATCAGTGACACATTCTCCTCAAAACAATATCCATATATTTTACGTGTAAAATATCATAAATATATTTTGTTGCTATAAAGATAATGACTAAATGGGTTCAAAATCTTCTGGTCAAAGCATTTTTTTTTTTCCGGAATCATTAATGGATGTTATTTGTAATATTACTCCGAATATATCTTACACTATTCTTTAATATTTATGTAACGGTATTGGAATGTTGGTGTTTCGATGTTGAAACGGTTTTCTTTAAATTTTTACTTTCAATTAACAAAAGCATTTACAGACAATACACATGACAATGTGAGACATATCAATCACAGACTACCTGTAAACAAAATCTCTTTGACATAAACCATCTAGTTCACATATTTGCATATTATTATAAACCCAAACTAAATTTATTTTCTATTGAAAACACATCTTATGTATAAGAATCAGGGAATTTTTTTTTTAATTCTAAAAGTTTCTATTCGTCAACTTCATAAATTCTACAAACCTAGAACTTTTTTCCAAATGCCTCGCCAACAATGCCAATCTCAACAAAGTTTGGCATCATGTTGACGATCCTTCAACATTATAGTAATCATTTTTAAGAAATAAAGGCGTTTTTCTAAATAAAACCAAATGAAGATTAACAGAAAGATTTTATAAAAAATGTTAAGCTTTAATTAAATAATTGTAGATTATGCATCATTTATTGAATATTTTTACAGATTTCTTATTTATATTTATCATCATATTTGTCGCCTTTGATTTCATATTCACATTATGCATCGCTTATAGGTTTTATATTCATATTTATCATCTGCAACATTTTTCAAAGTATAAAATCATTCTAAAATTTATTCAGTTTAATTTTAAAAAATTTAATATTCTCTTTCGAAAAGTAAACTGATAAAAATGCATTTTATAGCCTTTTATTTCGTAAAGAGAAATATTTACCTACATAATAAAAATGCATTTTTATAACCTTTTTTCCTTTTATTTCGTAAAGGGAATATTTATCTACATGCATAAAAAATACATTTTTACAACCTTTATTTTGTAAAGGGAATATTTACTTGCATAATAAAAAGTGAATAATTAGCATATGAATTTCTGTTAGCATATCTATAAAATACATGTTATACAGGTTCACCGCAACAAAGGTAAAGAAAGGCCCATGATTTATAAATTTTGTGCTATCGTTTAGATAAAAAAAAAAAAAAAAAAAATCCAGATTAAAACCTACTAGGTTTCGCTTTGAATTGATCTTAGTGTTTTTTTTAAATCATAATAACAGTTAATTTAAATTTTATTGTTCACTCCCTCACTTTGAAATGACAAACACATTTTTCGATAACTTTGAAAAATTAAACTACTTTTTTTTTTTTTACAAAAAAAAATAAATAATGTGCTCCTAGTTTTTTTTTTATACAATATCATAATTTCTTTTTCGATATTCATAAACAAAATTATTAATGTGTAATACTACGAAGAGTGACAAAAACATATTTTAAACTTATTTATTATTACTATTTTTATTTATTTTATATTTTAATTTCCATTTAAAAAAAACAAAAACAATAAAAAAAAGTAACAGAAATTTTACTTTCAAAATAACTTTATTCTTTTGAAGTTATTTTGTAAAATTTTCCCTTTTTTTCCCCTTTGTCTGCTAAAAAAAGGGGTGATATTTATTCTAATATGCATAATAAAAGTGATTAATTAGCATTCGAAATTCTGTTAGCATATATTTAGAATACATATTATATAGGATCACCGCGAGAAACAGGATACAGGTCCTGATTTATAAATTTTATACTGTCATTTATATACAAGACAAAAAAATTCAGATTAAAACCTATTATATATTGCTTTTCATTGGTGTTACTATTTTTTAAAGTCATAATAATAGCTAATTTAAATTTTATTGCTCATTATCTCACTTTGAAATAACATGTTCGCTAACTCTAAAAAAAATAAACTTCTTTTTTTTTTACAAAAATAAATAATGTGCTCGCATTTTTTAATAAAATACCATAATTTCTTTTTCGATGTTCACAAACAAAATGATAAATGTGTAATGATACAAAAAGTGACAGAAACATGTTTTAAACTCCATTTTAAAAAAATGTCGGGAATAAAGGCAACAAAAAAAAAAAAAAGTAACAGAAACTTTTCTTTCACAATAACTTTATTCTTTTGAAGTTGTAAAAATTTTCCCTTTTTTCCCCTTTGTCTTAAAAAAGGGGGAGAGAAGTGTCATTGCAAAAAAAAATTAGCAAAACCGGAATTTCCATCCTTGACTATTTCCCTTTTCCTCTTACTCACTTCCCCAACTGTGAAGATAGATACGCTTCTCCATTGCCTCTAACGTCCCTTAAAGATAACGGTGAAATTTACTGCAAAAGGAAACAACACCCTCTTCTAATTGCGTCTTCCCAAAAATCCCGCTTCCGCGTCAACGGATTCATTATCTCCTCTTCCAAAGATGGCGTCCCGCACCGGGCGAAAGAAGAATCATTTCAAACACTCGAAAATGCAACTCCTGTCAGCTTTTTGCGGTTGTTCTCGCTTCCCTCGCCCTTTGTTTTAGAGAAGAACTAAGAAGATGGATGGGCATCTTCTGGGTGCGATTGCGAGATGAAAAGGATTTTCTGGAAGTCGTCTTGGTGATGATTATCATCATCGTTGTTGCTGTCATCATGGCTGCGAGCAAAGAAAGTTTGTAGTTTGTTGTTGTTCTCCGCGAGCGATTTGTCATTCAGAATGAACTTCGTCGAGTTTGAGGGGTAGTATTGTTTTTTATTCTTTTTGTGCTGCTTTGTTTCCGGATGGCGAGAGGTATCGGTCGGGAGAGGAATCATCTGCATTGTATAACTTTGTTTCAATATCCGACAAGTGTCGTTAAAAGTTGTGAAGTTATTTCGAGAAATGTGTGTGTTCAAAGACAATTATAAATCTTTGTCATTGTATCAGTAAAATGAAAATATTGTTAATTGTGTGCTTGTTAGCGGATATAACACATAAAATTATTCCTTCATAAAATAAATTGTGTTGTTTAGTTTTCTATTTGGAAACATTCATTGCATTGCATTTAAACTTCTATACGTTTAGCTTTAATCTACGAAGCTAGTTATCTTTTCTGCAATTGAACCACTATTTTATTATGTCAATGTTAATCCTTGAACGAGCGACACTGTGAAAGGCATCTGGGAATTTCACACGTTGCTCTTCAAATCCGATAAAAAGAGACTTTCTAGCTAAGAATTTATGGTACTTTTACCGGCAGTAAATACTTGAACATTCGATTCTGACCATTTGCTGAGCTTCTGTTTTAATTCCAGTTGGACATCTATGAAATCTTCTGGGAGCGATTGCGAAATGAAAGGTTTCTGGAAGTTGTCTTTCCATGATTATCATCATCGTTGTTCTTCATCATGGTTCCTTCCAAAAAGAAAGTTTCTTTTGTTTGACTTCTTCTTCTCCGCGAGCAATTTGTCATTCAGAATGAACTTCTCGAGTTTGAGGGGTTGAATTGTTTTGATTCTTTATGTAATTTATGTTTCTTTTGGCGAAATATCGGTCGGGAGAGGAATCATCTGCATTGTATAACTTTGTTTCAATATCCGACCCTCTCGATAAAAATATAGCTCTTATTTCGAGATGTTGTGTTTCAAAGACAATTATAAATCTTTGTCATTATATCAGTAAAAAATGAAAATATTAACTGTTGGTTAGCGATGTAACACATAAAATTATTCCTTCATAAAATAAATCTTTTTTTCTAGTTCGATACTTTAGAAATCTTCCTTTTTAGTGCATTTAAACTTCGATTTCCTGTTTAGCTTATTAAACTGGTTATCTTTTTTCTGCATTTGAATCACTACTCCAGTACGTCAAACCCTGAAAAAGCGATTTCTGGAAGGCATCTGGGAATTTCATCATTGTTGCTGGCATTGTCTGGTAAAATTGCTTGTCCAACTTTTATAATTTGTGGTTGTGGTGGTAAATTTTGAATATGAATGAATATCTTTGGAAGGGTATACTCTGGTTACTACAATCCATGTTGGACCATGGCCTCCCTAAAGTATCCGAACTCCAAAGTTTTTTATCTCCTTCTTTGGTTTTGTCATTCGTGATTTTGGGTTTTCAGAATCCTTTTCTTTCCATTCTTTGTTGGACTTTTTTTCGGTAAAATCTTCTTTGGCATCTGTGGAAAAAACGGTTTCTGAGTCCTAGCCACTGAATTCTCTTTGACTTTATGTAATTTATGATATTCTTTTTAAAATAATTTGTAAATGTTTTGTTATTTTATTATTCAAACATCACCCTCTCTGATAGATCCAAATTAAATTATGTTCGTAAAAGTCAAGACATATATCCTTGTTCGCTACTTTTGTCCAGAACTGTTTATATAATTACATAACTGTTTTGAAATAATTTCTTAGCAATTGATTTCCGTGCAAGCAGCCTTAGAAATTATTAATTTTTTTAAGAGCAAAAAAAAAAAAGATTTCAAATTTAGCCTTCAATAATCTCTGTATTTTAAATAGAACTTTAAAATTTTTAAAAGCATTTCCATCCATCTCCGTAATACTTTGTTCATTGTTGCTACGATTGTCAAATACAAAATTGTTTTTTAATGTTTCCCCTATTTGATATTAAGATTCCCTGGTGGTATATTTATGTGTATAAACATTTTAAGGGTGTAATATTGTCGTTCATTCGCCTTTACTGCCGCAAAAGACTATTTCATCCGGAAACTTTTTCATTATCCTCGCTTAGAGTCGATTTTGACCCGGTGAATTTCTAATTTTCATCATTTGCATGGTTCTCAAAGATTCTTTGTCTGTAAAATTTACCACGTTCTCGACGGAGGTGGCATCTGTAAAATGATTACAAGCAATTTTACAATCAAAAATATTTATAAATACATATTAACCCCATATCGACGACAATATTAAAAGAAATTTGTAATACTTTAATGCAATAAAACTCCATTTCGAGATTCTTCAAATGTTTTATTCCATAAAAAAAAAAAAAAAAAAAAAAAAAAAAAGAAATGGTAGATTTTTTTTTGTTTATATAATGTACATAAACTATTTTAAAAATTCAAAAAACTCTATATAAATTAATAATTGCAAAAAGCCTTATAACGTTTTTATGCAAATAAAACTCAAATTGTTCAAATTGTATTTTAAATATAAATTTTCCTCAATCGTTTTATGAGTCGCATAAACGCATAAGCGATCTTTTTCATACTTTGGCATCACTCCTTCCACCCTTGAAGCAACTGCAAACTTTAAAACACATCCCCAACCATTATTACCTCCTCTTGCTAAATTTCCATTCTATCTAATATTATCTTTCACTACACCACAAAACTTTTTTTTCAAAGGTTCGAATGATCAAATGATGATTTTCAATGATATACCATAAAATAAACCATATATTACACATAAAATATATCATCACAACACATGAATTATAAATAATTACAAATAATTTTACCTTAATACAAAAAATATTTATAAATACATATTGGCACCTATATCGACACGACAATAGTTACTTTTAAATCGTAACACTCTAATGCGATAAAACTCAATTTCGAGATTCTCAAAATTTTTATTCCATAAAAAAAAAAAAAAAAAAATGATAGATTATTTTTTTTTTTCAACGGTACTTCAACAGTTTTTACTTCTACCGAGAAAATTCGCAAAAACTCTATATAAAGTTAATATATTCCGCAAAACGAATAACGTTTTTCTGCAAATAAAGTTACAGGTACATTTTACTTAAATTTTCCTCAATCGTTAGATATGAGTCGCATAAACGCATAAGCGATCTTTTCATCCTTTGGCATCACCCATTCCACCCTGAAGCAACTGCACTCTCTGCACCACAAACACATCCACCCCCCTGCTAAATTTCCATCCTATCTCTATCGTATCTTCCACTTCACCACATCGCGACTTAACACGTCTCCCTGCTTGTAACGCTTTTGTGTCCCACAATCCCTCAGGTCATGTTGTTTACGAAATTTCAGCCCTCTAAATCTCTAAAAATCTTCGTGCGAGCCGCCGCCAGCTTACATAATCCTGTTTACCACCAACTCCAAATTCAACCATTCCTCTTATTTCTTCCCCCCTGAAGCCCTATTTTTTTCTTTCACACTCGGATGTGTTGGCTATTTAAACCATTTGATATGCTATTTTGGCGGTCTTTTCTATTCGATATGAATTCATACCGCGTAAAGGGGCAAAGAAAGTTTTCTTTCTTTTTTCTTCCTTCCACCCCACAAAGTAAGTTTCCTGCACTTGGCATTGCTCTTTTATTGAGATGTTGTCACTGAGAAGAGAGCAGTTTTGACCTGCTGCTGGAATTATTCCATTTTGTGTATTAAAATCTCCTTTGATGGTTTGAATTATCCATTATGAGTTTGCTTGTAATCTGCGAACGTATTATGGCGTAATAAGGTCAAATAGTATTTTTAGAATTTCTCACGTTTCAAAGCATGGCCCAGTGATTTGAAAATGGTGGATACAGGTGATCGAATAAAATACCTTGTATGTTTTTCATGGAATAAGAATATATAAGTTTTTTTGTAATATTCAAAACGCTCACAATTTCATGATTTATATGTATAGTGTTGTGAGCTGCTATGTATATTAATATTATAAATAAATACTATGGTTGTCTTGTATATTAAGTGAAAACAAAATTAATAATATGATGATCTATATTCAAATCTCGTTTTTGTTTGTTTTGAATTTACTTGTTATCAACAACATATTATGGCTTAACTTTCAGTTAAAAAGCATGACCTAGTGATTGAAAATGGTGGATACAGGTGATCCGAATAAAATACCTTGTACCTTTTCAAAGAATAAGAGATTTCATAGTGAATTTTTCAAATTTTTTTGTAATACTCAAAACTTTTCAAGCTCACAATTTCATGATTAATATGCATAGTGTCATGAGCTCTACTATACATAATAATATTACCAATAAATATTATGGATGTCTTGCATATTAAGTGAAAACGAAATTAATAACATGGTGACATTATTAAATTCTATATTCAAACCTCTTTTTCGTAGGTTATAAGTTTGCTTGTAATCAACAACGTATTATGGCTTAACTGTCAAATTTCTCAGTTCAAAGCTTAATCTAATGATTGAAAATAATGAATCCAGATGATCTAAAGGAAATACATTAAGTATTTTTATATAATAAAAGCTTTCATTGTAGATTCTATACGAAAATTGTATCATAATTAGTGATTACATACATTAGTGCATTAATCATGCTTATATTATCAATAGATACAGTGATTATATTATGTGAGAAAAAAATTAAATAAGTTAAAAATGAATCATCCGTTATGAACTAGCTTAAGATCTACTAGAAACAGAAATTTCAAAATTTTCAAGTCTCGAAACATGGTATAATGGCAGAAAAATGCAGATATACGTGATCATTAAGAAACACATTTATAGGTTCATGTAATAGAAAAAGAATTATTATAAATTCTTTTTTGGGTTGATGTATGTTTCGCTGAGCTCAAAACTTAATAAATATTATAAATACATAATTAATTAACTATATTCTATTCACTGATATAGTTAATTTCATGAATATTTTTTAAAAATAAGATAATTTATAAGCAGATCACGATAAGATTTGGTTGACTAGGTTTGAAACTCATTTATCTATGCTGAAGGCTTGCAGCGTAGCTAAATTCTTATCCCATAATACATGTGTTATAAATAATTTAATGAAAAAAAGCCTTTTAATAAAGTCTATATTAGTAAAAATCCTATTAAAATTAAATATCACGTGAAAAACCCATTGTACTACAAAACTGCAATCTGGATAATGTAATATTGATATTAAAATTTATGGAGATTCAATTCTAATTGCTTATATTTCAACCTATTTCAAAAGGAATTGTTTTTTAACTTTATACCCTCAAGTATTTTATTTTTAAAAGTAAATGGGCTTAAAGAAAAACATTAAAAAGTTTTAAACCAAACCTTAAACATCAAAAATCAAAACAGGCTATATTACTTAGGTAGGAAATGATAATTCCTAGGCAATTATAATTCTTAAGAAATGATAATTCCTAGGTAACAGATAATTCTAAAGAAATGATAATTCCTTTCTTAAGTTTGTAAACAGTTCGCTAAAATTAATATTTTCTTTCTTTATTTTCTATAAAACATGCAGAATTTTTTTAATATAAATCAAATTCATATAACGGTTATAAGTATGAAAAATAATTATTCATCAAAAAACTGTTTATGATAAAATTTTATAATTTAAAAACGTTCATCAAGTATAATAATGAATTTTTCTCTTCCTTTTATTAAATCTACTTTTATCTTCAATTTTAGGCTTATTTTCCCCCCTTTTAAAAAGCTGTATTTTAAAATGAAACTTGATGAAATGTTGTGAAAATTCAATTATAAAAAGGATGAAAAGATTTAGGAAGCTATTTTGATCAACAAAGATAAGAAAAATTTAATTTTACAAAAATAAATTTTTAATTTAATTATGCATTACCAATTTCTGTGTCTAATAATTTTTATCATTCGAAGTCATAAAAGGCATAATTTAACTCACAAAAATTTAGAAGAGAAAACATTTCCTTACACATACAAAAATGGAAATTTAGAAAAAAAAAAAAACCAAAATAACCATACAAATTTTTCATAAAATACTTCATTAAATAAAAGCATTTTGATTTTGAAATTTGCAACAGAATTCCAAATTCCTTTTTTTAATTTTCAGAAGTCAGCCGAATAAAATAATAAATTCTGGAAATCTTCTGATGCAACAGGAAAAATATGTGTCAACAGGAAAAAAAATATGTATTATCTCAGTGGCAACAGGAAAATATGTGTTATCTCGGCGGCAACAAAAGAAAATATGTGTTATCTCAGAAAGGATTTAAACCTATTATCGCAAATCATGCAAAACATTATGAGTTACCGTTAAATTCATATCACCTTGCGGTTTTTTTTTATTTTATTTTTTTTTTTTATTTATTATCGTTAATTTTTGTGCATAAATATATATGAATTTGCTAATTCTGTTATTACAAAAAATGAATAACATATTTTAAGGCCAAATAATTATTGACAGTGAAAACGTTTAATTTTTCACTTATGCAATTAAGTTTTAGTTCTAATCAAATCCCCAAATAGTATTGCCACTTACAAGAAATCAAAAAATTATGAAAATCAAATTTGTTTCGTTAGATATTTTCAACTGCATACTTTTAATTTTGACTCACGTGTATAGCATATTTTCTGAATGTAATAAAATAATTAATTATGACATGAGATCATGTCATATTTTTCATCATTCCAAAATTATGACTGTTGATGATTTGGCGCGAAATAACACGAAACTGAAGGAAAGGTTTAGTAATTTTTTTTTTTGCACATTTTAGGCTAATTAGACCTTGTCCTGCAGTTTCAGATCTAAATGTTTCTCAAGTATGATTTTCAACATCACATCTCTTTTAGAACAAATCCACTGCTTGTCCTGAACGCGTATTCTATAATGGATCTCTACTCATATGGATTTGAATTGAAGGAAATTGCAGATTCTTTGGCGAAGAATGCCAGAAATCTGGATCAGACTGCCATTCCCACTTTCCTTGCAGATGCAAATACCATGGCAAAATCTAAACTTATAACTCCTTCTAAGATCAAAAATAAATACCAAATTGTAGAACTAAATATAGACAGAAAAACAGTTACTACTCTCACAAGATTAAGGATGAAGCCCCACAAAAATATGAAAATTTCTGCTGATGGCGTTAAAACATACCAAAAATGGGCAACTGCCCTGATGTCAAGCTTACTCCTCATCATGTCTTTGATTGCCCAGCTGTTTGCAGCCGTCTTACGTTGTCTGGATCATACCTCGGAAGAGGATTTATACTCCGAGTTGGCAATCAACATATCAATATTATTCGGGAGCACCACGATATTTTCTTGATTTCAGAGGATACAATACCTACAGTTTAGCGTGGATTCCTAACATCTAACAAGCATTTATGCCATCACAAAGGATACGAACCTAAAGCCTATGATCCAAAGGTCAGAGGCGTGCAGCCGATTGGCCATCAAATAGATCTCTGGCCTTTGGATCATAGGCTTCAGGTTCGGTGCTTAATTCTCCTGCATTCAAGATGTACGTACTACAAATCAATATTTGTCATTCGCATTCAAGCACAAATGTAACAGATTCAGCATTATACAGGGTGAAGGGGAGCAAATTTCAGATTTTTGCACTAATTCCAGTTACAAAAATAGAATAGGTTGTTTCCCAGGTTTATTTTTGAGCTCATTTGTCCAGAAACGGTGACCTGACACGCTTCTAGCACTTATAAGCTCAGAGTTAAAATACTATTTCTCAACATAAATATTCCCAGAAAAATTAATAATGATAGATTTCCGTTTTAAAAGTTTTGAATTGCGAAATTGCACAAAAGATGCAAAAAGATAAAAACTTAAAGAAAAGATTTAAACACAAATGTAGAAAAGAAGAAATCAAATTGTTCTATAAAAAGAGGGAATTTACTGATTTTTTTCCCAAAAGTCGTTGTGGTTCGCTTGAGAAAAGATTACACGAAGCTCACAGGTTTCTAGAAATGCTTTAAACTTGACTAGAATTTAAAATTCCGTCCCCCTTTAATCCTTACTTTCATCCGAGGTTGAAAAATATTTCTTTTTTTCAACGTATTTTTGATAAAAGCGTTTTTTTGGATGTAATATAAAAAAATAAATGGCCAGAGATATATTTCATGTGTTTTGCAAAAGCGACTAAGTATACAAGCAGGCTTTCATAAAAACATAATCCATCTATTTGATTTTTAATGTAAATTTTCGAAAACATATTTAATTAATTTCAAAGTTATAGAAATTATTTAACATGCTTTCTAAGCACAACATCGTTTTTAGTGGTAGCTATATAAAATAAATCTTTATTTTTTTTTAAGATATTTTATCAATCATTATATTTTATTTTGACTCTGTATTCTTGTTTCGGAATATGTTTTTAAAATTCTATTAAAATGTTGAAAAAAAAAAAACTTTGTTTTGCATCAACAGAAAAGTACTTAATGTAAAAGAATGATGGTTTGAATACTTTGAAAAACAAACTCATGTATCACGAAAATATTTTTTAAATATTGTATTTCAAAAATTATTTCTTAAATAGATCATGTTCAAAAATTATTTGATTAATTTATTTATTTTTGTAAACAAAAATCTAATCAATGATTTTGATATCGTTAGAATTTTTCCTTTGATGTATCGATCCCTATTTACTCATATAAAACAGACCAGATTCTTTTTAAGTACTGAATATAAGCTTTTAAAAATTCATTTTAATTAAAATAAATAATTTTATAGCATTTTTATGAAAGCATTTTCAGGTTCCAACTATTAATATATATTTTTAAATTAGCAAAGGAAATTTTCGATTTATTAATATTAAACTTTTTACATTCTTTAGAAGTAAAAGATTGAAAATTAAATGATGGTTTTCAATAAAACATTTACAGGAAATAAAACACACCTTTTAGCCTCTGGAAATCAGTCGAAAATACAGTATTAGAATCAATATTTGATCTCAAAAATATTGCTTTAGATAAAAATACTAGGATTTCATGTCGTATTTACTAGTACATAAACAAATAGTTTATATATTACATTCTTAAGAAGTAAAATGTTCAAATGGTCAAATGATAATTTTCAATGAAAATTGACATCACAGAAAATCAGACAATGTCTCTTTAGCTTCTGGAAATCAGTGTAAAACACACTATTAGAACCAGCATATTTGATTTCACAAATATTACTTTAGATCGAAATACTAGAATGTAACGTCCATATTTACATATAAAACAAATAATTTATATTACATTTTTAAGAAGTAAAAGGTTCAAATGATCAAATGATGATTTTCAATGACAACTAATATCACAGAAAGTAAAACAACGCCTCTTTTAGATTCGGAAAACATAGTATTAGAACTAGAATACTTGATTTCAAAAATTTTGCTTTAGATTGAAATACTAGGATGCAACAACTGTCAAATTTACATATAAAATAAATGGTTTATACCACAAACTAAATTGAAAAGAATTATAAATGGAAATTAATAAAGAACACAGAAAATAAGAACTGTTATTCTATTTTTTACGAGTAGTGCTAAATATAATATTAAAAACTGTTTATTTGATAACAAAACATGATTTTAAATTTAAATATCATGTAATTATGAATCAGTCATCATATCTTTATATTTTAAAAAGTTTATTTAAAATGATGAAATTTTTTTATTTATATTTATAGTCCTTTTCACCATTGCATCATTCATCTTTAAATTAAGAATATTTCGTTGAAAGTGAGTGTATTTACCACCCAGAATCTCAATTATTTCCTGTCCTCTGTTCCTCAACATAAATGCACGTAGGCTTTGCAAATGAAATCGAAAGCAATTACAAAACTAATCCAACTTCCTCAGAGAACATAAAAAAAAAAAACCAAGACCCCGGGCGACAACAACCTTTGTTTTGAAACTCCTAAGAAGCTGGACTCTGAAAGGAAGACCTCAATAGCTGCTGAGAATAAAAGAAAGGATTACCATCACATGCACCTCCACACAAACAAACAACGGAAGAGAGAGAGAGAGAGAGGGAAAAAGAGTCGTCCTAGTAGATAAACCTCCAGACACGATCTAGTTGCAAAAAGGATCCATCCGAAGAAAAAGTTGCGTCTAAAAGAAACTTCCATTTCCAGCAATTGCCGAAAAAGGTTCCTTTTCATACAGCAGTTCCTTCCCCAAAAACGTCTTGAAGAGACAGGGTCCGAGAAACCACGGTCGGCTTCGATCTAAGACGGTGTTAATCGGGTCCGTATTTTTAATGCCCCACGCCACAAAGACCCCTTAAAAGCCGGCACCCTTGCATCAGTGGGCCTCAATGCAAGGCTGCCTCACCGATTGTTGGCCAGCAGCTGAAGCAAATAGAGATTGTAATTACTACTAAGAGTGGGGATAGGCTCTGGAATTGCGGAATTACATGCTTTCAAAGGACACCCCTCCCCAATTGGGTAGGGGTGCAAATGGAAAAGGTTCAGTCCAAGGTGACTATGCATGCAATTCATGGTGTTTTCTGATGTCTCTGTAAAAATAAGGTCTCCTGTGCATCAAGAAATACTTAAGTATTTTTTTTTTTTTTTCTTGTAGGATCTGAAACGATCACGTCGGGTTGGTGAAGTGTGAAACAGATAGTTTGAAGAATTGAAATGGAATTGTGCCTAACAGCTTTTGTGTGGACTCCATGAAAAAATAAGGAGTTTAACTTCATTTTCTTCCCAATGCCTGGTTTCACGTCTTTGGTGCAAATGATCCATGCTCGCTGTTGATGGTGGAATTTTTTTCAAGCATGAAGATGGAAATTTATTTTTAATGCAAATATTTTGGGGCTCTGACAAAGATCAAGCCTTATAAAAATTCACCTTATTTACGAATCCATGACAAAGACAGAGAATAAATGCTTTGACTTTTTTTTTTTATGTCATGCTCATTGCTTTTTTATTCCCCTTTTTAAATCCCTGAATGGTGGAATTGAAAACGGATTCAAAGAATAAATAGTTCTTGCAAAAAGGTGAAGGAACTGAAATTGTAAAATGAAATATATCAAAATAAAAAGAAAATTCAAGTAAATATATTAACTTCGTTTTCTATTTTTATTATGATTTTCATCATAAATTAATTTGTAAAAAAGAAGAATTTCGATTTTTACAATAAAAGTATTTTTATAATAATTTTAGATATAAAATACAAAGTACTTAAACAAAAAAACTATTATATATGTTATGAAATACAAAAAGTTCTTCCAAATTTCACAACCAATTATGAGCAACACAAACATAATAATTCAATGCTATAAAAGGTAGAAAATTTCTAATTTCAGTGCAATATATATTGAACACTTTGAAACAAAATGTGAACTGATGTGAATAAAAAAAAAATGAGAAATAACACTGAAATGTTTTAAAAGAATATAATTTATTTAGTGTTTAAATATTAGAAAAAAATGTGTATGCTTGTATTTTATAGTTTAGTAGTTTCCTTTTTGTTTATTTTTTTGTTTAAGTATTTCTGGTTATCTGATTCATAACCAAAATCTATATATCAATTTTAATAATTTTATATAATTGAAAAAACATTATTGCAATTATTTTAATTCAAATTACATATCAATAATTGTTTTTAATTTATCGTAATAAAAGTATCTCTATTTTATTGAATGTAATTCTAAATAGTTTTTAAATATGTATTGTTAGATTCTTTAATTTTCAATGAAAACAATTTTAAGCAATTTTTTTTTTTCTTTTTTTAATTTTATAAAAAGTGTATAACAGTACATCTTTTTTACATATGCTTTATTCCATTTGGATTTTGATAATAATAATTGCACAAATAGGAAAAAAAATATCAAATGATTATTCTAGTTTTTAATATGTATTTATTAGTCGCATAATAGAATCGATTTATTCTTTCTAAACTTTAAGAAATATACTTCTAAAGAAAATGAATTCGATTGAAAATATATATGGTTATTTATGAATAAGATTTATTTATGCTTTTTAAACCTTCTTATGGAAAAAGGATAATTATTTATTTATTTATTTAAATCAAATCATGTGGAATAATATCGTTCCATTATGGAAGTTGTATCTTTCTCAAAAAAGAGTGTATGGCAAATAAAATTAATATCTAAAGAAAGCTGAAATTGTCTACACTTATAAAAAATGAAGTGTAAAACAAATAAATTATAACAAACATTTCGATCAAATGCGTGAAGTTGGATTTTATCAAAAATTACACGAAAGAAATGAAATATATTGAATTATATTCATTTTTTTTTTTTTGCTTTCTTTCAAAAATTACGCGAATGAAAGGAAATATATTGAATCATTCAGGAATGAAAGCTTCGGAAATTTAAATAAGATATAATTATGGTAATAATATCCACTGCACTACATTTCAAAAGTAACTACTGCATGCAAAGAAATCCGATATAATTCAATGCACGAATCTTTCTAGGGCAATTATTATTATTGGTTTGGATAATTTGAATAATTAAATCATTTTAATAATCTTCTTAAAAAAATTTTTTATGTATAACAATTCAAAAAATTGAAATTTATTAGTTTTAAAGTATTATATACATATAATGCTTTATATATATACATATAATATGTGTTATACATGTTTATATTATATTGTTATATATGCATTATGTATGTTTATATTATATAAAAATACATAATGCAAATCTTGTATTGTTAATATATATATATATATATATATACTACTACTACACCACGCCACACATCACTGTACTTAGAGCTGAGTTGCCCCTTTACAGTTTGGAAATGATATGGGTGAGAAGTCTGACTACGCTCTGTGACGCTCTTACCGTTATATGAGACAGGAACCTACGGCTTAAAGGGGATTCCGAACCACTATGGAAATCTATTGCACCGCTGGGACTGGAACCCTGTGGCACAGAGGGGGCAGAGCGTATATATATATATATAATGACATATGCATGTGAATACAAAACTCATTTGAAAATTTGAACCAGATCTAGCGAAATATAATAATTTAAGATAGATTTGTGGCCATGATAAAAATTTTCTTTTATAATGATTCAAAACAGCACTGGTTTTTATAACAAAAATACTTACAGTGATACATTGAGATTTATACAGAAATTTAATTTATTAAAAATATTGCATAAAGACTAAAAAAATAAAAAAAAAAAAAAAAGCAGATACGATTTCATTTTTAAATTTGATTTTCTATTGCAACTCTGCACCAGTTAACTTACAATACAATTTATACAATTTCATAAAAGCTGACAGCCGAGCACATGACAAAAACTGTTTTCCATAAAATAAAGGGACAAATCGAATTTTATTTGCATGTATGATCTCATATTAATAATAATAAAAAAAAGTATGAAAATTGTAAAGGAGGCAATTTTTTATAGCATGAATTTCTTGTAGTACATTATTCTCGGAAAAGAAATAGTAAGGAAACAAAATAAAAGAATATAGGAGAAGAAAAAATTGCATAGCTTATTTCGAAATCTGATGTAATTCAATGCGTACATGTTATTAGTGAAATTATTATTATAGATTTGGATGACTTAAATATTTAAATAATTTTAATAAGCCTCTTAAAAATTACTTTTTATATATATAACAATTCAAAACATGAAATTTATTTGTTTTAAAGAATTATATACATATAATGACATGTTTACATGCATATAACTTGTGTTATACATGTTTATATTATATTGTTATATACATTATGTATGTATATATTATATAATGTTTGTTTTATGTTTATATACATAAAATAACATATGCATGTGAATACAAAATTCAATTGGAAATTTGAGATAGATCTAACGAAATATAATAATTTAAGATAGATTTGTGTCCATCATAAAAAATTTTCTTTTATATTGATTCAAAATAGCACTCTCTTTTATAACAAAGATACTATGTATGATAGTATTTTTGTTATAAAAGAAAATTGAAATTGAAATTTATGCAGAGATTTAAATTTTTTATTAAAATATTATATACAAGATATAATATTTAAATAAAAAAATTAACAATATTATATACTTATCTTAAAAAAAAAAAAAAAAAAAGAAAAAAAAAATCATATACGATTTCATTTCAAATTTGATTTTCAATTGCAAATCTGCTCCAGTTAACATACAATACAATTTATACAATTTCACAAAGCTGACAACCGAGCACATCACAAAAACAGTTTTCCATAAAAGAGAGCGACAAATCGAATTTTATTTGCATGTATGATCTCACATTAAAAAAAGAAAAAAAGTATGAAAACAGCCAGTGTAAAGGAGGCAATCTTTTATTGCATGAATTCTTGTAGTACGTTATTCTCGGAAAAGAAATAGCAAGGAGACAAGATAAAGAATACAGGAGGAGAAAAACATGGCACAGCTTATTTCGAAATCTGTGTAATTCGCATTTATTCAAGAAATTCGTCCTCGTATAAACGGGATTTTCTATCGGACTCGATTTTAAATCTCCACAGGGAATTTCCCACCAAATAGTATTTTCCAACCCAAAAAAATTAATAGCCGGTGCAGGGATAACGAATTTCATTACCTAGCCGAGGCGATGTTCGCCAGCCGAACAACAGTTTCTTGTTCCCTATTTTCCCCCTTTTTTCCTTTTTTCCCCTCCATTACTACGCGCCCTATCTCTCCACACCCTCACGCAATCTGAGGGATTTGCATCCGAAAAGGGACCGTATAGAATTTGCGTTCGGGTTAAAAGAAGGAAATGGTTTAATTAATTAGCTTGATAGTTTATATTTTATGGTGAATTTGTTTTATGAGAATATTAATAATTTTCGGTAGATTTTGTTTTTTAACTTTTATTTTGTGTTTAACTTTTGGCGAAATTATTTACTACATTGTGTTAATAACTTTAATTTAAATATATGGTTCTAATATAATACGGTTGTTAGCAATACAATATTATAATTAATGCAATACTAACGTGATTATAGTTATAATAACATTAGCATTGTATTAATGATATATTGAAAAAAAAACCTAGAGTTTTAATAAAAAGTGTTTTAATTTTTTCTGGTATATTATAGTGAGTTATATCGCAATTGCATACAACAAAAAAAATTGATATTATTTTGTTAAATTGAACAAAATTTTAAGTAAAAATTAGCTTCAATTAAAAATAAATAAAATGATATCGAATATGATATTAGAATTTATTTATTTTCTTTTGTCTGATAAAATTGATTTGAAGCAAAAATGAAACTAAAACAAAATGATGGAAAATATTTTGCGATCAAAATTTTGTAATTTTAGATTTGTGAAAACTAATAATTATTACTGCTAATTATAGATGCCTGACTAATGCTGTTTAAAAAAAATGTTTTTATTTAAAAGATTTAAGAAATGCAAGCCATTAATGCTAATTTATCTAAATTGCTATTTTTATTATTATAAAAATGAACTAAAAACAAATGTATAGATAAAAACTCATATACAGTAGCCAATAATTATGATTTCTTTAATATTATTTGAAAATCAAATTTGAAATTTCTAATATTTGATAAAATTCATTAAAACAATTTCTTATAAAAAATGCACTACTAATAAAAATTTGATAAAATTATCGATAAATTTAAATGGTAACATAATGAAACGGTAATGTATTAAATAAAAATATTTCATTAATAATTGAAAAGTAATAGCATTTTCATATACTATTTATATAGAACATGAAAATTAAATACTTTCAGAATGACGTATTTTAATACGTAAATTAAATACGTTCACGCGAATTTTCTTTTTTTTTCACGAATTTTTTTATTGTATTTGTCATATATCATATATTTTTTATTGTATTTGTCATTTGTCAATATGTTTAAACTGCATGCAGTGATGCAAAAAAATGCTTTAGTATTAATAGTAAAATATGAAGAAAACAAAGTAATAAAAAATAACAATTGTTTTTAAATTATTAATTAATAGTTACTTTAGAGAATTATTTCATGTACTAATTAAATTATTCTATAATTACTATCCCCTAATAGTATTTGATTTATTAAAAATTATAACAATTCTAAAACAATTAATGGAAATAAATTTTCTCGTAAATAAATATATATTTCTAGCAATACTTATTTACATGAAAAATTTTAATGTTATTGATTTTGCAATGTATATTATTGGTTTATTAGAAATGTTTGTAACAAATTATATCCACGTGATTTTTGCTTCGGCTCGATTTTTTTTCCAAATATTGAAATCAATAATTTGAAAATAAAAATATTTTTTTTTTAAAATATAAGTGATTTGATAAATTAAAATTTCTTAGTTTCAATAAAAATTATAAAGTTTAACAATATATTCGTATTAAATATAGTTCTACAAATAATTTCTAATAGAAAATAATTTATTCTGTTCTTTTTTCAAGCTATTTATGTACGAATACGTTATTTCTTTTTCAATTTAAGATTATTATCGTTATTTATTTTTATAATTTAAATGTACAATAATTTAAAAATCTTGAAAAGATATTTTTATATAAAATATATACATATTTTTATTATATTTTTTTTTACTATATTTTTTATTTTATATTCATAACTCATTCATTTACTTTTCATTCATATATATATATATATATATATAGAGAGAGAGAGAGAGAGAGAGAGAGAGAGATAGATATAGATATATAGATATATATACACATTAATACAAAATGATTTTTCAATAAATTCTTTTTAATCTACTAATATCATATAAATATTTTTTTCAATCGATATTATAAATCTTAAACAGATATAAACTCTTAAAACATTATAATCTTACACATAATTTTATTTTGTTAAAGAGCCATACAAATAGATATACATGGCATATATATATGTGCGCCATATATATATACCCCATATTTTGATGATGCGTCACATATATATGTATGCTCCAAGATAAATGAACGGATACAGAAAATTTTACATGTTATAAATTTCGTATATTTTATTAATGACACATCATGAAAATTGCATGAATGTTATGCAATATGACTCAATTATCTGTTTTAAAGTCATTTAATAAATTATTAATTTAACAATATTTATAATTTTAATAATCATTAAATAAACTATTAAAATTATAAATAATAATTAAAGCATGATTCGTAAAAAAAAAGAGAAACATTTTTAAGAAATAAAAATAATTGATCATTTTAAAATACATTCTTTTTTTCTTGAATTTCTAAGAAAATCAAATGACTTAATATTTCAGCATTGGTCCAGAGTCGCATTTTTTTGTAAAAAACTTTAAATAATTTGCTGAATATTTTGAAAGTGATTTATTTTATTATTAAAAGTGATTTGAAATTTGAATTTGTTATTTTATACATTTCAATATCACAAGATAACTATATGCAAAAATATAGTGACTAGTATTTAATTCATGATATGGTATTTAATGCAAACATATTTATGTAAAACTGTGTCACATAAATAATTCATTCGCTGTTATTTAATTTAAATAACTTAAACATTTAAGCAAGTCAAAAATATAAAAAAATTAATAAACAATCCAAAATTAATGAAGCTTATAAATAGCATAGTAGTGCTTACTTTTTTGGGACTAGAATCACTCCCATTATGTTGTCCGTTGCAAACACCTAGACCGGCGGACGTGACGGGGCCCACCAGTCCTCCGTCGCCGCGGCGGCAGCGGCTGCTGCGGCAGAGAGCCCTGCCGGGAGGGGTCCCGTGGGGCACTCCGGCAGCGGTGAGGTGCGACGCCCCGGTGTGGTACCAGGGCCACGGTTGTCCGCCGTTCAGCATTCGCAGCTTTGTCATATACCAGCTCCGCTCCCGGTACCGTGAGTTGGTGCTGGTGGTGCTGCTGCTGCTGTTCTTTCTGGGCAGCCAGATTGCGGAGAACTCGGTTGATTGAAGAAACCTGAAAAGAAAAGAGGTTAAATTAATTATCTTATTCAATAAGAAAAAGTAGTATACGATTCATGTCAGGGCGTATTATTATAAGCAGTACGCTAAAATGAAATGCAAGTTAATGGAACAATGCAGTTAAATGGATTATGCAAATAATGCCGTTTGCTGAATAATGATTATTTTCCAACACATTAATAATCCTTGGCCGAGTAAGAGAAGAAATTCAAAACAATTCTTTTTTGAAATGCAGTTTCATTTAATTGCATGGGTGCGGAGAAATAATAACAATTTTAATCCGCTGTTTTAATCAGTTAAAATAAGAGAAAATAACTCTTTTCTAATAAAAATACAATTAATAAATTAAAGCGAGTAATATTTGTAAATTTGATTCAATTAGGTTCTCATTTCCACTGGTGACCTTGAACATTTCTGTATCACGTTAATAACTAAGTTCTTTAAAAATATTCTACTAAAAAAAAGTGGATAATGTTTTATTATTGCTTACTATTATTTTTTACTTAATTAACAAGGTGAAAAAGTATAAAAATGATAAAAAAAAAAATAAATAACTATAATTTGTTTTATATACTATTTACATATAGTTGGATTACGTATGGATTATTACCCGTATTATCATTGGTAATATTTACTATTGTTAAATATATGAAAAAATTGCATTAAATAATATAATAAAGTAAAGTAATTACTGCATTTTCTATAAATATGCTAAATTCTCAACAAATATACTTCTTACACAACACTATTTTTCTGTCATAATATTTCCAATTAAATGTGCAATTAAAACATTTCAAACAAAACAAGACGAAAATAACACAATAAAACAAAAATAATACAATTTTAAATACAATTGTATACAAAAATAAATATAATGCTTATAAATTAAAATTTCTTATTAAAAATAAGATCAAAAAAAAAAATTATTTATTTTGAAATAGCTATAGTTACAACATTTTAAAAAGTATTATTTGATTTCATTAAATAACACGTAAATCAAGCATTGAAAATTTTTTTTATGAAAAAAATCAATTGTCTCTTCAACAAAGAAATTTTTTAACGATAATGAATATGAATTTAACTTAGTTATTTTTTAAATGAATATAAACAAAATAATTTAGTTATATAATAATCACATGAAATCAAAAATGTAGTAATATTTATATTTTCAATTGCCTTTCAAACAGATGATATCCAAAGAACTAAATAGAGAAGATACAATTTATATTTTTACACCCAAATATCTTTGGATTCTTTGGAATTACATCTTCAAATTTTAATGGTTTTATACTCAATAAAAAAGACAAATTGTCTAAAAAAAATAAAAATGACAACACATAGAATAAAAAGGCAACACATAGTTTTTTTGTAAAGATAAAAAATAATATTCATAATAAAACATTAAAAAATTTCGACAATTTCCATAATAAAATACTTAAAAATGCATTTTCTAGTTTCATAATCAAATAATTTCAAATTTATCTGTTTTATTTGTTTATTATTTATGAAACGACATTTAAAATAATAATGTGATCTTTTTAATCTTTCCTAAGGGACATAAATCTGAATCTTCAAAGCATCAGTTACAATGTTACATTATCATAATCATATTTTCATAAATATTATCTAATTAGAAAACAAAATATTAGAAAATGCATTTACAAGCACATGAATACAGATGCTTAATTTATTTTCAGATTCTTATTTTAGGCAATACAAAATTTTGAAAGTTTGCCAAGTGGCATAAATTTGCCCTTTTCTACAACAATTTGAATATTATATTTCTCGTAAAGATTTCATTTTTTTTTAATAATAACAAATTTTAGAGCACAATATTAGAAAAAACATTTAAAATTATATGGAAATAATTTCAGTTTTATGACATGGATGAAAAAATCCCAACAGAAATTTTTCAGTTAGGATGCTCTTTAGCCCAAAAGTCTCTTTGCTTTTATTTATATTCATCAACTAAAAGAAAACACAGATGCGTCTAGACATTAGAAGTTTCTTTACTATTTATCAAATTTGAAGTAATTAATTGTTTTTCTAATAAATAAGAAACTCATAGTTTATATAATAAACTGGCAGTAATTTAACAACATAGTTTATATATTAATGCATGCACATTAATTCCCCAAATATTTATTTATATTAATTGACTAACATATTGTACTAAAAGTGTGAGTTTATTGTTAACTATACAATATACGTATTTTATTTGAAATGCATATTTATTATATTTAGAATATAAGCGAATAAGATAAATTTAATAGGATAAATAAATAAGATCAAATAAAAGTAAGATAACAAGATTAATAAATTTATAAAATTAACCCTCAATATCACAGTGTTATTATATACGAAACTTTTATATTCGTGAATTGCTTTCTAATTTATCAAATTACTAGAATTCTATTTTTAGAAAGATTTTTTTAGTGTATTTCATTGATAATCAAACAATTGATTAACATAATCACAAAAAACAAATAGTAGCACGATAAAATCTAAAATTTAATCTGCTGGTTTCAAATTTTATACCGTAAATTCTTCGACCTTACTGATATAACTACTTCCAAAATTGTAATGATCGTGCCTCATTGACCTAGAGTTAGGGAAGCACGATTTTCAACCAACCATTATTGGACACTCACTGATTGGCTGTCTGTAAGGACATCTGTTTCGTATTGGGGTTTTATATCGTGCCTGTTGCATCCCTGTCCGTATTGTGTTCGGAAGAAGTGTTTATCGCCGGAATAACTATTCCACAGATACGGAGTGATAGTGATATGCAGAACTTTTCTATTTTTTATTATGGTTCTACTTTCAATTATGGACATGAATAATATTGTGTTTCTGTATTAAGATTTCTTTTTTTAATTCATCTTGCTTTATTTACGATTTTTTTGTGTCTTGTATATTTTCTAAAAGAATTCAAAATGTTTGAATTTTAATATTATATATGTATGTATAATTTGTTCTCTTGGTACGAGTATATATACGTATTTGTACCACAGAGAATAAATTATATATATATAAAAATTGTGCTATGAGTTACTTTTTATAATCATAAAGTGTTAAATATTAGTTTCTTAAATTAGTTAATTAATACGGCTCATTTTTTGTAAGAAAGTTTTTTATACTTAACAATATAGATATATATATATAATCCATACTTTGGAAAATAAAATCTAGTGACTTTATAAAGAAATATTTTTGTAATTTTCAGAATAATAAAGCTTTCATTTTATTGGAGTCATCAATATAATGTCATAATGTAATGTAATATATGTCATCAATATATAATTTTTGGAACGCTTTTTATGTAATTTTTATTTGAACGAAAAAATTATAATATTGCTAAAAACTAAATGAAATAATAACAATACGTAAATATTTAAGCACAAATACAGTCAAATTCTATTTATAATGGTATTAGTTCACTGTTTATTTCAAGATTAAGCATTTTTATATTAAAATTGACACAAAAAATTTCATTATTTATACCAACATAGAAAAATAATGTGCGTTTTAGATTATTAAATTTATAAAGACAAAAGAAAATTAGAAAATTAATCATAATTTTTTTATGAGGTACGAATACATAAAAACATATAATTAGAATATATTCTGATCGTAATATTACAAAACACTATCTTTTAAATGAAGAATTTTCGAAAAATAAAAAAACGCACGAATATTTTTACAGTTAATCAAGGAAATTTTTTTCCATAGTTTAAAAATGCTTTAACAGTTTAAAATCCTGTATACATAATTGTTCAATATGAACTGAATAAATATAGTTGTTGCATCTTCTATAACGTGCTAATAGAAGAAGTTAACATTAATATAATTTAATTTATATCTTTTCTTAGTCTTCTTAGTGCTTATATATTTAAAAAAAAACGTTTAAAACATTTTGTCAGTAAACAAAAAAATAGCAAAAGTTTTAAGCAAAAATTAAAAATTTTAAAAATATAAGCAATGCATGTATAGTTGTTATAATAAACATTTTAATACAAAATTCTTTGTATTAAAAAATTCATATAAAAATTTTAAAAACATCCATTTATAAAAAAATTCAATATTGTTATCGTTACATAAATGAAAAATCATGAACAAAAAAAACAATGTATTGACTGCCACAACTAATACCAGTCATCATTATTTATAAATATTTAATATGAACAGTTCATAATATAAAAAATTTTTAGGGTTGTCCTTTTGAAGATGAGAAATTCTGCGTCCTTAGCTTATATTTAAAAATATAACCTATCAAAATTTAAAATAAAATATATGCATTCATCTTACGCAGGGGTCTCCAACTATGGTTCCGAGGGCCAAATTGGACCCGCCAGTGCCATCAATCCGGCCCGCGAAAGCGAATAGCTTATTGTTGCTGTAATAAGTTGGATAAAAAAACACAGAATGATAATAACTCGATTTTATTGACTTGCTAGGTAAAAGCTTAATGACAAGCATAATACGCAGAAAATATTTAACTTAAGCATAACAAATAACTGAAATGAATCCCACTAACATTATAAACTAATAAACATTCCGCGGTTACCCTCGGTAGTTATGTTGAGGTAAAGAGTATCGCATATGTATGTATATCGATGTTTGGAATGTAGTAATTGAACCAACGAATTTACCAAGCGTATGCTCGCTCAGAGCTCGTAGTCGGCGACTAGTCTAGAAATTATAGATAATGGCAGAAAAATTAAAACGGTTTTGGCCCTTGGTACTTACTGGAGTAAACAGTATTGCCATATGGCTGGAAAGTTTGGAGACCCCTGATCTTAAGCATCATCAAAGTAGGTCATATCCTTTGACTATCACAGCTAATGTCAGATTGTATTTTATTTAAATAATTCATCTTAAAAATATATTATAATTTCTTTGTTTGTAACATATAAAGTATTTAACGAGAGAAAGAAAAATCCACATAATTTACTCTTTCAATAACATATAAAAATAATAATATCATAACAAAAATATCAATTTATATAATTTTCTCAACTTTTTTTGCTATAAAAATTTAACATCGTTATCATCATATCCTTTGATGCCACATTCAATGCCAGTATTTTTTCATCTTTGTCCGTACAAATTCTGTTTTAATTACTTGTATATACAATTCATATTATTGAAATTCAAAACAATATTTGTTCATATAAGTTTCCTCAACGTTATCTTTTCATAAATATAAATTCCTCTTCAACAGATTCTGTGTGCGTTATTGACAAAATCAAAATCAATGTCAATCTTCGTCAATTCGTCATGCTTTTATTTTAAAATTCATATTTTGCAATTTTTCTATTTGCATCATATACAATATTTTATGAAGTCAAAAAACATTCTTACAATTCATCATGCCAATAATTTACATTAAAAATTAATATTAATAAAACTGCATGATTTATAGCTTAATGTATATCTTTTTGTGCTTAGTAACTTGTATTTTCCATTTCAAAAGCTTTAATTAAAAATTAATATCATTGAAACTAAAAATAAATTCATTCACATTTTTCCCGCGGTTGTCAGTTGCCACTGTAAATAAGTGCTATTCATAATCAATATCTATATATTTCAACTGGAAAAATGTATATCTCATATCTCAATCTCTTAAATGCAATCTCATTTTAGCAATTCATAATGAATTCTATTTTAACTTTTCTCAGTTTCCAGTATACAAAATATTTTCAGACATAAAACGCATTTTCCACTTCCGGTACTTTATATTAAAAATTCCTTATATTAAAATTTAAAAAAATATCTATTCATAAAAATATACATTCATCCCCATTTTTGTTAAATAAACAAAACATTGTTATTCATTAAATTCATTGATTGTCACAAACAATTTTTGCCAAAATGTCCATATTTTTTACAACTTTTCCGTTTTTAATCAGTAAATTTCACACTGAGGTTAAAGAAAAACCACTGAATTTTCCTTTTTTGCAATAATATATTAAAAAAGATACATCATTAATATTTAAATATTATTGTTATAAAAATATATCCATTCGTATTAATGTTGTTATCATTGCATTCCAATGAAATCATATCATTCTGACAATGACAAACGATACCAGGCTGGAACAATCCATGATTTATTTGAATGATTTAACTTGTATTTCTCATTATTTTTATTTACAAAGTCATCTATGAGGTAAAGGAATACAACTCGCAGTTTTTTGTTTTAATGCATGGTAAAAGTCTGTAGTGTGTTTAAAATTCGTATAATAAATTATCATTATTATTATTTATTGTCGTTGAAAATCCATTGGTCTCGTGTTTCACTAATGCATGGTATTAACAACACATGGCAATGAATAGTGAACATTGCCTCCGAGAGACCTCAACTATCCGGAAAACTCCCGCTAGGCAGTCTGACTGTCGGTTCGAGTAAGCTTTACATACGATGCCATAATCCCCATAGAGTCTTCTAATTTTTCTGAAAGCATTGACTACAAAAATGCCACTAGTGGATTTAAAGTCACTCTGGTCTCCTACCAATACATTAGTTGTGTAGATTACCACTGGGCCATATCCTGGTATTAAATTTATTAGTATAAATTTTTTTACGATTCTCGTTACATAAATAAGTTATTATTTTTATTTTTTTCACCACCACAGTCAGTACAAGTTTGCGCCGATCGATACAGCAATGTTTAAGATTTTTTGTTTGTTTGTTTGTTTCCTCCATTTCTACATGCATAGCAACATGACGAGAACAAAAAAAAAAACAAAAAAAAAAAAAAAGAAGAAGAAATAAATAAATATATGAAATCAAAAAAAAAAATTATAAAAACCCACACAAAATTTTAAAAATATATTTTCCTTGCATGTAGCTAATAAGATGCAATAAATATTTCCCCTTAGTGATTTCAGTAGCTTATATTCAAATATTTATAATAAAAACTCTTATCAAAAATTATTCGCAAAAGTTTGTTACATAAAATAAATGTCACTGTCAATGGACGTCGTATTTTTAATGTCACATTCAATGATAATTTGCGCCAATAATTATTTTATTTTAGCAATTTATGTTTCAAAATTTATTTGCAGTATGGGAATCCTTACGCATGTAGGAATCCCCTTCGCAATTTTCAATAACTTCATTCACATATTTCATGCTATTAAAAAAAATTAACACTACATATTCACATAAACTTCCTCGCCATTCTTGCTATAAAAACGTCATCATCAACAGACGTCTGCTTTGGCTACCACAATCAATACAAGTTGTTGTAAATACGGCAATGCTTTACAACTTTTCATTTCTACATGCATAGCAATATCATGAAAAAAATCTTATATATATATATATATTTGTATAATTAAATTAGATGCGTTAAAAATATCTCTTTATGATTTCGGTAGCTTATATTCAAATATTTATTATAAAAACTCTTATAAAAAAAGATTATTCTCAAAATATTTTCCTGAAATTCGTTACATTAATTAAATATAGTTACCACTGGACATCGTATTCTTTTAATGTCCCATTCAATGCCAGTTATCGTCAATTATTATTTGCCATATGGGAAGTCTTACACGTGAAGAAAACCCTATCGCAAATTTCAATAACTTCATTCACATACTTCTTGCTATTAAAAAAACTAACACTACACATTCACACAAACTTCCTCGCCATTCTTGTTACATAAATAAAACGTCATCCTCAACAGACGGCTGCTTGGCTACCACAATCAATACAAGTTGTTGCCAATACGGCAATGCTTTACTACTTTTTCATTTCTACACGCATAACAATATCATAAAAAAAAATCTTTACAATATTTTTCTTTGTATGTAATTAAATTAGATGCAAAAAAATATATATCTTTAGTGATTTCAGTACTTTGCATTCAAATATTTATAATAAAAACTCTTATAAAAATATCTTAAAAATGTTTCTTGAAATTCGTTACATAAATTAAATGGCATTGTCACTGGACATGGTATTCTTTTTAAAGTCACATTCAATGGCAGTTTCTCAATAATTATTTTATTTTAGCAATTCATATTTCAAAATTTATTTGTAACATACTCTTCTCAACGTGTGATACATACACAAAAATATACATTTTGTGCTTATTCCAAAATATATTATTGTTGGACATCGCAATTTACAATAACTTCATTCACGTATTTCCTGATATTAAAAAAATTAACACATTCACATAAACTTCCTCCCCATTCTTGCTACATAAATAAAACGTCATCATCCACAGACGTCTGCTTTGACTGGCACAATTAATGCCAGTCTTCGTCAACACGAGCCATATTTTACAACTTCTCTGTTTCTAACAAGCGGGAGGAGGTGAAGGAATACCCATGCAATTTTCCGCCTCGATAACTTGACTGGCAACCCCTGTCGCTTGTAATGAAAAAGAAAACAAATTTCTTTTTTAAGACCCCCATCAACACCCGGCACTGGTCTCTTTTTTTTATTTTCTTCCGACACCCCCTGCGAACGCACATGACTGGCAGAATGTTGAGGAAAAAGAGTGCCTTTATTGATATGTTCCTCCCGCCAGCCCGCCCGGGTGTCAAACGGGGCCGACCGGGGCCCCCGTTGGGATCCCACGTGTGAGTCCCCGAGAAAGTGACCATCACACTCAGCTGCCAACTTTTCAAATAGACTTTCTGATAGCTAGACGTGACAGAGGCACGAATCCGATGTTTGTGGAGCCTCTTTGGGTTCAAATATACTCTCCTTTTTTTTTTATATACATATATATTTGCAATATATACAGAAAGGCAACCGCCGTGGTGAAATGATTGAAAAAAAGGAAGTATTTTTTTTTAAATATTTCTCTAGAAGCATTTTAAACTAGAATTAGAAACAAACTCGAATTTTATCTTCAATTAAATTTGATAAGAATAAAATTAAATAGTACTCTTTTAAAACGTATATATGATTCATTAACTTATATTTAGAGGTTATATATTCTTTTCAAGTTGATCAATTAAAATACGTTAGAAAAACTTATTCTAATGTGATATTTAAAAAAATTTAACGTCCGTCTAAATTATCTTATTTTTAAATTTAACGTTTAAATTTTTTTTCGTCCCTAAAATTTATCCCTAATTTAAAATTATTCCTAAATTTCCCTAAAATTAACCCTAAAACTTAAAATTTAGCGAATCGCCTAAATAACTATATTTAATACAAATAGAAATTAATATTTCTAACATTCCAATTTACCTGATGTTCTGTGCTAATCATCATTGGTTAATTTTTTTTTATTTCAATGAAAAATATGAAATAAAAATCGCAATTTTATTTTAAAAGCAATTTCTGTCAGACCATAAAACTGCATGTATGAAGAGATTTGCTTTACAATGAATTCATAATTTACTTGAAGAAAGAATCTGTGGAATTCCGCTATATTTCAATTTATAAAATTGAACGCTATTTTGTTAATTTAAAATTGATTGATATTACAGATTAATTATCGCAATCGAAGATTAACGGTCAAATTTCTTTTATTTGTTTAATCAAACATTGGTTTAATTTGTCATTCTACTGTCATTTTGTGCACACTTGCCTAATTAGATTTTAACCTGCAGTTTAACGTGGATTCCGAACCACTAATAAGGAGATGCCACCGCCAGGATTCGAACATGAAACCCAAAGGCTTCGAATGTACCAAAGGCCAAAAGTGATGGTACCAAAGGGCAGAACACTAGCCAATTGTCCATCAGGCTACTAATCCTGCTTTCAAGTTTAAATGAAGCCATGAAAGTAAGTATTAAATGTTGCTTAACCATTAACTTTAACATAAAATGCCATTTAATTATTTTATTATCAAGTGCTTGTCTATTACATTGTTATTTCCTTTATCTTTAACTTTTTTGTATGAAGAACAATTGTTTCATGCAAAATTTGTTTGCAAATTGTCCATGCCCAAGATAATGGTTACAGCATAATAAAAAATAAATGTTCAATTTATAGCACAATTGATTTTCTATTAAATTAAAAACAATAAACTAATGAATAATTTGAACAATTGAAAAACATCAGGCCAAAAAATTATAAGTGACCTTAAATCACATAACTAAATGACAATAACGCCATTTATTCTTTCAAATAAAAAATGGTTTCCTGACAATCCGTTGCTCTTCCTGATTGTTAAACTAGTTCCTTATCGATAGATGATAGAGGTATATATAAATGCATTTTATTGTATCCTACGTTTAAATCTCTAACTGCAATTCAAGTGCAATGTTCTTCTTGCAAAGATTTGCACAAGCGATTAGAGACACGTGCAACAATTTTCAAAGAAAAACAATTTGTACTCTTCCTTTTCAAATGCAAGTTCCATTCAGATGTCATTTATACGGACTACTTTTTACTCTTTATTCCGATAATTGGTTCTTTGGATACATGTCAAGACTGCTATTCAAAATTCACGTGCGTTCCTTTGTGTGTGTTGCAAACCATTTGATATCCCTAAAACTGCCCGCAGAGAAATAATCTTCTCACACCCTCTAGCAAAGTGAGGCTTCCCCGTGGGTAGCGCGCGTGTGGGGCTTCGGGTTGATTTGGAAATAAAAATGGGTCGAGGCCTACCGCAAAGCTGGACAGATCAATTGACAAGAAAGAAACGTCGGCCATACCTGAACCCACCCACCTGGAAGCTTCAGTGAATGCGACAGTTAAATGCGTGCGGTTTGTAAGGTTTCGTCAGAAATGCAACAAGTTAACTTCGCTGAATTTTTATATATAGAGATAATTTAACATAGTAGAATACGTTATCCTTCCCGTAATGCTTTTGTTAAAGGCATCTTCCATGTAATCATGTAAAACCATGTAAAATCATGTATTGAAAAACCACATTTCTTGAAACTTTTAGTCATGTATTATTTATAAAGATTTTTATATGAAATCAATTTATTCTTGCATTTGCATTTATAAATCTATATGATTAATAATATATTTTATAATTAATTATATGGATCGAAACAACCTGGTAGAAAACGTTTTAAGCTGATGGTCAATTGGCTAGCTCTCTGGTTTTGCTATCACAGGCTTCAGGTTCAAACTCTGGCTGTAGTATGGATGTTTGTTAGAGGTTCGGAATCAATGTTAAACTGTAGATCCCTGTCTAATTAGCCTGAAGTGTGTGTAAAAATGACCGCAGATCGACAAACCAAAAACCAGATAACACTTTAGGTTTTTTGAGCGTAAAGAGATTGATTTGAAACGATGACAAACCGAAAGCTATCCATCTAAAGCGCCCGACATTAAAAAATAACTGCATGTAATCATGCATCAAATACAAATCAATGGCAAACGTGGAAGTTTAATTAAACAAAAAATAATGCTAAATGTTATGATTTCTATCTTTAACAATAAAAGTTGCATTCTTTGATATTGTGATTTTTCATGTTTTTAAAGAAATGCGGTTCGAAAATACCAACAAAATCCTGATTTTGAATTAATTCCATTGTTAATAAGAATTTCTTGAGTAAACTATATCGTTCATGTAAATAAGTATTTGGTGATTCAAAATATTATTATATAAAAATGTTACTTTCTGCTGCAACTTAAATATGATTAATTCCAATATTATATCTGTAAATCAAAGTACTTTTAAATCCACTTTAAACCATTCGTCCTATTCTAGGTCTTGTGTTTTCCTTTCTCAATTTAAGTTCCTTTTAATTTACACATAGTATTTTCTGAAATCAAAATAAAAATAATCGGCAATTTTACGGACAATCTCCAATTTTTCGAATGATACTTACACATCTTAAGAACCTTCGTAATATTTTATTATATATACTTCGTATATAATATTAAGAATCGTAATATTTTCGTCTTAATGTTAGTGTCTTAGTGTTACAGATATTATATATTATATAGATATTTATATATATTGTCAAAAATTTGGCCATTCGGGAAATTGCTGAAGGTTTTATACAAATTATTTATTCCCCTTATTTTATTATTGTATTATTCAATTATTTGTTTGTTTTACATCGGGAACTATTACTTTCTATTCTATGTATCAAGCAGTCTTGATGTTAAATAGGGGGTTATTGTTAGCCTCTCTGCATTTATGTGTTGTATCAGAGAAAACTCCGGAAAATTCTTAATAAGAAGTAGTTGTTGCTGTGAAATGCATAAGCATGCTGGCACAATCACTATGAAGTCCCTCGGGTTTTTTTTTTTTAAAGAAGCGCATTCTATCAGCACAGACTGTAACTCGTCCAATCGCCTGCTAGCATGGGTGAATTATCATTAGTTAAAATGAAATTCTAGTACCAATTTTAAATCAATGATTGAGTGAATAGCTAGGAGACAAAATAGGTTTGAATTCAAATCCTTCTAATAATATATTCTATCACTACTTTAAAAACGAGTAGATTTTGACTGAATAATCCCCATCGATTCTGACTGATTGATGGACATTTTCTGATTTTCACCCAAGCGATAGTCAAATGTTCAAGAATTACCCTTGAATATTCTTCATAATTTTTTTTTCTCTCTTTCTTCAGATACCTCTATACTTTTTAGTACAGAGTATCAAAAAATTGCATATTCGGATTATTGTTAGGAATATTAATATTAGACCACATGAACTTATGGATATTCCACTTTTAAAAGGTTAACACCGCATGACCATATGGATATTCCAATAAAAGATTAAATTAAGTTATACTAAACTAATTTATTATGCTTTAACTTTAAAGATTCTGAAGTTATTTAAACTAATTTAAACTTTGAGCACATTTATTAAAATCAATATATTTTAATTCTGACAGAAAAGAAAATATAATGACGAATGTCCTATAAGCGAAAATAAAAAACTTTAGTAGTATTAATGCATGTTATAGTATTTTGGAATGGGATAAATTTATTTCTCCTCAATTATCAGTTTAGATCGTTTCCCACTACATTCATTATCATGTTGACAACTATAACACTGAAACACATAGCAATCACCAAATAAATGCTTTTATGGCAATAATAATAACAATAAAAACTGTACTTACGCTGGGTATATTGTCATTGTTGCACACCGCTTCGGGATAATAACCTGTCTCTTATTTCCCAGGCGAATATGGATGGACACTCTCTTTTGTATTCGGCTATTTTGGCCACCACGTGCGGCGTGGCCACACGTGGCTTGCTGCCTATCGCTCTGGGTTTGATGGATCCCGTCTCATAGTACCTGCCCAGTATCTTGAGACGCAGCCGTTGGAGACCTGGAGGATGCGAGAGATGTCGCTGGACGGGCGCCGCTGTGCGCCAGTTCCACGATCTCTTCTGTCTCGTGGAATCTGGCAGGGGCCGCCCGTTCACGTACACACGCCGCCCAGCTGGTTGATACCGCTGTGGCCTGCAACAGAAACAAACAGAGGTAAGCACGAGAATCATCAATGAGAATCAAAAAATGATCGAGTAGGCTAATTAGATTCGTAAATGTTTATTGTGATAAAAATCAAGTTCGATTCTTGTTTTTGTGCAAATTGGTTTGAGTGCCCTGGGCAGCTTGATTAGTAAATGCGTTTGGATTATGAATGAGAGAGGCTCAGTTTGAAGCTCTTTCAGCGTGCAGAATTAAAAGTTCCCTCATATACACCGGGTATTGACGCAAAAATCTTGAAGAACCTTTGTTGGAAGTAATAAAAAGGAAGTATCGATACTTCGAAAACAGCTGTAAGTGTTCATTCCAAATTATGGTGAAATCGAAGAAGATGCAATGTAGCAGCTTGTCTTGTGATGAAGTCTGGGTAATGCCGGATATAATACAATTCGAAAATATTATATTTTCATTCAGTATCTTAATCTCGTTGAATTTTTTTATTAAATTACCTTGTTATGTGATTTGACCAGGCAACCTAACTATCGTTATCGTTATATGTTTTGCTTTAATCAACATTTTTTTAGAGCATCGGTGGATCGTTCTATTTACGTGTGCCACTGATTGTTGACGAGAAAAACCAGGGAAATTTGCACCAACCAGGCAACCTAACTATCGATGCGACATACTTCTTATACACGTTTTTAAAATACCCATCGACTCACCTTGTTTCTGAAAGCAGTAACTGTAACTGTGCTGTGAATTTGAACCAGAGTCACCAGTCGGATTATCAACAAATAAATATTTAAGTCTCGGGTGATGAGCCAATAGTCCACCTGGATAAGGATAATTATAGAATATAATAGATGAATGAAATGTTTTCAATGCCTCCAGTATTTTTAGGAAACAGGTATCATGTAGTAAATATTTTTTTTCATTATTTGGGTCTGAGTAAAACACACAAATACTTCACAGCAACAGCACTCTTTATGGGTTTACCTAAAGAACTCGTCAAGCTTATTGACCACTTTAATAGAGAAAATATTTTAGTGGATCAATATCGATCTCTGGTGTCATTGCAATACGATCGAATACTTCAGAGAGAAGCATCAAGAGGTTCTAGCCACTGACCATCCCTTTCAAATCATTTATTTAACGTGCCCATACAAGGGGGGTGACGAAATCAAAAAAGAATATTAATGGATGTTTTTTATGTTTACTTTTATGGGTTATCATAATTCTCTTTTTAAAAACCCTTTGGTTTTGTTTATTTAATTTTTCTCCCTAATTTGTTCATGTCCTTAATTTCAGACTAACCAAAATAAAATCTAATTTTTAAGCTAAAGCTTAAAATAGATATAAATACATTAAAAATAAGCTCTCTATTTTAATTAACATTTCTAAATTCTTTTCACAAAACAATTTTCAAAAATATATGCATTTTCTTTATAATTCACCAAGAAAATTTCAGGTATATTTTTTTTCTTATAAGAATGCAAGCTTACCGAAAAGCATAATATTAAAAAATTAAACGAAAAAATCTGAGATCATTTATGAATTTCATATTCATCATATGTTTAAATCAACTTTCCTAATCATATTATAGGTCATCCTTAGACACTTGTAGTGTATGTCACGTTTCTAGAAGGGCGATTCATTAAAGAAGAATAAGAATTTAAAAGAATTCGAAGAATAATTAAGAGAGAATCAAAAAAAAAGAATGAAGAAAGAAGTCGAGCAGATGTGCAGTAGATTTAGGCCGAGAGAGAGGTTTAATTTTATGCTGAGCATCTATCAAAAATTGTTGCGTAAGTCATTTGAGTTATGTTGAGAAAATTTAATAATTTCAATTGGCACGTAGATCAGTTTGATAATTAATTTGAATATATACTTAATCTAATTTTTTTCAGTAATTATTGAGAAAATCAGTGTGTGAACCAGTGGAGAATTTTGATTACAGACATTACTTTAAGAAAATTGTGACAATAATCTGTTTAGATTTTGAAACCCAAAAATCCAAAATGAAATGCAGAGCACGTGACTTGATATTGGTAAATCATTAGTCTTAAAAACACATATTTCATGTTAATTTTAAAACACAGATAATTAAAAAATAACATGATACTTTTCACATGTTTATTTTAAATTAAATTTATTTAAATGAAAATTTCTCATGGTCCGCGAGGAGAAAAAACTGCATTAAATAATACTTATACTTATTTCCTTCAAATGCAATTTTTGTAGACGTCACGAACTTCTAACAAGAACAACATCATTTTCACGCATGGTAATAATTGTATATACAATATCATAAAGTTTCTGTGAGAATCTATATGTTTTGGAACACTCTCCAATAATAATATCAAAAACCATCCCTATATGTATCATTTTAAAATATCTAAGAATTGCCTAAAATTCCTAAATACCATCATATTTTGCTTTTTACGATTTTTCAAACAAATACCATAAAGCTTCTGTGCGAATATATATGTTTTGAACTCTCAAAAACCAACCATAATGCATCAAAAAACATCAAAAACCAACCATCATATTTTGCATCATTTAAAAAATACATCTAAATATATGTTTTGGAACTCCCAATGTAATCAAAACTCAACCATATGCATCATTTAAAAACATCTAAAAATTGCCTAAAACTCCTCAAATATCATTGCTTTATGATTTTTCAAACAAATACCATAAAGCTTTTGTGTGATCTATATTTTTGGAACAACCATATATGTATAATAATATTCAATTAAAACATCATTGTATCATTTTAAAAACATCTAAAAATCGCCTAAAATTTCTCAATATCATCATATTTTGATTATTGATTTTTTCAAACTAATACCATAAAGCTTCTTGAGAATCTATATTTTTTTAAATACTTCCAATCGTATTATCAAAAGCCAATCAATATATCATTTTTAAAACGTCTAATAATTGTCTAAAATTCCTCCATATCATCATCATATTTTGCTTTATGATTTTTTTTCAAACAAATGCCATAAAGCTTTTTGGGATAATCTATATTTTTTTTAAACAATCTTCAATAGTATTATCAAAAAACCAGCCATATATGTATCATTTTAAAGCATCTAAAAACTGCCTAAAATTCCACAATATCATCATATTTTGCTTTATGATTTTTCAAACAAATACATAAAGCTTCTGGGAGAATCTATATCTTTTAAACATTCTCCAATAGCTTTATTAAAAAACCAGCCATATATGTATCATTTTAAAAACATCTAAATATTTTCTAAAATTCCTCAATATCATCATATCTTTTATGATTTTTCAAACAAATCCACACTCCCTTAAAAATGGGAGTTGACCCTCTCAAAGTGTGAACCACCCATTTGATGGATGCCGAAGGATCGGATGGGAGGGGAGTCTATAGATAAGGGTGGGGAGGGAAGGAATTGAGATGTCAAAAGTTTTCGAGTCTTGTTGGAGATGTCAGATAAGATATCCGTTAGCGCCATGCCAGTTGTAAACAACGTTTGCTTTCTACAGTCGTTTATTTTCTACTTCTGTGGGGAATTGATAAATGTTCAAGTGATCGTTCTTTGTCTCTCAGACTGAGAATTGAATCCGTGACAATACTTTCTCTGTCTCTCAAAATAGCAATAAGTGCATTTTATTTTTCATTTTTTAAAGAAGGATTACTGAAGCTATTCCATTTAATGTGCTTTAGTTCTTATAATTCATTCAATGTTGCTACATTTCTTGTGTAGATGTTACTGAATTAAATAGAGTAGATTCATTCAGCAAATGCATGATATATTAACAAACATGTTAAAATATGCTTTTTATCAATAGCTTTTTGGATAATGTATATATATATATATTGATTTGTGGATGGCATTAATTGTTTATCAAATCTATCAAAGTTTTTGATCTTTATATTAGAATGGATCATTAGACAGGTTTAAATGCATTGAAGGAAAAAAAACATTTTAAAACACTAAACTCAAAACTTAATAGTACACTTGAACTATAAATTAGCACATGAATGGGCAGGAGTTTGGTTCTCTGCTGCTGGGAACAGGCATTATAGTCACTGTTTTCAGTAACCGGAAAACAATTGTGACAATAAATATAAGCATCTCTCATCGACAGTCAGTTACTAGGTAGGAGTATTCGGGCTTTTCTCATAAGATACAAAATTTCAGGATAATTTCTTCTGAAATCACTCTCCCTCCTAAACTTATTAAGATCGTGGAATACTAAGTGGGAAAATAGAATAAAAAATCCCTGCTATGATTATTATCATTTGATAATAATACGTAGAATGCACAAACTCTTTAAACCCAATGAAGTAAAATACTTTAAATATTTATATTATTTAATATGAATTTTAACATCGTTCTCTGTGAACAGCATTATTCTTAATGAATGAAATCACAAATCCTGATTTACATTTAATATGATTGTGATAATAAAATATTGGTAACAAGAATTTTCTTTTGTTTGAGTTGTCAGATGAATACATTGATTATGTTCTTAAAAAAAAATTTTTTTTTATCGTTTCACAAATAGGATTTAAAATCTTTAAAAATTAATCATTATAAAAAATCATGTTTATGTTATCATGTTTATTTATATTAAATCATGTAAAAGCATTTAGAATCATGTTTTTTTTTAATGATGGCCTACCTTATGGGGCATCGTCGAATAGGCTCCAAAGGCGGCAGCACCTCCCTCCTGGCCGACCTACAATCGGCCACTCCAGTGAGGTGCCCAGTGGAAGCAACGTTTGGGACTACAGGTTTCACACCTGCAAAGTAAAAGCAACATAAGACTCAAGCAAAAGACTAGATCAATAATTTTCAAAAGGATCACAGAAATTTTATAGTGAAAGACAATTTTTACGCATTAAAAAATGTATAACTTTGCAGCTTATCGATTACAATTATTGACCATAACATAAGGTAGTTTCTACGTTGCAAATTCGGGTGAAAAATATTATTAAAAATACATTTAAAATCAATTTAATCGTTCAAGTAATAGTATGTGATAACCCATTAATGTGTTTACTTTTAATTGCAAAATTAATCTACTAGTATTTTTATAATTTTTGATAAAAATACAATTTGTGGTCCAGTCCAATTTTTTAATTAACGATTTTTTTTTCTTTTCATTACTTTATGACTAATGAAGATATTTAAAAAAAATTGCTTTTGAATAATTCCTGCATAGCTTGTGGCCTGTAGTAATGTAGACCACGTGTAGGTTTACTCAAAATACGAATACACTGGAGGCATTCACTGCTTTCAGAAATGAGAAGGTTTGATGGCAATTATAAGTGCTTTGTAAGCTTTAAGTTTTCCAGGATTTTTCCTCAACAACACGTAAATTTTCCATACGACATACTTTTTTCCCCATGCGATATGTAAAAAGTTATCTTTACACGTAGATCCCCAATCTGTGGTCTGTTCGCGGTATGTATAAGAGGGACATGAGGATAAATAAAAAAATAATTTTTCAAAAACAAAATGATTAACAAAAATTAGTTTATCACGAAGTGTATCTGTATATATTAAATACAGCAAAGTTTTTGTATTAAAATAAATTAAAATATACATCAACAGTTTTTTTGTATTAAAATACATCAACAGTTTTGTGTAAAAATATATCAAAAGTTTTATGTATTAAAATACAGCAATAGTTTTATGCATTAAAATACCGCAAGGAATTTCACCTTGCTTGATGAAATCAATAAGTTAAACATAAGGATATAAATATCACTAACTATTCATGACTTTCTTTAATAAAAAATGATTTGATTATTTTCTATATCTAAAAACAAAACCAAAATTATCCTCTCAACATTTTTGATAGCCATTTTATGAGGAAATAAGAAACAAAGATTCCACCTGTCAATGCATTTTGTCTCTTTTCTTTCCCATCAATTTTTTTTGAAACACTATTTAATGACACTAACAACTAATGCATATTTACAAAAAAGAAAGCGAAACTTCCTAAAATAATCGACATCATGAGAGAGATAGGTTTTTTCTTTCTTCCTCGTGACAATCTTTCGTCCTTTTGGTCGCCCGAAAACCAGTTTCAGTTCTTTTTTCTACTGGAGAGAAATTCCAAGCGTTGACAATATGTCAAGCAGCCAGCGATCATCATCTTAGATATAGTTTTCGGAGGTCGATTTTTGTTTTATTTTTCGTTTTTGTTGTTTTTTTTCTTTCTTCTTCTTTTTTTTTTTCTTTTTTCGAAAGAAGTAATCCTTTGGAAAAGAATGGCAAGGACCGCACACGGCGTTGATAGATAAACCGGACGTTTTAAAAAAAAACTGTGCTCATTTTTCCAACTATTGTTTCCATTTTCGTAAACTTTAAAACTTGTTTGTTTGTACTTCTGGCTACATCAATTCAATTATAAAGAGTATAAAAATTATTTAATATAACGAATGTACAATAATTAGTGGATATATATAATTGGAAAACATACAATTTCTCTTTGAATACTTTGATGTTTCAAATTAATTCAATTCAAATATTTTCGTTTATAGTACTTTCTAAAAAAAATTAATGCTTGATTTATTTGAAGTTTATATCTTCAATATTTCAAATACAAAAAGCAAAACTACTAAAAATCTTCTGATTTTTAGTAAATACTCTTTGATTTAAACGGATAAAAAATTATTTAAATATGTTTCATTTTTTATTGATTATTTAACATGTGAAAAATTCTTATTAATAATGATATAACAGATAAAAAATGTATAAAAAGTATATTTTTATATGCTTTATACGTTTTAAAAAAGTATGTTTTTATAAACATTTAGAATAATACAACACATAAAAATGATTCCAATATAGATTTTACATATAAAAAAAACATTAAAATATTTATTCAATCTAGAATAAAAAAACATTGGAGTGAATAAATATTTAAATGTAACAGAATTTTTATTTTTTATTTTTCAAAAGTCAATTATTGTTATAAATATTTTTTCATATTTTCATTCAGTTATTATTATTATTTTGATTTTATAAGCAACATATAGTTATGAACTTTTAAGTATAGCATTAAAAATATACAAAAAAAAATTTCATCAAAAATGTATGATTATTTGGAGGAAAAGTCTTGTAAGAAAATAATATGAAAATTTTATAAAAAAAGAAATTATATGAAAATTTTGATTTAAGTGTGAAATGCTGTGGTATACCGCTTTAAATACCTGTTATTTTTTACCGCTTTGCTATTACATCAGTATTGGTTAATATTTAATTTAATATTTGCAGGATAAAAAAAAAACTAGTATCCAAGGCGGACTACAAAAAATTAATTTTGAAGGAATTTATCTGTTTTTTTTTTTTTATATATTTACCATTAAAAGAAAAAATTAAATTTAAAAAATATGGTTTATATGAACGGCCCTAGATAATTCTTGCTAAACTGTTATGAAAGAATTATACCTCCTTCTATTTCTTTTTAAAAATTAGAACTATAAAAAGGAGATAAAACTACTGTTTTTTTTGTATTTAATAGTTCACATTAATGGTAACTACTAAAATTTGTATAGGTTTTTTATTAATGCCTTTTAATCTTTAATTGTTGATGCGAAGATATTGTTGATTATGAAAAGTTATTTACCAGATTAGTTAAGATAGCTGACGATTGGATGAATGGACATGGGATTATCAAACCCTGGGGCATGGGATTATCAAACCCTGTGGGCATGGGATTATCACAGACGTCTTAAATGTCTCGCAGTGTGGTTCAAAGACTAGATTCAGTGCTATTTCTCAAATTCAGTTCCAGTGAGAACCTATTCCAGGTTGGCCATGCATTACAATTCGTGAATTCCTCTTAACCGATGACAGAGAAGTGCCTGTTTACTTTGCACAAGAAAACACGTTACCTGCACTACACATGCTTGACTTATCTTTTCCCATATAATTTTTTTTCTTATTCTGAAATAAAAAAAAAAAAAGTTCAGGATTCAGGACGTATTGATCGTACTGATCTGGAACGACCTAGACATCAAATACATTAACAATTACAATTTAACATTGAAAAAACAATTATAAAGGTGGTGGAATCATTGTTTCGACTGAAATCTCTATGGTGGTTACACTGACCTCTTGTGCTGATGGCGGAACTATGACTGCTGTGATATCGATATTGTTGATCCGTATGTCAATTGGTGCCAATTATTAATGTCAGGGTATTAGTAATGAATTCATCTCAATGGATGATAAAGCATTACTTCATTGATCTAGGTTTGTTGATGAATGTTTTGAGGATCAAGGTTTTGAACTATAGGACTTACCAGTTCAACTTCCAGGCTTTAATCCTATTGAGTAACTTCAGGACTTCTTCGGAAAACAAATGGCTACTTTAGTTCCCCTCAAAGATCATTAAATAAGCAGAAACAAAAATTTCTCAGTGTGTGGTGTTTTCTTTCAATTGTGCCCACAACTTAATTGGCTGAATGGAAAGCTGATATTGCCAATGTATTACTGCCTGAAACACAGCACAAACTTCATTAAAACCCATTATTTAATTTTTTAACAAATTTTTGCCAATGGATTTTTGTACAAAATAAAAAAATTATTTGTTTTTAAGAATCGTGCTTATTTATTAAAATTATATAAATTCAATACATAACTATTTCATGTATAAATCCCTAAATTTCCTATTTGTGTGTCCATGATCATGTGTTTACAAATTAGGTACATACACATAAAGCACATCATTTTTTGAAGCCAGGGCATTTTGAAGAAATCATATTTACACAGCTAAAAAAAAAGAGCATGCCTTTTTTATTGGAAATTTTAAATACTCAAAAGATTTAGAATATCACCTTGAAAATTTACTACTGAATTTAAATAATCTCTTTTCTCTTAATATATATTTATTACATTCAAAATACGAACTGAGTAAAATGAAAAAAATATAAATTACTTTTTGAGTATTAGTAATTAGTAAAAATAATTAGTATTAATATATATTTATTACATTCAGAATACGAACTGAGCAAAATGAAAAAATATAAATTACTTTTTGAGTATTAGTAATTAGTAAAAATAATTAGTATTAATATATATTTATTACATTCAGAATAATGAACTAGCAAAATGAAAAATATAAATTACTGAGTATTAGTAATTAGTAAAAATAATTAGAAAAATATTTATCACATTCAGAATACGACTTTTTGAGTATTAGTAATTAGTAAAAATAATTAGTATTAATATATATTTATTACATTCAGAATACGAACTGAGCAAAATGAAAAAATAAAAATTACTTTTTTGAGTATTAGTAATTAGTAAAAATAATTAGTATCAATATATATTTATTACATTCAGAATACGAACTGAGCAAAATGAAAAATAGAAATTACTTTTGAGTATCAGTAATTAGTAAAAATGATTAGTATTAATATATATTTATTACATTCAGAGAATACGAACTACGAAAAAAATATAAATAAAAGTAATGAAAAAAAAATATAAATTAAAAAGTTTTTTAAATAACTAATTATTAATAAAAATTAGTAAAAATAATTAATAATTAGAAATTCTTTTGAGTAATTAGTTTTTGAGTATAAGTAAATTTTATAAAGAAGTGAATGAAAAAATATCCAATTACCAATGTAATAAATAGATAAGGATGTAAAAAGTAAATAAGTAATGTATCATGCAAATAATAAGTATTGAAATATTTTTACGTACATTTGTATTAGTCATTTACAAAGGAAATTTTTAAAGAGTTTGAAATACTATAAGTACAATTACATTTTAAATAAAACTTAATAACAGGTTAAAATAATCGGTTTTATTTACAATTTACAGTTTTAGCTAACACAGTTTTATTAACAAAATAAATCTGTGTTAGTGATCAGAAAATAATTAAAAATATCAATTTCCTTTTTAAATAACTTAATTTCTATTAACTAACTAGTCTTATTGCAAAAATTCTGATTAGAAAAGTGCTGAAAAATATTCATGTCTGATTAAATTTAAAAATAAACCTTCAATTAATAGCAATATGAAAAATATAAAAACAGGATTTTTTTTACCAATATTATTGCAAAAGGATTGTTAAATTAAAAAGTTTAAAATTAAAGTTTAGGCATTATCTATAATTCAATTTAATAAACTGCAAAAGTTTAAGAATAACTTCTCTAAAATTTTAAATAAGTTTTGGAATAACTTAAAATAAAAATGAAAAACATAAATAAAAATGAAAAATAATGAAAAATTTTTGTAACCTATGAAAAAAATAACAGCAATAATAATTTTATTGCTTAATACATAAATTACTTTCAGACTTAAGCTAATTTATTAAGAAATTGGGAAGACATATTATCCATTAAAAAGATATGACATGCACATAATCGATAAAAAGGAGAGAGAAAGAGAATCATCTTCATTTCTACTTAAAAGTGCGAAAGCGGAAAAGATAAACAATACGAAAGAAAAAGAAGAAAAAAGAAAAGAAAAGAACGACCTTCAAAAGAAAGAAACAAAGGAAAAATAAAAGGAGGATAATAATCTTTACAGCCCGACTGTCCACAGGCGTTTGTGCTTGACTCTCAAGACATTCATTTTAACAGTCAGAATCGCAAGATAAGAGGCGTGGCTTAAGGAAATCCAAGGCAACGCCTTTCAATCACATGCTCGGTCGAGTTGGCCAATGAACGGTAAAGATCACATCTGAGTGACACGCAGTACCTGATAAAATACGATATCAATTCATTTCCGTCTACGCCTTTTATTTTTTTTATTTTATTTTCCTTTTATTTATTTTTTTTTTTTTCTTCTCTCTCTCTCTCTTTTCTTATTTCAATTTTTTTTTTTTTTTTTCAGGATCGGATCTTTTGAAGCAGCATACGCGCAAGAAGGGAAATCGGACAGGATTTGCAGAGAATTTATTCATTTTCTTTCTTTTTTTTTTTTTTCCATCATTTCGTTTTTTACGGATATTCGTTTTTATTTTTATTTTCATTCGCTTTTCTTTGCTTTTGGCTTTTAAATCGGTGTTTGTTATAGGTCCTTCAATCGAATTGTAAAACCAAATAAAAAAAAAAAATACATATATTAAGGTTAACTTTTATATATAATCAATATTTGCAAGTGATTTTTTTTTCTTCTTTCTTTAAGAAAAAGAAAAAAAACAAGCGAAGGCGAGCCGTAGTTCAAATAACGACTGCATTCAAGATTATTTTTATTTGTAAATAATTCTTGAAGAATATAATCAGTAATTAGCCATTCCAATTTGATACTTTTGTTAATGAAAAATTCGTTAAAGAACTTAAATAAATCATTTTTTTTTTTTTTTTACTCTGACATTTAAACGACTAATTTAAAAGACGAATCTAAAAGCAATAACAATGATAATAATTAGTAAATAAGCAAATGTTACATGCTTTTCAAATTTTTGAAATATAGTTTTTCATCTTTTCTTTTCAACATAATTTTATTTTTAAAGTGTTTTAATGAAAAATATGCGGCATTTTATATGTCATTGAAGAAAGGATTCAACCTTGGAGATTTAAAAAAAAATATCAAGCACATAAAAAAAAAAAAAAAAAACCCATAAAACTAAATAAAAAAACATAATTATAAAAGGCACGGGTTTCGAGTTCGACTCCCGACAGTGTCAGAGATGTTTGTAGTGGTTTGAAATCACTTTAAGCCCTACGTCCCGATCTAATATGATTGTAGAGCATCCTTTCGAGATGCGCTGTCCTCCTACTTCAGACTTCTACTAAGGGTGCTCCATCCCAACAGAAGCTGTCCCCCCTTTTTCCCTCCTTTCATGAGACTACATAGGTTATTAGACTTAGTGCTCTCTACCAAGTGGGATAAGAACAACAAACAACATACTTATAAAAAAAAAAAAAAAAAACTTATTGAGTACATTTTGCTAAAATAAAAATCAATTACAATATTTAAAATTTAATTTTTTTGTAAAATCAGTTATCAGCAATATAAATGTTAAGTGTTAAGCAGAATAAATAAATACAAAAAAGAAATATGAATCACAGGATGATTGTTTATTATTCCATTTACCCTTTTAGATACAAAGACAATTAATTGCTAACAGTGTTTTTATTATGAGAACACATTTGGATGAACAATACTGTGAGATATGGCTATACTTATAGTAAAAAGTACACGAGTGTTACCTGAATACATCATCTGGTATATGAAAGTAGATTTTTAGTTGTAGAATATTTATTATGACTTTTTACATTATTAATATGTAATTATATCTATTAACTGCGATCATAACCAGTAAGCTACCAAATCTTTTAAAGAAATTATAAATTATACAAAATTATAGCTATACTTGTTTTTAATGTATTAATAACATACTTAAAAATTTTGCTAAATATTCCTTTAAAGATACTAATTATTAATAATTGTTCAATTTTCATAACAAACATTCATTTCATTTTAAATAACTTGATTAACATTGGATTCATTGGAGGACATGTTTTCAAAAAGAGCAAACTATTAGTTTCACAAATTATTAAAAATTTTTTTTAAAAATGCTATATGAAGACTTTTTAAATTTTCTTAAGCGTATTTCATGAATTTTTATTTTATTTGTAAAATGAAACCTATTTTTGTAACGTAAGATGCACTTTTTAATAATAACTAAAAAAAAAAAAAAAAAAAACGAATTCATGACATTTTTCAAGAATTTTTAAATAAATATCTATTTTTACTATAAAAGCTTTATTTTATCAGTGGATTAACATGGTCGTATTTTATTAATTTTTTTTTTTTTCAAAACCAGTATTTTATAGTTTAATATGTTTACATTTTGGAAAACATACTTTTAGCCCTGGTGGCGCATTGTAGCAGGCAAGAACGAACATTATAGTGGACAGATTAGTGGTCACCTCAGACCCCTGTAACAAGACCTACCAATTTGCACCAAGTGCCGTAATGACCTGGCTTCTCAAGATCATGTTCTTGATTGTTTGGGGCTCTCCACATAGGACCTTTTTACTGCACTGTTAATTTTTTGGACTTTATCAGAGTTAAAATATCATGGACGTGATCTAGCTCTGCTGGATAGATTTGCAACATCTTTTTGGAAACTATACAATTGCTTAATTTTTGATTGAAGTCAAAATCTCTATTTTGAAATGAAGATTAAATAAAGAGCTAAAATTTTGTTCATACACTTAAAAAGCAAAGAAAAGCAATGTCGCCTCATTGCTTCATTTCACACTTTTAAAAAACCTATTGTTAGATATTGTTTTCATATAGCAAATGAAAAAGCATTTCCAATTTTGAAATTTTTGTAACACATGGACAACTATGTTTCTCACTTAAGGCTAACAATCTGCACCACGATATTGTAAAAGAGACTTAGACTAAAACAAGTCGTCTCATTGGATGCCATAGATACCTCATCTCACTATTACCAAACTTTTATCAAGCCTATTGTTAGATATTGTTCACATAGAATGGTAAAAAAAGAACATTTATTTTCAATAAACTGAATCAATTCTGAAAACCTTTGCACAACATATACAACTATGATTTCTCACTTGAGGCTAACAATCTTCACATAACTTTGCAAAAGAGTCGAAGTATAAAACGACAAGTCTTCTCATTGGAAGCCACATTTTCTTTATCTCGTTATTAACAAACTTTTATCAAGCATATCGTTAGACATTTTTACATAGAATAGATAAATAAAAAAGGCATTTATTTTGAAAAAGCCAATTTTGAAAATCTTTACACAACATACACAACTATGAATTCTCATTTGAGGCTAACAATCTTCACACAACATTGAAAAGAGCCTTAGTCGACTCATTGGAAGCCACAATTTCTTCTCGCTTTTACCAAAGCCTTATCGAGCCTATCGTTAGATATTGTTTACATAGAATGGATAAATAAAAAAAAAAAAGGTATTTATTTTCAAGAAACTGAGCCAATTTTGAAAAACTCCTTTGCACAACATAGACAACTATGAATTCTCACAGGAGGTTATCAATCTGCTCAACATTGCAAAAAAAAAGCTTCAGAACAGAACCGCAACAATACCAACTCCACTAAAGTTTCACACACAAACCTTCCTATGATAACGGCTAAACTGTCAACATTTTCTCTTCCTCTCTTCTTCCCTGTGGAAACCAGACGACATCTAATCGATCAAATACCCAGGAGGGGTCAACAATCACGCCACGACACTCTGAGGCCAATTATGGCACAGCCCTACCGTAATAATAATAAAAAAAAAAAAGTTCTCTGTGGTTTGGGAATACTTTTTTTCCCCTGCCCGTCTGCTTTCTGTTCCTTAATAAGAGCATGGAAAGAATCGTAAACGTCAAGGTTTCGATTTCTCATTCATTTCCCCACCCCCTACCAGTAGACAAGAGGGTGGGGCTGTTTTGGAAGTCAATAGAAAAGAAATGTTCTGAATCTACTAGTATTATTTTAAGTTACTTGTTACAATGATATAGGCTTGTAGTATCTATAAATAAACAGATGTAGAAGGCTAGACTTAAACATATATTTGTTTCGAGTAATAGTAACACTAAAGTTCTAAAAACTAAAATGGCACAATTGGTGTTAAGAATAAATTGCTGCTTTATTTAATTGATGCAACTTCAAAACTAATACTTGAAGAGTTGGGCATGCTCAATTAGAACTCTAATAATGTTCTCTTAATATAAACAGAAAAATATAAATTAATATGCAGATTTAATTAATAAGACTCGATCTTCACTCTTGAAGAGAAAGTAAATAATATAAACTGATATAAGTATTTACTTAACATGATGATTGTAGTTTCCTTAGAGACTTTTCCTTTCAACAAAGAAGCCTTGCAATATAAAGTTATATATCAATTAAATTAATATGACTATTGTTTTCGCAGAGCAATCTCCACTGTTAAGATAATTTCGCAGAAAATAGTACAATGTAAAATTTATATGTAACTCTAGCCAGGAGCTCATCCAGTATTTTAATTTAGAGGGGGGATGGTAATCAATAAAATAAAGCTTAACAGATTATAAAAACTCAGTAGGTCATTATAAACTATAAATAATAGAAAAGCTATCAAAAATTCATATTTCAATTATTTTATTAATCATTTTTACATCACTAATTTAAATCAAATACATAAAAAAAAGAGAGCATTAAAATTAATAAGAATTGTATAAAAAATTAAATTTAAATTTAAAAAAAAAAATTTCATAAAAATTTATTAATTAAAATTTAATCATTTTTTTTTTCTCTTTGACTAGCTCATCGACTAAATCTTTTATGTCAACTTCAATGTTTTTATTAATATTTAATAAAACTAAACCAGGAAAAACACCGGCTTGATGAATACATTCAGACAAGGTAATAAAATTGACAATGATAAGAAACACACACAGATTCATTGAAATATTACATATTTAACAAAATGCTATTGGGCCTAAGTGAGAAACTGTCAGATTTTGAACGCGGTTCTTATCGTTTGAAATCCATCAGTCCAAACATCAAGCTACATCCCGCAAACCAACAAAACACATCATTCTATAATAAAAGCAAAATTTACAAAGCTTCGGAAGCAAAATTTTTTTAAGGAATGTAAAAAGAATAGAGAAAAAAATTCTGAAAAAAAAATATTTAAAAATATTACAATTTATATCTTTTCCCATTAAGACCTGACAATTTTTTGTAAAAGAAATGTATTCATTATTTAGTAAATAAACATGCACACTAAAGATTTTTTAAGAAAATGCTAAAAACCTGCCGATCTTGTGTCTGATGTGATATATTTTACCAAACATAGACTTTTATTGCAAAAATAAAGAAAACTCATATGCCAAATTGATAACTGAAAAAAGTACTTAGCTATCTATTATTACACTAAATAGTTCAATTATTATTATAGATCATTTATATTTTTACTATCCGTTAGTTCAATTGATATCCATTAGTTCACTTTTGTATTATTGTAGATCATTTATATTTTTGCTATTCATTAGTTCAATTGATATTTTGTTACGATTCTAGGTCATTTATATTTTTACTATCAATTAGCTCAATTGATATTTTGTTATTAATGCAGATCACTTATACTTTTACTATCCATTAGTTCAATTGACATTTTGTTATTACGCAATTACCTCGCAATCACACTTTTAAAAGTAAATAAATCAACACATAAATTGGTATGAGCCCATTCAAACACTTTTGTGGTCGCAAATTGCTTTTGAATAGCCCACTGGAGAGCATTCCTTCCACTGAAAACATGATAAATGGATAAGACCTTTGAGTAATTGCTTGCGAGCACCTCTAACCACACCACATCCAGTCTCTTTAATAAGTATTCATGGCATGCAAAACTTTCCGCTGTAGTCGGCGTCTTCAAAAGACGTGTCAAACTGCTCCTGTGGTTTGCCTATGCACGACTTTTTTAAGCACAGAGAGTTTCTGTGACCTCGTCAGTCGCAGTGCCATCCTCCCCCCTCCCCTGCCCTGTTTTTACTTTCGGGTCACAGAGGAACTTGTCAGTTTCCTTGATAAGACATCAAGTAGCTCTTCTGTGTTTGAATGATAAGCGTCCTCTTATCTGTATTAATCACAGCAATTAGTTGGTTCGCTGTGCGCGCATCATGCATCAACAAATTTTGGTGGAGTGAGATTTGTTTTGACTTTAAAAAAAATTATCTATTTATTTTTGCTGTGATAGGAAATTTTTCTGGTAATTTCTGTTTTTCAATTCCTTCTATTAGCTCACACTCTCCCGATATATATCTTGTTCAAATATTCAATCGTTCATAAAATACTTTTTTTATTCATCCGCTCAAGTTCAAGTACATTTTTTTTTTTTTGAACTTGTAGTGAACGACACTGGATGTTAATACAGTTTTTCAAATATTAATTAATTCATTAAATGTAATTAATTAATTTTAGTTTTTTTAGATTTAAGTTGCATATATCTACCAATAGATGGCCCCAGATAAACTTAAAAAAAATGAATGAAAATTATTTATAAAGGACTTTCTGCAATATAGTGAAAAAAAAAAAAAAAAAAGAAGGAATTGACTTTTAAAAAAATTTTTTTTTTTTTTTTTGTATTACTTTTTTTGTGATGATTAATGTAATTAAGTCCAGTGTTAATAAATTCCGTTAAGAGGGTTTTAATTTATTAATTAAAGCCCTCACCCTCACCTCTTTGATGTAGTATAATCTTATAAAAGAGTATCGTAATTTGGATGAATACTAAGTATATTATGGGGTAAATGATCTAAACAAGAGTTTTAAATAAATGTGAAGTATGTTTAAAAACTATAATAACACATAATGGCAATCTATTTTAATAATTACAATTCACTTATAAAATATTTCTTGAAAGGAATATAGGATTCTGCTTTGAAATGTGAAGAGATTTTATTGTATAAGTTGTAGTTAATATCCATTCTGTGAACAGACAGATAGTTTGAATTCTGCTAATATTGTCAAGTATTATTTAAATAAATATAATTTAGTTTATTCCAATACTTTACTTCTGAGATTCCAGTCAAAATATTTAAAAGTAGCAGTTTGAAATATATAAAGAAGTCAAAATAATTAAAGAAGTGTTTTAGGGCCTGATGGTCGAGTGACTAGTGCTTTCGGGTTCGAGTCCCGATGATGCCATGGATGTATACAAGGGTTCTGAATCCACTTTAAACTGTATGTCCCGGTCTAATATGACTGTAGAGGATTTGCCGTAGGGCTGACAACTCTACCCTCTAAACGAAAACATCTCCTGTCTCAAAATCTAACAGTAGGCAGACGGCCTTGGCCCATCATGGAAATGTTGCGCCAATGAAGAAGAAAAGCTATTTTAAGAATTTTTAAAGTATTTTTTTTTTTAATATTAGATTCATCTATCTTCTAAAATTTAAAAAAAAATCATTAACAAAATATGATTACTAATATATCAATCAAAAAATATCTAATTTATATTTTGAGGTGTTCATGTTTGTAACCATATTTATTTTGGAAAAATTTAACAAAACCATCCAAACTTAGAAAAAGAAAATATTTATAAAAGAGAACAATCAAATTACTTTTTCCCCCTACTCTCAACTTTTGAAAAACTGCGATCGCGGATTACAGTTTTCATAAGAAAGGAATAAACTCATAGCACTCCAAAAATACAATGGATAAATATACCATACAGATCAAAATCAAGCATCTTAAATCTCCTAGTTTCCATATTTCCATTCATCTATCAGATTATAACGCTCAATAGACCTCACAGGTATATCTATCCAAAAAGCACCAGGCAAAAAAAAAAAAAAAAAAAAAATTCTCCTCGACGATATGTTTATTTAACCTGTCCACAAAACCCCAAAATCTCCTTAAAAATCCAATAGCTTCTTCTTCCAAAATTCGAATATGAACCATCTTTTGTCGCACTCCCTATTATCATACCACTCCAGATCAAAACGAAAATCCTCTGGCACTGAAGGATCTATAAACTTTTGGCCTGGCCTGTTTACTTACGAAGTCGCCATTCCCTGTAAACGATAGGGCCACTTTACCTTTTGATGTACGACGTATATCTTTTCTAGGGTTCAACGCTGAGGATTTTCAGATTGGTAGGTGGCGTGGTATCATGCTCACGTCTAGCATACTTCAAAAAGAGAGACACGTTTCGTGTACCATTCTTTGCAGAGAGAGGGGGATATATTCGGCCGTCAACTGTGGAAGGAAAAGGGCTTGCTTCTACCAGAAAGGGGGGGGTCCACAGAATAAAGAGTGCCCCCTCCCTCCCTTTGATTTCGGTGAGGATAAGGGTACAGAAGAAGGGATGTCGTCTCAAACAGACACTGTCATGAGATCTTGACATAGTAAAAGAAGAAGGAAATGGTGAAAAAAGAAAAAGAAGTAGAGAGAGAGAGAGAGTGGTGGGCAGGGGGTAGAAATGAGGTAAAATGTTTCTGTCGATAAAAGACCTTTCAACGCGACTTTACCTGAATGGAGAGAAGTGGAATCTTAAGATCTTCGGTATTTTTCGGCCAAGTTTTGGCAAGTTTTTTTTTTTTTTTTCGAAGATCACTCAACGTCTCTGCGGAGGTTAAATAATCATTTTGGGGTTGGTGGTAAATTGAAAGTGTCTCTGGGTGTGTTGTTATTAGTGAGGTTTCGATTTTTAATGCGCTATAATACTGTATTTTTCATTAAAGAAAGTGAAGAAATTGTCTGAAGATTAGAAAAAAAAAAAGGTAATTGAAAAGCATACATAGGTTTCAAATAAGGTATTTTCACTAAATAAATTACAAAAATTATGAACCAATTTTGATAAAAGAAACATGAAATAAAAATGTAAAAAAATAATATAAATCAATTTTAATGATGGAATATATATATATATATATATATATATATGTGTGTGTGTGTGTGTGTGTGTGTATGATTGTTATACCTTGATTGATTAAAAGTATTTAATATATTAATCCAATTTTTATAAATTCATAGTAGGCATGTATTTTTTTAAACCACACTAACTTTATTAAGTAAAAGTGTGAACTGATCATTATTAAATTTAAACATAATCATCTATTAAATTTAAAAATAATCATCTATTAAATTTAAAAATAAAATAATTTCAAGATAAACTTTTTAAAAGTTTTATTTGAAATATATTGGTATGAAAATAGTTCATTTGAAAGTATGTTAATTTCAAGTTATTTACTATTATAAAATAATCACTTAATTTGTAGAAAAGTTTTGTCATGCATTATATAAAACATTGCGCCTCTGATAACTTTTAAAATAATTTTATTGTTTTGTTAATCGAATAATATATCAAAAATTTTAATCTGATTAATTTTAAATTATAATTTTATTTTTTTTTAAAAATATGATGAGGTTATTTTAAAAAATATTCTGAAACCGAAATGTGTTCTTGCGTGAATTGTAAAACTTATTGCCTTTAAAATTCAATTCAATTTTTTTCTTTTTGCTATTTTTACTCCTTGTATTATCTTCTTAATAATGATGAGTAATAATAATTTTTGATGATTAATAACACAAAAAAAGTTCAACGTAATCTTTTCAAAGTAGTGGACAAATTCAAAACTGAACAAATAAATTGTTTACATAATTCAAATATTGCATGAGTTTAAATGAATACCACATTAAGAGTAATTAATAAGAAAGGACAAAAACAACCGCAAAAATACTTTGCTTTAAAATTTGAAACATTTTAAATAATTAACTAACAAGATAATAAATTTTGAGTGAAATTAAATCTTTTTTAAGTGTATGGTTATTTGTGTTTTAATAGAAATTTTATAAAGAGATTTATAATTAATTTTTAAAACAATGATCAGTTTTAAGTGTTGACTTGACTATATCATTAAAATTAACAAGTTATTTAATTTATGACCTTGTCTATGCCAAATCTATAGGTCAGAAATTACGTTCATTTAGCTCGAGAAGTAAGAGTGAGGGAGTGTATGAATCCTTCAGATGTCATGCTTGAGGATATTCATTTAAAATTGTGGTGACAAAATATGGGTGCAATGTAGCAGTAGTGCTCCTTAATAATTCTGAATATTTTATGTATCTTAAGTTCTAGTGTCAAATGATCACAAATAAAAATTCTCGGCATTAGAAATCAATAACAAGAACAAAAATTTGTAAAAATATATAGTAAAAAAAATAATAAAATAATTTAATATAAAATCATTGCTTCACTTTATCACATTTTGTACACGATCCCTTGTGCTTAAATATAATATTAAATGGAGCTTAAAAGTCACTATCAGAGCTAACATCAGAAAAAAAAAAAAAAAGGTTTTAGTCATTCACTATAGGGTAACCGATACCACTAGGTGTGCTATCATCTCCCCAAACTGCTCAGTTTACTTGAGGTCACATCGAAAGTACACGTCTTGGAGTCTTAGTAATCTTGTGAATAGCGTGTTTATGTGTGTAAGTCTCGTATTATTCTGCCATTTATAATAGTGAAGTAAGGTATTTTTATGAAATAAAATAACATTCACATTCAGTTAAAAGTTAGGCATTTTTGGTATGTATTGGTATTTTAGGTATTTTTGGTATTATAATGGTATTTCTGCAAAATTAAATAACATTGACATTCAGTTAAAGTTAGAGCAATGACTATTGACATTTAAACATTTTAATTAAAACAATTATGTCTGTCCAATAGCATAATGATAAAAAAAAAAGCAAAAATTTCGGGGAAGCAATAATTTTCATTCTGTTGATATTGACCAATCACTTTTATTTGCTTTTCTAGATACAAACGGAAACAAAATTCTTCTGAATAAAATATCTACAATAAATAATACTGGCTAATTAATTATTAATAAATTTGAATTAATCAATTTTTTTAGATGGAAAATTTTCCATTTTTAAGTTTGAATAAGAACACATATTTTTTTCTCCCTTTATTCTTGATTTAATATATTTTTCATTTGTTATATTAGTTTAGTTTTGGCTATAAGAAAGGTAATAATTTTTATTAAAAAAATCTCAATCTAAATTTGAAACGATTCACAAAAATTGTTATATTATAGACTTTTTCTGAAATTACAAAAATTACATTAAAAAAAAAAAAATGTCAGTTCAATGTAAATGGCCAAAAGACCTCGATAAAGAAAAAAAGTCATTTAAAAGATTTCTGTACTGATTAATTTTACATTAATATCTAATAATAATTAATTTTACATTAATTGCATTATTTAAATTTTAATGGTAAAAAATTATAACAGATTTGAAGTATTAATGTGACGCAATATTGAAGAGCTGCTCGATCAGATAAGATAATTGCAAAGTTTGTAATTAGTTTATACATTTTAAAAATTCTTTAGAACAGCATCCTTTCGAACTTCAAGTTAAAAAAAATAAATAAAGCAGATTTATTAAGTTACTATTCACTCCTAAAACCAAATAGTAATTCCTATAATTTTAATCAATAAGTTTTTTATTATGTATATATGTATTTTTAGATTTCTCAATGCATTGCACTTCAAAAACACAAAGAAGAATTATGCATTACTCCTCACAATTTTACAAAAATAGTTCGCAGTTACAAAAAGCATCAAAAATATGTTCAACCTAAATTAAATATGATGGAACAAATAATCAAAATCGGCCAAGTAATAATACACATACAACACATATACGTACATTTTACATTACATTTATCAATTGTAGTTATAAACTAAATACTACCTATCGAATATTTAGCAAAAGATAAAGTTTTGTTAATATTTTAATTATTAAAGTTAATATTTTTTGTTATATTATTATTATAAGTTAAGTTTTTGTTAATATTTTTATTTGAAAAATAACTTCTTGATTAACTAAGAACATTAACATGTGTAACGTAGCGCAAGAACATACACTCAAATTATAAAGCAAATATATTCAAGCTCCTTAAAACTTATGTAAATCAAAACTTATTAAATCTAATTGAAATTTTATGCTAAGAAATATAACCTACAACACATAAAAGAAACTTGGAACTTTCGTTAGAAAACTATTCTTTCTAGTTTACGTAATGAAACAGCATCCAGAAATCTATCGATATAACAGTATATATCGAATAGTATCTGTCAACATAACTTAACAGTACTTATGCTTATAAACATAATACTAATACTTATCAACATAACATTAGTTGTACATAACAAGTACTCATAATAATTGAAGCATGACGTATGGAATATCAACAGAAAAGTTTTCACAAAAATGCATTCATATGCATCATAGATACAAAAATATAAAAAAGGAGCATTATCCTGAGAAGTATTACCCAATTTTCAAGAAAATATTCAACAAAAATATTCAAACTGGACTGGAGATTTTTGCATTCCTATCGAATGACGCAAATAGATTTCGTTTATAATTCCATATAATCTATACTGCGCCAGAGATTTTTGCATTCCTATCGAATGGTACAAATAGATTTTTGCTTATAATCTCATATACGAGTCAATATATCATTCAAATAGAAATCTATAATGATTTCTTATAAAGAAGAAAAATATATTCTAATGAGCCAATCATAGTAAACTGATTGAATAACTAAAAAAAAAAAAAAAAAAAAAAATCAATAATAGTTTAAAATAGTTTCGTAGTATAAAAATACAAATTAGCATCATTAATTTCATCACGTTTTGCCAATAAACAATTCGCATCAATTGAAGCTTAACATTACGACACACAAATAGAAACATCCCAACAAAAAAAATCTGCCATGGAAAAAAAAGCATTCTTCAAAGATTCCGATTTCCAATCAAACGTTCTTTGAAGAGATTCTCAACACTGAAACACATGTAAAAGATTACGGGGCCAATTAAATTCGCTCTTAATCTTATTACACTAATGAATATTTAAGTTCGTATATTTACTCGCAGATTAGAATTAATGATACGGATTATACTGATAAGCAGTGACTAGGTCTTATAAGGAACAGAACGCCAACCCTTAATAAGACCATTCACAATAGCCAGATCCAGTAATTCAGAAAAAAAAAACCAACAATATCACAAACGCAATGTTTTGCCAACAAGTAACTCACATTAATTGAAGCGTACCACTGGAGCACACAAAACATAAAAGTATCCACAAAAAAATTGCCTCCCTGCATAAGCTCCAGAAGAAAAAGAGGCATTCTCCAAAGACACCTCCACCCCTACATCCCCAACCCCCTAGTTCTCAATCAAATATTCCTCGGGAAAGGTTCTCACACCCAAACGTGTGCAGGAAGAGATCTCTTGCGGGCTCTTTCTGCGTTCCAATCGCTTTTGCTGGTAATCTCGTTACACTAATGAACAGCAAATCTATATCAATGGTAAGGCGTCGGCAAACGAGATTATGGGTTGTTACTGCGATACTCCTGGGTAAGTACCCGGGGAGTGCTATCCCGCAGAAAAGAAGATACTACATGTTTAGTTGCTGTTTATGCGGGGCGGAGCCAGCTTGGCATAGCATGTCAGCTTTTGTGCATTTTTGGAGATTCAAACTGAAGACTTCTTCTTCTTCGTCTTTTCCCTTTTTTAGTTTTTTGAGAAAAGGAGTTGCGATGCGTGAACTAGATGGGCCATGGTAACGGAGAGAGGCGCGTCGATAGCATTAAATTGTCGTTTCTTACGCTTTGATGATTTGAAGTGAAGGATTACTGGCGGATGTGTTTGGAAGCAGCGACTGCGATTTTATGTCTCTCTCTCTCTCTGTTGGAAAATCAAAATTGTTACACCAGAGAAGGGATACAGAAAAGATAAATTCATTAAGAATTATACGCTCTCTGCTAGGATTGTAGAGTGGCAAGTGGTTTTTAATTTTCTGTTTAAGGAGGGGTAGAGGGGGAGGATCAGCAATTTTCATGGAGGACTTAGTAGGTTCAAATGGCTTCTGTTGCTTGCATCTGTGCTGTACATGGCCAAGTGTGGAAGCGTAATTAAAAAGTATTGATTGGCGTATAATCGGGACTTTTGAAGAAATTCAGACTCTTTGTTGTCGTTTATTTCTTGCGTTAAGTAATATTTCAGGATTAGTGTTTAATTATAATTGTTTATACAAATACTCTATCAAATCTCTCTCTCTTAGTTTTACGATGTTGCAATTATGCATTAAAAAACTTTGAAATTATTATTATATATATATTTTTTATTATATATGTTTTTAGTTTTTAGTAAAGTATTAAAGGATTAAATTATTATACTGCCAAAGGCGTTTTTGTGTGTTATTCTATCATCTAAAGTTTTGAAAAGAAAATTTTTTTAAATTACACGATATTAAAAAAGAAGTATGTGCATATATTTTGTATTACATTTAATACTTTAGCTGTGTTTAATCTTTTTCTAATGGAGAATTTCATGCTTTAAACAATTATCTTTATAACTATAGCATTGACACTCTAGCTAGAGCTCGGCTGAAAGTCTTTTTTCAAACCATAATTTTTACTTCCGTAATATTCTATGCCTTCAAGAAAAGTAAAATGTGTTAACATTATCTGTTTGATAAATAGCAAATGAATCAAAAAGTTCTTAGATTTTATATCTTAAAATAATTTTCTTGAAGCGAAAAATTGATTTTTTGCCGTTCAGCTTATAAACAGACATGTACAACGATAAAATTACGTTATTTTGAGTATTATAGCTGAAAAACCACTTTTTTTTTTTGTTTATAAATACTCATATACGGTACAAACATTATTTATTTAAGTTTACTGATGAAAAATAAAAGGAAACGCTTAATTTTTTTTTTTTTTTTTTTGATAAATCTCTCAATAAATTTAATGATAGGCACTTCTGTAATTGCTTTTTTTTTTTTTTTTTTTTTTTCAAAATGATTATAAAAAAGGATTTGCATAAGTCGCAAATATTATATCCTTGATTTTATATTTTTGTTTTCATTCAAAGTATTCCTTGAAGTAACTTATTCATTTTAAAAGAATATTTAACGTTTTCATGCATTCATTATTTTGTTTTATATGGTGATCTCTTATTTTTGCATTACAATCTACAAAGGGTAAATCACTTAACATACACAGCTCATTATCTGTTACATCTGATAAAATATTTATCGACAATTCTGAGCTGATTACAAGAATATTACATTAACTGATGCGACGTTATAATATATGAACTGATGACGGAAAAGTCACAATCTGCTTTGCCCCGAATCACGAAGGTAGTATGTGGAGAGGACACGGACTAACAGAGGAGGTTCAAAGCATAATGTCGGCCCGGGTGCAAAGAGGGTTTTGACAAATTAAAATGGTCGTCCATCAAGACTGCGTCCGCTTTGTGTAGTCCAGTCGGATCTAACCACTTCATAAAGCCCCTCGCGAGGGTTGCAACCTCTCAGTCATAGAGGGCACTCAAGCAAGCCTAAAATATCATTAGGGATGGAAGGATGCATTTCAATGCCCACCGCTCTTGGGAGTGAGAGAAGATTCTTCTCCTCCGGGCCTGTGATTCTTATTTCTTGCCATGTTAAGGAATGGGTATTCTTTGCGATTTCCATTGTGGGGAAGGGGGGAATTTTTGAAAATCTACTGTGCTAAAAGCTATATTATCACCTGTAAAATAATAGGGATGTAGGGTTTGTACGTGATTGAAGTAATTGCTATGTGTATTTTGTTGTTGTGCTATGACATATGCATTTAATTGCAATGTTTATTACATCAATAACCATGTGCACTTTCATCATCATATGCATAATGGTATTCTTTGTGATTTCCATTGTGGGAAGGGGTGGGGGAATTTTTGAAAATCTACTGTGCTAAATGCTATATTATCACCTGTAAAATAATAGGGATGTATGGTTTGTACGTAATTGAAGCGTTATGTTTTTCTGCAATGTATATTTTAAAACTGCCATGTGTATTTTGTTGTGCTATGGCATATGCATTTAATTGCAGTGCCTGTTGCATCAATAATCATGTGTATTTTTGTTATTTACCAAAGAATCTACAGCAAGTGATTAATTAAAAAATCATTTTGTATAAAGAATGATGTGTTTTATTCAATTTAAGTTATATTAATGTAATTACAAACAATATAATGAACTAATGCTTTTATATCACATTTAACGTACTGTAGTTTCATTATTATATCTAATTAAAGATTTTTTTATTTGAACTGTATATCTTAATCCTGTTTAAAGATTTACATAAATTACTCAAACATTTTTTAAAAATTAAAGATAAAATATAAAATAAGCCCTTTAATTTTTATTGTTTTTTATTCAATAATAAATGAAACAATTATTTTAATAAATTAAACTATTAAATAAGCTTATATAATAACTTTATATAAATAAGCTTATAACAAATATTGTTTGCTAGTTTTATAACTTGACATCGCTTAGAGTTCAGTGTGTAATTCAAATAAAGAAATAAAATTAATTACAAAAAATAGGACGTACAGAATCTCACATGTATTTTTTTTTTTTTTTTTTCTATATTTAATGGAATTCTGTGAAATATAATCCCGATTTCCCTCTTTTTATAAATGACAGAACAGTTTTGTAAATAATGATGCTATGTTCAACAATCGTAAATTTTTTTTTTTTTTTTTTTTTTTTTTCCTGTGCTCATTATACTTCTGGATGTATCATTTGCATATAATGAAATAACTGCTAAGTTTGTTCGTTAGCGTACACTTCCGTTTTAATACATGTTTCCCTCTTCAATTGACTTGTCATGTTTGGCAATTTGAAGCATCAAAAACGATGCACCTTGCAAATGATGAGTGCAAACAATTGTGTTTCGAAATCCTTGGACTGTGGTTAAAAACGAAAAGAAGCGCACAAGTCAGACCAGTTTCAGGGTTAAAGTGTGTGTCTAGTTGGTTTTGGAAACTGGTGAAACCGATACTGTCGCCGAGTTAGAGGAGCTATCATCTTACTCTATTTAGGTGGAGGACTCAATTGTTTCAAGGACATCGACTTATATTTTATCAAAGATTTTTATTGAGTTACAATTGATATTGTAAATTTTGTGGTGTTTTTTTTTATTATTGCTTTTCTTTCAGAATGAGATAAGAAAGGTATAAAATTAAGGAAGTTGTAGGAATAAATCAATTATACGGAAGAGTAAATTCAATATTTAAATAAAAAAAAAAAATTAAATTATTGAACATAAAATTCAATCTGTACTTGAAGTACAATTGATATTGTAAATTTTGTGGTATTTTTTATTATTGCTTTTCTTTCAGAATGAGATAAGAAAGGTATAAAAATTAAGGAATTGTAGGAATAAATCAATTATACGGAAGAGTAAATTCAATATTTAAATTAAAAAAATTAAATTATTGAACATGAAATTCAATCTGTACTTGAAGTAAAAGATTATTGTCATAGCTTGGTTTATAATTAACTGAAAGATAAAGAGGTTTTAAATTTAATTCATACAGAAAGTAATGTCGCTTCTATTTATAAACACTAACTTATTATTAAAACTGCTATATGAATAATGAAAGTTTATCATTTTGATAAAAATAAGTCTGAAATAAAATTAAATGCAACGAAAAATTTTATAAACACTATTTTTAAAATTCATAGAATATTTTAAAATTATAATAAAGTAAAAGGAAATATATATATATAAGAATAGATAGGGGGTCAATTTAGTTTAAAAGCAGCTTATGAAAGGTTTTTTTATTAAATTTTCCAAGATACGCCCAAAATATGACACATTGTTCGAATACAAAAATTACTGATTAACTAAAATTGTATTTTGTACGAAATTGCACAATTTCATTGAAATTGTAATTGTGTATTGTAAAGTAGAAGAGACAGTTAAGGAAAAATTAAAAGGATGCAATGTGCTTTTTCTTAAAAACCAATTGTTCTAACGATTACAACGTTTTAGACCAACTCTTATTTACAACCAAAGGATAATTTTTTAAATGGCTTAAATCATATCAAAAAAGATGTAAATAAAGGAATTATATTTTCTACAAATATTAAATATTTCTTTAGGAATATTCTCTTCATTTCTTAAATTCATTAAAGTTGTAAACACAATTATGTTCATGATTTTAAAAGTAAATAAAATAATTTTTAAAAGTAAATAATAAAATTAAAGTACGTTTTAAATCGGAAAACAAAACCCTTAAAAAGCCCTTTAAAACATGAACATTCTTAATCTTTAATAAGAAAATAAACTCTATTAATCATTTGTTTACAAATAAATTATAAAACTTATCAAATAAATAATTTTCACTAATTTGCCTTACTATTATTTATGCGCAATTTAATTTATATATTCAGAATGTTAGCCTATTTTCTTCGCAGTCGCAAAAATCATAAAATTTTCAATTTGCTAAAAAGTTCCTTTATGAATCACTACCATTTATTTAAAGCATAAAGGCAGTATAAATAAAAATTTTTGCGTGTTCACTTAGTATGAAGATAATAACTTGATAATCTGAAAGGCTAAATTAAATTTAAAAAAATAATCGCTTTGTCATTAAATGCATAGTTTTATTAAAAACAATATTATGTTGAACATAGATCGAGAAAAAGTACTAATTGAAAATAATAAGAACTTTAAATATGTTGGCATATATCGAGATAAAAAACCCTTTCCTTTTTATTTTAATTAAACGATTCCTCATCACGGATGATAAATTTTAATCACGTCTATGATATGTATACAAATTTATTATAAGTTTGCAATTGTATTATAACAAACATAACGCAATGTCAAACAACATTAACATCAGTGAGAGACAAAGATATCGTGAATGCATCTCAACCTCAGCCTCGATCCACTTTATCATCTGCGCACATCTCTATCACGAACCTTTCAATGCTGTCAACGCTGACCGTGCAGCTGACAGGGCTCCATGAAAACGACATCTGCCATGAATTTTTCGCCCATTCCGAGAGAACAAGGCAGCCATCCCCCCTCACCCCTCGAATACCCTCTCTTACAGGGTCGACCGCTTATAAATAAAATAAAAATCCCCACAGCGAAAACGCATGAGGGCTGGCCCAAAGGGTCTCTCTCCAACGACAACCTGAATTGAGTTGTAATTGGGGCACAATTGAGAACGATGTTGCCCCGATGCAGCAGTTCCCAGCCTCATTTGAATACAAGGCGAGGGTCTATTATCGCATCAGGCTAATGATTTTCGTTAAGGGAGGTGTCCCTAGGGTGTAGAGTGATACCTGATTGTATTAGCAGTAAGGGGGGAGGGTAGAGGATGTCGAGGGGTGTAAAACGATGGGGTGGGTCTGGTCAATTTCGGCTTTGCTTTGATGTGGGTGGGCAAAAACCTTCTCGGGGAGAAGGTTTCAACTGCACACAAGGAGGGATGATTGAGATGATTTCACTGTGAAATTCTCATGGCTACTGCGTGTGTCTTGGTACTTTGTATTTCCAGGAACGGTAAGGAGGGTCTTGTTTATTTCGATATTACTTTGACAAAAGCACTTCCATTCTTCTTTTCTACAATAAATTTCGATGTTTAAATCGTTTTGCATCTTTATTTACAGAGAAGCATCAGAAAGCTTTGTATCAGATCGATTGATGGTTAGCCTTGGACAAAAATAATTTACAATGGGGCTTTAACATGAAAACGTCTTTTTTTGTGAAAATGCAAGGATTACTGTGATCATTTCGATACTTAATACCTTAATACTTCCAGGAAGGGTTGTTCTGTATTTTTTTGAAGAAGGTATTATCTGCAGCTGTAAGTAGCTGATTGTTACAACTTTTTACTAAAGTACTTTGTAAGACATTTATCGAAGTGTTACTGTATTTGAAATCGTAATGACTACTTTAACTGTTTTCGTTTTATCTCAATGAAACATTAAAAAGTATTGCATCAGCTTGTTTCTACTCATCCGATTTAAATTTTAGCTACAATGTTTAATAGGTTATTAGAAAAAATGTCATTAATAATATATCTTTGACTAATGTCTAATTCATAAATTCCGCTACAAAATCTTATAACGTCACATTCGGAGATGGTAATTACTAATGTATTGTTTTGTTTTTTTAATCATTTCCTTTTTTCATACTTTTTAATATTTTTATTTATTATCATTTTGCTTTTAATTTTTTGTATTAAGAATTTCAGATGTGTATTAGAATTAATATTTTATTCATATTTAAAGTGAATGAATATGATGGATACTATAATGAATATTATGGATTCAGCTATAATTTTTAATCTCATAAATTAGAAAAAGATTATTTAAGTAATTTTTTGATATTTAAGAATCTGCATTTATTGTTGGATAAGATCCGGAACATATTCGAAGTTTGAAAAGTTATATATTATTAATATCAGAATAATTTACGCAAGGAATCACTTATTTTTTTTTTTTAAAAAATTCATAATTAAACTTCCAGTTTGTTCATATTATGTTGATATTTCTTGTGACTAAGCATCTAGATAAATTGTTGAATTTTATTTACTCTTAAATAAAAACAATAATTCTAAATGCAAAGTAAAAAGTTTGTTTATTGTAGTCTTTAAAAAACAGAAAAATAAATTTATGTTTCACAAGGGTCTTAATGCAAACTATCGCTTGATATCTAATAAAACTTTTTATATTTTTTTGAATACTTAAACAAAAATTTTTAAACTTTTATATGAAATATGAAATAAAAGGAAACTCTGAAATGAAAAGAAAATGTTTTATTCATTTTTATGAGTGATTTAATGGTTCATGTTCCGTATTAGGAAATACTACCGTTATGTAATAAAACATTTCTAACTGAACTTTCGTGAAAAGGAATAATACTTTTATTGTTAGTTAAACTAAATTGAGAATTTCAAGTTATTCTCTATGATAATATATAGAGAATAATTATATACATATGTGTGTGTTTAATAAAATTTCTTGCATGCTCATCAGTTCCATTCTCTTAATTTAGTTTCTTTTAAGATTAGAAGATGGCGCCACATTACAATTTTCAAAATTTTTCGTAACAATGACGGTTAAAACTTTTAAATACTACTTTTTTTTTACTCTCTCGTTTTTAATGTGTACTTATATATATATATATGATTTATAAAATTTTATTTAACAATTATCCTTATATTGAGAATAAAAATACATAAAGTCGTTACATAATTATTTTCTAATTAGCATTTGTCAAAAACCTTTTCGTATGTAGAACACATGGTAAAATATTTGAGTTATTCATATATACATATACAGTTATAATTAAAAATATGTATTCGTTTCATTATAAAAAAATTTAATGAAACAAATCTGAATAAAAAGTAAGAGATAATACAGTATTTTGTTACTTAAAAAAATGGCATTTTTTTATGAGGTAAATTTTAAAAAATTTAATTCATATTACTCCTAGAATTGTTTTAATATCTTATAAAAAACACGCATTTGATGCCGTTTATTATCAAAGCTATTAAATATACTTTAACAACTATTATTAAGAAGGGTATTAGGTTTAGTAACTATTAGGTTAAGTTTATTTGGACAAATTTTAACTGAGTTTACTGAACCTATTTTTAACTAAGTGAAGAAAGAATGAATAGCCAATAAATAAATAAATAAAATTTGCGTGATATAAAAATACAAACGTATCACAGATGTGTTGAGATTATTTGAATTTAGTATATTACACAAAGTTGAATTAAACAATAAAAATAATTAACTAATTATAAGAATTGCACTTAAATTTACCTTACAATAAAAAAAAAAAATTAACTGACGATATCAAAAGAATATTAGATAAAGAAAAATATTTAAATAAAAATTGGATTTCAAATTTTCTGACTTATAATATTGCTTACACATTACTTACATTTCAACGATAATTATTTAAACAGATATTTAGTAAAAGTCATAATATCAAAGCTTAAACGCTTTCAATAATATTTAATTTTATCTTAAATTGATTTTTGTTGTATATAAATATGTTATATTTATTGAGGATTTTATGTAATATATAATTTTGAAAATAGTTTCGAAATACTTTAAACGAAAAAGAAAGTTACCACTATATTTTCAGAAGCTACTTAGAAATCAACGACTGCTTTAATTACTTTCATTAAATAATTTGTTATTAATTTATTAACTGCAATTTTTTTTTATATTTAGGGATTAATATTAATCTTCGTAAAAATTAAGTCTATACATTTAGAAACTTAACCTATTAGTTTTGTTAGATAGAAAACATATTAAATTATATATTTGAGGGTAAGAATGCTTTTTATAATGTTATTAACATCTAATATTTATATAGATGGACCATTTGATTAAAAATGTCCTACTAAAAGGGAGACAAAAAATTCGTTTTATGTAACAGCTTTGCCATTATAAATTGTTCCTAGCAGAAATTTTAAAATTTTGCTTTATAATTGTTCTTAACAGACATTAATTACACAAGAAATTAAATCAATTATCAATCAGTATTAAATGTAAAATTAAATAAATTAAAAATAACAAGAATAGCGAATTAAGATTTACAATTTAAAAGTAAAAATGTCTTAATCGTTCACAATTTGTTTTTCATTTATATTTAAGGTTATTTATTGTAAGCTCTATGACTAAATTAATTAATATGAATTAAATTTAAGTGATAAATATAATTTTAGTTATTATTTATTATTATCATTATATTATTTCCATTTAAAAAAACTGTCATTCAAAAGTTAATGTATTCTATTCTTATTTTGTTTTACTTATCAAATATATATATAATTGCTCAGTTTATATATTTATTACTCAATAAAGGTAAGAGATCTAGCAGATTATTAGAGATTTGTTATTTATAGATATTTTATTGAAATATTTCTCTAGAGTTGCAGTCTTTTATTCAGCTTGAAAGTTGCATTTTTAACTTCGTAAGTGCGGTTTTCCGTCTGATTCATCACTAGGAGACGCATAGGGAGCCAAGCCGCGGGATCCCAGCCAGACGTTTGGGTTTTTACAGGCTGTTGTTTTCTAAGGATTAATCTCCTTAACAGGAATTTCTGTATTATATTTAATTGATTTTTGTCTAAAACAATTGTTTTTTTAACAACCACTTGAACTATTGGATATATTTTAACATTCTATATTCTCTTACAAAATTATTTTATAGAAATGATTTCATTTTATACGATTCTACTTTATTTAAAAAAACGCATTTAGTTTCAATTAATTTTAATTTAGTTCCTCTGCAAAATTAATTACATGATTCAATAATGATTAAATTTCAATAGATTGTTGAATTTTAAATTTTAGGAGTGGATTTTTATAATAAACTAAATCGAAAGATAAGAGTTAAAATACATATTTTCGAAAAATGAAACTGTTTTTAACCTCGAAATCTGTAGGCTTTTTTTTATTTACTGGTTAATGAAATATTATTGGAAAAGTCAGAAAATTAAGATGTACTTGATACATTTTCAATTGATTCTGATAATAACTGTAGGAAATGCTTACATTTTATGTAAAAACTGATTAATTGAATTCCGGGTTCGTCATAAAAAAGAAACACATTTTATTTATTGACATATTAATTTGTTTGACACCATTAAAATAATTTTTTAAGTTTAAGTATTTTATTAATTTGTTTATCTGATTTTAATCCGAGTTTCAATCAAATATCTGAGACAAAATTATAAATATTGTTTAAATGAAATAGTAAGTTCATTTTGCGGATGTTTTTATCTAATTAATATCTTATTACAGAAAACTTTTTTCTTGCATACATTTCAATGTTATAATTTTTATTTAATTATTTTAATCTCGCTTTGCAGTTCTATAAAAAAATTTTCAAAAAACTATTTAAAAACACTAAATTTGCACTCAAATTGCAATTTTCTTTATGCCATTTTTTTAACATATGTAATATTTTTACAGATGAAGCATTTATTAAACAATTTATTGCTATTCTATATTGGATAACCAAATTAATGCCAAATTATTAGTTTTTACTATGAAGCACTGAATTAATAGTTTTTACTATGAAATGCACAACATTTTTACATAACGGTCATAAAAAATGCTCTCTTCTGAACAACTCTGTGAGTCTTTGAGTTTAGATGCGATATTTATTTTAAAGTCAATTTCGCAAATATATCACTCAACAACAAGTGAAATATCATTATCATTGCTAAAATCACATAAATTATAAAAATTTAATTTAAAAAATACTTTTTTTAAATAATTTTAATAAGTTTTGTATACAAATAGTAAATAACTTAATTTCATTAAATTTTTAAGAATGCAAGGCATAACGTTATTCTATCCATTATAGAAACGTTCAAAATTACTGATGAATTATCTTTTAAATTAGTACAAATTATAAGAAACGTTCAAAAATACTGACTTTTAAATTAGAATTACTTTTTTAAATTAGTTCAAATTATAAGAAACTTTCAAAATGAATCTGACAGTACATAAAAGTAGAAATACACGAATTGCTTGATTGTAAAGTAGTAAATATTTCCATTATTTGAAAGGAAAAACCAGAACATTTTTGTAATTTTTTTTGTTGCATTCCATTTACGCTATATCAACAGATTCGAAAAAGTAAAGGTTTGTTGTAGATTTAATAATTCTAGTACTAATATATTTAAAAATTATTTAGTACGACCAAGTTTACAAATTAACGACAAGATCACAAAAACAAATTATTGCTCTATGTTATAACAATAAATGCTTAACATTTTAAAAATAAATAAATGAAAAAAAAAATAATAAAGATTTAACAGGAAACTAATAACAATAAATATATGTAATGATAATAGTTTTCTTAATAAAAATAATATTTAATAAGGTTTTGGATAGAATAAAGGCGTAATATGTTGATACAGCATAATAAAGTTGTAAAAAATGAAATCATTTTGTTATATTTAAATGCACCATTTTATTAAAATTATCTGAACTTACTAATAAATCAGATTAAAAAAATCTGATAAAATATCTAATAATAAAAATAAATTGTTATGGGTGAAAACTGTTATTCAATGTTTTTGGATATGTATTATTTGTTTTTAAAAAATTGTCGTTGTTTTCTTGATAATTGTATATGTTATCAGTAATTCTTGTTCAATTAAGTACAAATGCATACCAAACGAGTGATAAAATACGTTACAGTGGTACTTAATGCTGTGAAAAGGTTCAACAAGCGTGCACGTGGTTCAACATCGAAAGTTCATCAGGTAGCCAAGAGAAAAAGTGTCGCCAATGAACCGTGGTAGGGAAAAAAAGCAAAGAAGTAAAGTAAAGAGGGAGGGGAAAAAAAATAGCCCACTTACCACAACAGCAAAAAAGCCAGTAGCGTTAATGTGAAATGAGCGGAAGTCTGGCTCCAACTGTCACTTTGGCTGCACCCTAAAATCTATGACAGCAGCAGAAGATGCAGTAGAGCACAACAAAACCACAGAACGTACGACTGACACTAGGGCCACCCAACTACTACTAAAACTCTCCCTGTTTCAAAGAAAGCGTGGGCAACGAAACCGACGCCCGGCGCTCGTCCGGCTGCATGGCCAATAAGCTGCCAGGTGACCGTGACGTCACGCCACTGCGTGTGCAATCAGATGTTCCCGAGTGAGTGCACAATCTGATTGGTAGCCGCGTCAATCGGGTTTGATGCTCCGCCTCCGCAAGCCACGCCTTTCTCACCCACCCACTGTGGCAAGTGAACTGTACCGCCATCTATCAGGAGCGAAACGCACTTGTGGGAGAGAAGCCGTCAACTGAAGGATGATTTGATGCTTTTTTTTTTTTTTTTTTTTTTTTTTTTCTTTCTTTTTGCTGGAGTAATTTTTGATGATGATTCGGCGAATCCACGTGGTTGATGCGGAGTTTGTGCTATTTTTTTTATCTAGAGTATTAGGGGGTTCTTCTTCAAATCTGCAAACACTATCTATTTTTATTTATTTTTTCACGTTACTCAGAATTGCAAGATTGAAAACATATGACATTTAAACACAGTTAAAACTAACATTTAATAAGTAACTATTTTTATAAATTCATATTTAGGTAAGTTAAATTTTGAAATATAGAAGAAAGTCCCTTAAAAAAGAGAAATATCAATAAGAGGAAAATATATTCAAATATTATAGTAAATATAGTTAATGCTGTTTTCTTTTTAATTTTCAAAGCAGATATTAATTTTACGCTTCAGAAGAACATTTTTACATTCAGAAATTAAATTTAAATGTATTATTAATACTCATATAAGCATTGTATTATTGATAGTTCATTATTCTTTACTCATTGTATTATTGATACTCATACAAAGTATCCATTTTAAGCCAACTAAGTAATTTTGTGAGACTGTAAAACTTCATAAAAGCAAATATTACAATTGGTGTTTACAAATATACAAAAATATAGTATAAAATATGTATTTAAACTGATCTGCGTATGCATCGTATATAGAAATAAGTTTAAAACGAGTTTTCTGCTTTTTCAATTTTCACGCAGACTTAATTTAACATTCGTTATTTATAAAATTAATAAAGGATTATGCTTGTTTATAGATTTGAATTTTTATAAATTAGTATTTGATTTATTTTAAAATTTTGATAGTAAGACTTCTTTTATTTTTGAAATTTCTCTGTGCGGGAGAAAATTTCCCTTTAATACTTGCATTACTTTATGTCAATATTTCTGTATTCTGACTACTAGGTCAGATTACGCTTTATATCTCAGTGTAGGAATAGATTCTGGTACTTTCATCACATATTAATATATATATATATATATATATAAATATATATTCTTCTTAATTTTCAACTTTAAAAAAGAACTCATAAAGTAGAAAATCTAGTAAAATCTCAACAGGCCGACAGACCATTAATGCGTGACACTGCACTAACATTGTCACAATTGCCATCGAGTCTTTTCATTTCTGAAAACAGTAACTGCATTGGACGCCATCAGTAGATTCAAATCTGAGTTCGCTTCCACGCTAGCTATCCACATTACCACTGTATCACAAGTCGGGCATTTTCAATATCATAGGGATAAAAATATAAGTACTATATAGCAAGTTCGTTAATATGCCCCTCCCTTAGTAATACTGAATCTACTATCTATTTGACTTCCTAGATCCGAATCATTCAAGAACAAATCCTTTTAATAAACAATATTTAAATTCGAGTAAGCCTATAATTAATAATGATAAAATTTTCAGTTAAATGTTTAACAATAGATATAGTAATTAAAATTGTTCCTTTTGACATCGTTTAATATTTTTAGGAGAATAGTGAGTTTTATAGCTACTAAAGTTGCAAGAAAGAGTGCTATTATGACTTTACTAATAAAAGTAGTGTAAATATTATTTTATATCGTTTAATTATATATTATTATTATAATTATATTATATTATACGTAGTATTCAATTGATAAACATTGGAATATTCCTGAAATTCAAAATCTTGAGAAATTTTCTTCAAAACTTAAAGAGTTAAATATAATAAAATATCTTTTCTACAATCTGCTAATAAGAAATAATGTTTATACGTCTGTTATATCTAAATTATTATGCAGTTTCAGTAAACATGACTTTTATGTGTACTTTAAAAGATGCTTCTATAATGACTTCATAAATCTTTTTATAACGTCATAGCAAAGATCTTCAAATAATCACCAATTAGAGTAAATATTTCTTTCTGCAATAAAACAAAGATTAATAATTGATTTTTCATCTCTGGTAAGGAAATGAACAATTAATTCTGCTTTCTAGTGAAGTCAATATTATTATTTTTTTTTACAATTTGCAAAATTAATCGTGAAGTTTAACACGAACACATATCCTTTCCTAAAATTATATATTTTTCTGTAACTATCATCTTGAGACCTGACACTATGTTTTTTTAACCAATTTTTCCCCGAATTTATGGTAAATCTTCTAAAAAGTACTACAAAACAGTATCTTACATAATTTTTCAAAAATAAATAAATAACAATAAACTTTTTTTTGCAGGTCTAGTGTAATGGACTATGGCTGTAGAAAGTGTTGATTGGACTTCAGTTTTGAGCAAAACATTATTTGGCGAGCTAATATTGTTGTTTCTTGTCGAAAACAAAAATTTCTTAGTATGCAATTTTGAGAATATAATTAGCTGATCAAGTAAAGAAAAATAAATAGCTGATTTCTTTAAAAAAAATTTTTAAAAAAAAAAAAGAAACATTAACTTTTCTTTAAAATTTACATATCTATTTTTGTGAAAAAAAAAAAAAAAACTATGTAAAATGTAAGAAAAAAAATTAATTGAAACAGAAATTATTGATATACCTTTAGTTGTTGTTCTCTTGTTGACCGCCATTTTCAAACACTGGTAGAACAAAAATCCCCCCCCCCTCAAAAAAATTTTTTTTTTTTTTTTACATAGATGGCAGTGCTGGACTGTTGAATCTAACAGGCTGTAGGATTCTAAGACCTAAAACTTAAACATTTTTTTCTAATTGTAAAATAAAAATGTTCAATAGAATGATTGTTGAATCTCAAGATCTTATAATAGTATTCTTGTTGTTATGATTGTTGTTATCAATCCTACAACATTGTTATGATTGTGTTACGGTAGTTGTATTGTTAACAGAAAGATGGCTTCTTTAAAAATTTGGGGAAACAAGTTTGTGTCTATGTGTGTACATCGGGATTCTTGTATTCTACTAATGTGTATCTCCTATAGTCTACCGATGAAAATGAAGAAATAATGCCTCACCCCCCAAAAAAGAAGTTTTAGGGAATAATTATCCTTCATATGTCGATTATTTCGGGGGAAAAAAAAAAAAAAAATTCACGAAGTAGTTTGGCTATCATTGCTTCAATACCTTGTCATAATCGCCGTCGAGTCTCATCGTTTTTTGAAAGCAGCTTTTGTAATGGATGCCGACAGCAACATATTGTTCTTAACGTGTGGAATGTGAGAAGAATGCAAAAAAAAAGAAGCTTTTTTTCACGAGATAGTCATGTATATTAAATTTGGTATAAATATACAGTATTTTTTTATATATATACTTGTCTTTATAAGTTAGCAGAAATTTTCTGAAGAGTAACAAAAAAATGAGATTTTTAAATAATAGAAAAATAGAATAAAGATTTTTATTGATTTTTTTTATTGAATCTGTTCTTCTTCCTCTTCTTTTCATCTTCTTCTTCCTTCTCAATCCTTTTCCTTTCCTTAATTCTGCTTTTTTTTATTGAATCTGTCTTTTGAATCAAGATAATATCTCCGGCGTTCAAGGGGGGGCGAGGAGAAACAAAAATAGGTGAGATCTACGCTATTAATATTGAAAAAAAAAAATATATATATCTGAATGAATATAACACAAGGTATCACTTTTAAATCTTACAGAAATCTTGAGAGCGTATAATTTTTTGAATACTTAATAATTTATTTTAAGAAAATGTCATAACATTTTTTTTTTTCTTTGACAATTAAAAGTAGTAATAAAATAATTCGCAATCATTACCTATGAGTTATAAAATAGAGGATATTGATTAATTTTAGGTATATTTAGCCAAAATATCTGTGATTCCATCAATTGTTAGCATTGAGTAACATTAGTAATGGAATATATGACATTGACTAAACATAACATTTTTGTTTCATTGCAATACTTGCGCAGCTTCAACTGTTTTTTTTTTTTTTTAATCTATTGCTATTATCTTTATCTTTTAACTTTAGTTGAATATGAATTTGGTATGAAGGATATAATTGATATATCATGTATCAAAATATTGTTATTTGAAATATTGTTTTCGGCTTGATAAAAATAATGAATGTATGGAATTTGCAATTTATTCTGATTTTTATTGTATGTTTTAATCTTTCAGAAATTTGTATCAATTGATTGTAATCACAGTTTAATCTTTGATGTATGGTCAAAAAGCAGTTGCTTAATTTAGCCATATGTGCCAGAAATGTTAATGTAAAATGTAAAATTACGGCTAAAAGTTTTGAATTATAGTTTCACTTTTCATCTTTCTTTTAGATTCTTAGGATCTTTGTTATAGATTGTAATAAATGATTTTAATTATATCACTGAGAGGTGAGAGGTGATGATTATGATTCCCTAAGATGGGATGATCACAAAACAAATTTCGCCATAACGATTCAACGTTTTAAAAATGGTCAAAATAAGTAACACAAATCTTAGATATATATTCAATCATAAATAATAGGTCCTTCTACTATAAAATTATATTTATTCATTATGTTTATGATTATATAGAATAACATGATCTCAAATTAATCATTATTTCTAGTTCATTTGAATTGCATATTACATTATTGAAATCTCAAGCAAAATTTTAGTTATTACCTTATTATTTTGTTTTTGTCTGTCATATAAATTATTAACAAAAACTGATGAAAATAACCAGAATCAAACGAAAATGGTCGTTTTAGTTCATTCATTTTAATTTAACTCGCGATATTCCTAAAACAAAAAAATCTCAGCTTATATTTTTAATTTAAAACAACTGATTCAGCCCAAATATCTGCTGAAAGGAGTTTTGAAAGAGTGACAAATATTGTGAAAATAATTAGAGTGATAATAAAAGAGAGAAAATAGATATAATTGAATGAAAATAAAAGAGTGAAAATAATTCGATTCAAATGAAATTGAGTCGTTTTAGTTCATTCATTTTAATTTAACTCGCAATGTCCTTTTTAAAAATTCTCAGTTATATTTTTAACTCCGAACAACTGATTCAGCCAAAATATCTACTGAAAGGAGTTTTGAAAGAGTGACAAATATTGTCAGTTTAGTCAGCCACTTGTCACCGTCACGACAGGGCGCAAAATTTATAATCCAGTTCATTCCCAGTTAATCTTTCACCACAGCAAGTCAACAGTTGTCAAGTAGTGCCCCTTTCACCCGACAGATGGCAGCACGATCCGCTGAAGCTCGATAAGAGTATTGCCTCGGTGTTTCTCATCCAATTCGCTGCGCGCCACATTCAGCGTTATAATTACATGCGTTGTGCTTCGTCGGTTTCCCAATGGGTGGCCAAGAACTTTCACACTGCACTCCAGCGACCACGAAATAAATCAGCGTGACTTGAAGAAGAGCCTTCACGTTGGAGGAGGGAGTGAAGAAGAAGAAGAAGAAGTGGAGTTATTAACAGCGACCTCTGCCGAGTGGTATGAGCTACTAAACTCGCTCGCTTTTCTTAGCATTAGAAAAGGCTCATTTACATAAGAATGCTAATGGTGGGCTGAATAAAAATAGGCTTGAGTCAAGTGAGGGCTGTTCTGCTTAAAGAGCGGACCAAACGAAGACGGTAGAGGGATGGGGTGGGGTGCGCGTGAGGGGGAGTGAGCTCATTTTGATTTTCTTCTTTTTTTCTTCTTCTTTCTCATTCGCTTCTTTCTATCTCTTACTTATTTGAATCCCTTGTTCTCTATCTTTTAGGTAGTTTCGTCATGTCAACAAGCTTGTTTAACGACTGGTTAAGCAGCGAACTTCCTTTTCAAGATCGCTGCGAAGAGTTTCTTACGTTGGAAGGGAGTGAAGTTTCGTGTGTGTGCATTGAAAGGGACAGTGCACAAATTGAGTAAATACATTTTATCGTTTAATTCGAAGGTGATTTGCTCGAATTCGAAATTAAAGAAGGAGAGGAAAAAAACTTTTTGTACACCAGGAAACTCTTGTATTAGAAAAAAATAAATAAGAGTTTTTTTTTAACATTTTTTGTGAAGGAGGGGAATGTTTGAGACTAACATAAATAAAATATAGTCAGTAATTTTAATTTAATTTTTTTAGCTGGCTTATATATCTATAGAATGTGTGAGTTAAATGAAAAAAAAAAAAAAAAAATGAAAATTAGGCAATCATATTTTTAAAATCACTATAAAACTATTTTTAAAATTCACAAAATGTGGACACATGTCTAAGTATATCATTATATTTATTCATATAATATCACTCAACTAAATATACGGGTTTAAATTATTATAATGTTTCATTCTTTCTAAATTAATATTTTTATAAAAAAAGAAAAGAGTAGTACAGAATTTTTTTAATGTTTCTCTGTTAACTTAAAATATTTTTAGTAAATTATATATATATATATACAATTCCATAGATAATTCCATTTTATCAATAATCTCTACATTGCACTAATTTGATTCGAATAAATAAATAAATAAAAAGAAACATTAAACTAAGAAGTATTTCACAAAAAATTTTATTTCTAAAAATGTATTACATAAACAAATTATAAATTGAAATACAATCTTCTTTCCCTTTTGCCAACTCAAAAAACGTCGTCTATGTTAATTTCAATATTTCAATGAATATTTAATGAAATTTCTTCTTTTTCTCCATTGGCGCAACAGCCTCATGGCGGGCCAAGGCTATCTGCCTACTGGCAGATGTTTAATGAAAATAAACTAGGAAAAACGCCATTTCCATCAACACATTCAAGAGAGATAAAAAAAAATTTAACATCGATTCATTAAAATACTAACATTTAACATTAAAAGAGGCTTTGTCGCCATCCATCCCCCTGGATGCATCCCTGTATATAAATTGTAACATTATAATTATACCAATAAATATTTGAACCTCCATGTGATTTCAGAATATCCAAGTCTTTAATTGTCTTAAACTGATAATATATAGCTTAATAAACTTTTTCTGTTCAATGCAATGCGTTCTCAAAAATTTTTGTACAAAAAAGTAAAAAATTGAATTTTTTTAGTAGGATTTAATAATGAGTTTTATTAAACTACCATTAATTTTTAATGTTGAATAGTAGCATTTGCTACTCGTTTTTGAATTTTCTGAACACAGCGGGAAATATAAAATGCAGAAGATATCACACACATTAAAATTTTATATACATATAATGATTCTAATATTTAATATATTGTTAATATTAGTTAATAATATATTAATGATACATATAATTAATTCAGGGCAAAGATACCATGAGGACGAGAGGTCTATTGGCCCAAATATTTCAATGGCAAAGATGCCATTGACTTCAGATCTTCATGATTTTCTCATATTAACTTCACCAGGCATGTGTTTGTATGCTAATGCTTATTTCAAATTTTGAATACATTAAATCTTTTTTTTTTTTTTTTACTTTATATTGGATTGGTTTGTCTTTTTTTTTTTTTTTTTTTAATTTTAATATTTCAACCAATTCTGAATCTCATATTTATAAGCAGAATCTTACTCTTGTCATTAAATCATCAGGTTTTTCTGAAATGATGATACATTGTTTATAGCGATTCAAATCACTTGATTATTATTTTATTAATTTTTAATAGTTTTAATGAATTTGTCACATTTTGCGATCTAATATTAATCTAATATTCTTATTTGTACTGCTCAACATTTTTTATTTCAAAAATTTAATTCCTATCCATATCAATCGTATATTCTTTTTTTTTTTTATAATTATGTTAGATGTCGATGTTTTTAATTTCAATTTTTGTTTGAACGTATTAAATATGATTTAATTGGTTTCTAAAATAAAACTAAATATAATTTAAAGGGCTTCTGAAATAAAATTTAAAATGGTTTCTGAAATAAAATTAAATATTATTTAAAATTATTAAAAAAATATTATTAAATATTATTAAATATCCTCTTCTGGAGCTACTTAAATATCTAATGGTAAAGATACAAAATACTGAGTGCCCATATTTCTAATGGGAAAAAAAAATCTCTTCATATCATTTAAGTATATATTATACTTTGAAGTTCAGTATTTATAAATAGGTCCTTCATCATGAAATCATCTTTTTTTTTTTTTTTTTTTTATGATTAATTTCTTATCAACACATATTCTATTTAAAAACAATGGAATTTAAAAAACTTCCAACTTTAAAAAAAATTTCTGATTATTATTGGTGTTTCTTGATGCATCTTAGTACTGAAAGTTGAAACTTTTCAAACACAATTTCTTTATAGAGAGAAGGTAAGATGATACTCTTAATTTCATTGATGGTAAGATTAATGTATGTTAAAGTAGAATCTAATGTTGCACGAGAATCTTAATGCTTTGCTCAATGCTGGTTGCCAGTCTGATGCCCAACGCTTTTCAGTCATATAAGACCGGAACCAAGCTTAGACCGGACCTACGGTTTTCGAACCCCTACAAATATCCATGGAACCCGAAACCTGTGGCACCGAGCAGCAGAGTGCTAGTCACCAGGCCCTTAATTAATTATGAAATATGAAAATATTCGTCTAATTCCAAAATTTTAAAAGGTGTTTTAGAAATCAAATAGTTTCATCAATAACACGAAATATATGGGGAACATATGGGATTTTACATCCATGAAAGTTTAAAATGATAATGCATTTGATTTGGAGCTGGAGCTATAAGCTAAAGGAAGTTGATGCATGTTCAAAGTGGCCAACGATAAAGGGAAACTGTAGATGAACAGAAGAATTTATTATAGAATCCCTTGGCATGCACAATCACACAAATTGTTCAAACAATCATTACACATGCACAAATGTAAAAATAACGATTGCATTTTGCATGATTAAAATAGTTTATCCAATTTGTAGCTTATTAGTATACAATTTATAGATTAGTATCTTCTGAAAATTTACGAAGAAAACTTACAGTAATATGGGTAAACCCCCCAGCCACAAAAGATTCCAGTCTCAAGTTTTTGATTCCTAATTACTGGAGCTTCGAAAAACCCTGGAAAATAAGCTTACTAATGAATGCATTGAATAACAATAGATACTATTCCAAAACTCTAAAAAGAATTCAACAATGTACAACAACAATGAAGGAAACCTCAGGGATATCAGTTGCTAGCGTGACTCTTTTGTATACATTCCGAGTTCCCAAATTATGGAATTTTCTGAATTCTTTTACCAGAACATTCGATAAAATTTTTTTTTCTTCTTCTTTTGCTTCTTTTTTTTATCTTCATCTCCATCCTATCAGGCTTTAGTTGTTATGTTTAGATATATCTATATGTATACAGCTACTACGCCCTTTTAAAGAATCGGAACATTTTTAAAAATTTTCCTTCGAAACACAAAAGATTTGCAGATGAGAGTCTTGTATTAAAACGGAAAACAGATTCAAGTAAATAGGAAACGAAAAGAAGATTGAAATAATAAAAAAAAAAAAATAATAAAATGCAGCATTCTACCATCCTTTAGCATCACTTCAATGATTCCATGAATACTAATTTTAATGCTCATTAGCAAAGTATAATTTAAAAAATTCGTTTTCCAAGTTAAATGAAAAGGACTTTTAAGAATTGGGGACAAAAAACATGGAATTCGCGCAAAACTGTACACCCCTTCCTCCCACCTTCTTTCCCTGTTGCCACCGAGTTTTGTTTAACTTTGAAAAGAGTGAAAAGTCGAATGAGCGAGAAAACAAAAGTGATGGTTATTCTATTGCAAATGTCTTTCGGAATCATTTGCATCAAAAGCGAATATTCTGAATGTGTTCTTTCTTCATTTGCAAATAATACCAACCATTCGCGAGAATAACACGTTGGCTTTTAGTCTTTATAATCTACTACCAGAAAAATTACTTAACCAGAAATAAAATGTTCTGTGAATTGAAATTTTTTTCCGATTTTGTTCGGTATAATAGCCGATCGCATTCTTTCGTTCTTTCATCTGTGAAATATTAATAATAAATAATTAAATATGCAAATTAATTTTTGTATATCTCTAGACTTGTAAAATGGATATCATCTACTCATCAAAAAATAATTGAAAATTTTAAGCGAATACTTTTGTTTTTATTTTCGTCTTATAAATATGCATTTCTTGATTGAAATTTCTTTAGAATCTTGCTTATTAATACAGAATTCAGTTCTGCGAACTAAATTTCTTCAAAAGACTATATTCATTTCAAGAAATGTATTTAGCTTTGTTTTGCCTATTTCCTTTTATCGCTTTGTAATATTTCTAGCATTTTTATTGTTATTGATGGTACAGACAACAAATGTGAAAGGCCTGAATCATTTCATGCATGACTTCTGTAAAACTAAATGTAAATGATTTAAACACAAAATGATTTAATACATTTAAATGATGCAGATTTTACATTTAAATTATACAGATTTCCTACATTTAAATGATGCAGATTTCATACAGTTTAAATGAATAGGTATATACATTAAACAATGCAACATTTAAATCTTTATATTTAAATGAAAAAAACATTTAAAAAAAAATTTATATAAATTTCATACATTTAATATAAAATTTCAAGAAGCTAATGAATAGTATATAAAAATGATACACAAATCTTTATTATAAAGCAAAAAGTAAAAGAATATAAAGCAACTGAATAAACTTAAAACAAGAAGTTAATGAATATATAAAACACGAAGGGAATTAATATAAAGCAAGAAGTGAATGAACATAAAGAAGAATAACTTTTCTTTTCTTAGGTCTTCATTCAATATTTTTTTTATTTAAGGCTTGACAGAAAAAAAAAAAGTTTGCATGAGGATATATGAAAAAACAATTAAAAGTGAAGAATTATTATTTTTTTTTATTTTTCAAATTTAATACGATATTTCTATCACATGCGCTCTTCATTCAATTTTATTTTATTATTATTCACCTATGAAAAATCTGAAAAAAAAATTATCATGTAAAAACAGTTAAAAATGAAAGAATGAAATAAAAATTTCTTCTTTGTCTTCAGTCAATCCATTCTCCTTCACCTACAGAAAGAAAAATCATTCATGTAAAAACAGTTAAAACGAAGAATGAATGGAAAAATAATTTTCTTGGTCTTCATTCAATTCTTTCTCCTGAAGAATGGAGTAAAAGATATTTCTTGGTTTCCATTCAATTCTTCCTCCTTCAACTAAAAAAAAAAAAATAATAAAAAAAAAAAAAATAATAATAAAAAAAATAATAATAATAATAATAATAATAATAATAATAACAATAATAAAAAATAATAATAATAAATAAATAAAAATAATAATAATAATAATAAATAAATAAATAAATAAATAAATAAATAAATAAAAAAAATAATAATAAAAAGAAAAAATAACATTCATGTAAAAACAATTAAAATGAAGAATGCTAAAATTTAGTGAATCTATTTAAATAATAATAGCAGTAGTAATAAAAATTCTGTCTCTCGGTACCACAGATTTCGGGTTTGATTGTACCGAGAGCCAGATGTTTGTAACGATTCGGAATTCACTTTAAACCATAGGTCCCGGTCTAATATGACTGTAAACCCGTTGTGCGTTTGATTGACCATCGCACCCCATCAAAAGATAACATTTCCTGTTTCGAAATCTGCCAATAGTCAGAAGGCCTTGGTCCACCATGGGTTTGCCTCACCATTGAAGAAGAAGAACAATAAAATATTAACAGTTATAATCATAATAACACTATATCAATGAACAGCACTAACAATGTTCTGCTGTCATATATTTATTTTAATTGTATTATTGTTGCCTAAAATACAGTTACGAATAGTATTATAATTACTTATTACATTCGAAGTAATGAATTAAGATTAGCAATAGAGATATAGAGAGAGATTATCTTTACGGTATTTCTTTATTAGCATCCATATCTGATTATCCTAGTAGCAAAGTAGCAAAACATGAAATATAAATATAAATATATATATATGCAAGCAGAAGCATTTAAAAGCAGTGCTTTACAAAAAAAAATCTGGGCCAAGATTGATAAGTTCATGGAACCTGCCATGAGTTCAGCATTACAATGAAAGCTTGTCAAAACAATTCGAATAAGTTGAAGCGGAAGTAAATGAATTAATATTAAATATCGATAAATCCATCCATCTATTTCAGCATTTCATATACAAAACACAACTTTCCATTTAGAAGTAAAATGCACTACTTAAAAATTATAAATAAAGAATAGAGGGCTTATTATTCTTTTAGAATGAAAAAGAAATTAATTACAGCTGAAATTATTTAAATTGAAAAAATATATAAAATTAAAAAATAAATTTAATTAAATAAATGTATTCCTTTTTTTTATAAAAAGGAAAAATAGCATAGATAAGAATTTCTGCCTACTTTGAAAAAAAAAAAAAAAACTTTTAAAAATAGCCTCTGGGAACATTATAATTGAAATATTTATAAATATGAAAATAATTAATAAACCTTTCATTAGAGGCTTTTTTTTTTTTCATTGATTACAAATACACATATATATATTCATATATTAAATAAATACTCAGATTATGAAGACCAATTGGTCAATTGACCAAGATAAATATAAATATGGAAAATATCAGGGATCTAACGTTATTAAAAAATCAGGATATTAAACCTGAAATATAGTGATTCAGTCAACCAGACAGTGTAATTTAAAAATATCGAAAACTCAAATATTTTTGCAATATTTTATCATCCTTCAGGCAATGGTGCTGAAAGATAACACTTTTCTATTTTTCAATTCCTTCTATTAGCTCACACTCGCCTTATATATATCTTGTTCAAATTTTCGATCGTTCATAAAATACTTCTTATTCATCCACTCCCGTTCAAATACATTTTTTTGAACTTGTAGTGGATGACACTTCTTGATGTTAATACAGTTTTTTCAAATATTAATTCATTAATTAAATTTAATTCATTAATTTTATTTTTTTTATATTTAAGTTGCATATTTAACTATATTAGTTGCATATTTAACTGCATATTATTAAGTTGCATATTTAACTATCAATAGATGGGGCCAGATAAACTTAAAAAAATGAATAAAAGTTATTTATAAAGGACTTTCTGAAATATAGTGAAAAAAAAGTAGGAATTGACTTAATTTTTTTATATATATTACTTGTTTAATTTAAAACAACTTAACTTTTAGCATGTGTTTTTAGCTTTGTAAGCCTTACAAAGCAACATTGAAAGTTGGACTCTCTGCATGCCACTTTATATATATATAAAGTATGTATATATATATATATATATGATGACTCTGTCCGATTGGCCTGCGAGGTGCCAAATTTCTGGTTCGAGTCCCGGGGTGACATAGATGGTTCGGAATCCATTTTAAACCGTAGGTCCCAGTACTAACATTACTGTAGAGAGTAGGGCCGACAACTTTACCAAATAAAAAGAAACAGTCTCCTTTCTAGAAGCAGGCAGACGGCCTTCTCCAACCATGGGGACTGTTGCGATAATGAAGAAGATGTATATATTCCGATATTCTGCTTTCATTATTTTAAAATTTACCAGCTTTCATGAATTTTTCCTTCTGTTCACTATTTATTTTTTAATTTCTTTTTAGAAATTTCTTATCCTACAAAAAGGTTTACATTTTTCCTTCCATAATGGTGTATGCTTTTGACAAAAATTGTCTTCTCTTTACTCAGTTAAAAGTAGTTAAATTAATAATGTAGAAAAGGAAAATTGTATACAGCCTTCCGAGGAAACATATCAATATTAATAGATCAGAATTCACTGAAAAAAATGTACGTTCGATGAAATTACGAACATAATAGAATTTATTCGATCATATTTAACAAAAGTACTGGAATGTGAACACATTTTTATTACTGATTAAATATAGACCCTGAGTTTCAATTCTCTATGGCAACAAAAACTGCGTGAGATAATTTAATTATAAAGGTCTTAAAAGTTATAAGGTATATAAAACAGAATTTTTTAAAAACACTTTTAAAGAAACAAACACGAAAGGCAACTCTAAATAGGGTACAGAAAATACGGTTTTGCTTTCTTACTTTTTGTGAAATCAATATTTGTTCATTTTCAAACATTAACTCAATAATACTTGGAAGAATTTTTAAGTTATCTTTTTTAAGTAATTGATTTGTTTATTTTTCTGATTTTAACCTTGAAATCATTTGTAACTAAAACGGCAGATATAAAACAAATCCCTTGTTTCCCCAGCTTATCACGAGGAACCTTCTTTCTCCATCCAGTACGTAGAGCTATGCAACCTCCTACCAATTAGAAAGGGGAATATCGTGGGTATACTACGAATAGCCCACCGATGGGTGTTTAAAGTGACTTCCGTGATGTCTATGTAACTTTTAGGAGTAACTGTTTCTCATCTGCATATCAAATGAAAGAAAACCCGGAAAATTCTCATCAGGCAGCCTAACTATTGATGAGAACAATTTTACACACGTTGTTACAACAGCCATCAAATCTCCTCTTTTCTGAAAGCAGATAACGATACTGCTAGTAGATTCGAAAGCAGATTACCGCTAGTGATTCCTCTGCACGAAAGACGGGCGACGAAGAACCTACTACACTGCATCCATACTTTTCCACCACAGTGCTGGGTGAATTGTAGTATCCTCCCCCTCTTGATTAAATCCGACAATGGACTTTTCGGCTTACAGATTTATAGCGCACGTTCCCAGCACAGAAACTAGAACTTTTGGTTAAGTTTCTCTTATTGGGTTTCTATTGTCATTTCACTTCAGTCAACATCCTTCATTTGCCCCTCGGCCATTCGACGCCGTGCCGTCCAGTAAAGATTTGCCATCCCCTCGTAGCTTCTGTCGTGATCGATATCGTCAGGTGCACTGCAAGATGGAAGGAGTATGCAGTGTCGTTAGAGGGGTTTTTATCGTAATTCAACGCACTATCCACCATGTGCTCTCTGGCTCTATAACTAATCAAAAGAATAAATATGATAATTTAATTTTTAAAAACATCAAAAATTCAAAATATTTCTTTTCAAAAATATTCTACTTTTTATTTTGTTGAAATTTAGATGTATCATTTCATAAACATACATATATTTATAATTTTTACAATATATTATGAGTAGGAATAATAGAAGTATTGAATATATTTAAGTATTCATAATGACTATAAAAATTAAAATAATAATAATAATATGTAATATAATGATAATTATTATTATAATATGTTGTTTTTACAATTGAGGCTATAATTAGATTTATACATAGCTTAAACCTATGTAAACAAAAAAAAAATTAAAATCTTGATTGTAAAAATTTAATCTGCTGTGCCAACATACAGATTGCCCACAAAATGACGGTTTTTAGAACAATTTTACATTAGTCAATTATATAATTATTAGCTTGTGAAGGAAATTTATGTAAATCAACAAGAATAGATCATGAATGAAATAAAAATTAATCAATAAGAAACGTTGAAAGTGGTCAAAGAGAAAAAAATTTAACAAGGAATAAAAAAAAAACTTCTCATTCAAAAACAATATGCTTTTTTTTTTTTTGTAGTAGTATCAGTAATTCGAAACTTTAAGCCCGCTTTTGGAAAGCGTCATAACTTTTAAAATTCCTTTACAAATATACAGAAATACAATTAGGATGATTTGTTTTTAATGCTCGTTTTAGGTTAAAAACAAATTATCTTCATTTTGTAAAGGTTTAATTATTATTATAGAGCCGCGAGACTGTGACAACTTTGACCTTAACTGTGTGGTCCAGTGTGAGGACATGCGGTTAGATCTTCAGACCACGAGGAGAACGCTAGGAGCGTCAGAACGAGATAGACGGTCAGGGACCGGTCCTTGGTTTTTAACTATTAATGCTATTGTAGAAGAGGCACAGGGTGACATGTATATGTATGTACTAATATTGTAAATAAACTAATATAAATAGTATGAGAGATTGGTATTACATCCTGACACAACTAGTCTCTAGCAATAGAACTAACAATTTATTAATTTCATTTAGAAGTATCTTCTTTTTCAATTCACTTTTACTAAAAAAAAACCTGAAAATTATTTTAAGAAACGAAAAGCTCTATTATTATTCTTTCATAAATAATAAAAAGTTCTATTATTATTCTTTTTATAAATAATAACCTTTTTCCTTATTAACAGAAACAAAAAACAAATTCAATTTTGTTCACTGATATGAGAAAAATCGACGCGAGTGCGAAAGATAGTAATCCTTATCAGCAAAACAATGGCGAAACATTTTTTGTGCGGTTATAGTTAACTTTCCTCCATCTGGATTGGCACCCTGAATAGCCCATTTAAACACATAATACTCTTCCCCAAAAAGTAATATAAAAGACAACACACCAGTGGAATATAAAATTTAGAATTTCCCCACAGATGAGCCAATCAATTTGAGTCAAATGCTATTAATTATGCTGGAACAATAGATATGATTATTTTTCTGATGATTATTTTGAATTGATATAATAAATAAATAATTTTTTTTTTTTTTTCACTAATGATTTTCTTTTCTTGAAAAATCTCATTTTCAATTTGAAATAACATTGTATTTGCTTTCACCAGACGATCGTTTAGAACAATTTTACATTATTTAATTATATAATTATTAGCTCGCGAAAGAAACGTTATATTATATACATAATTAATGTTACACAAATAAATATATATGTATTTTATATACATAATAAATATTAAGTAAAATAATATCTCATGAAAGGAATTTAAATAAATATTATGTATAAAAAGGTTGCTAAAGAAATTTAAGTAAATCAACAAGAATAGCTCGTGAAAGAATTAAAACTTAACCAATAAGAAACGTGTGAAAGTGATCAAGAACAAACAAAATTGATCAAGGAAACCATAAAACTCCGATCTCGAAAACATCGCCTTTTTAAATTTATTTTCAACTGAAAAAAAACTGAGAATTATTTTTAACAAAACAAAAAGGCCCATTATTATTCTATTATAAATATTATAAAGTGCTATTATTATTGTTTTTTATAAACAATAACCTTTTCGTTATTAACAGAAACAAAAAACAAAATTCGATTTTGTTCATCGAAATGAGAAAAATCGAAGCGAGTGCGATAGATAGTAAATCCTTATCAGCAAAACAATAGCGAAACATTTTTGTGCGGTTATAGTTAACTTCCCTCCATCTGGGTTAGCACCCTGAAAAGCCCATTTAAACACATAATACACTTCTCCAAAAAAGTAATATAAAAGACAACACACCAGTGGAGTATAAAATTTAGAATTTCCCCACAGATGAGCCAATCAATTTGAGTCAAATGCTACTAATTATGCTGGAACAATAGAGATGATTATTTTTCTGATGATTATTTTGAATTGATATAATATCCCATTGTGAATGATTGTAATCTCCTTCAGTCCTTCCAAAAAATTTTTTTTTTTTTTGATTTAACAGCAGAAAACTTTAAAATGAATTTCCATTGTGTACCATTTTCTGAGCGAATGAACATCTTGCAATTTGGGACAATTAATTTGTTTCTTTCTCTCACTAATATTTATATTAGATGTGATTTCCATTAGAACAAATTTCTTTTCAGCAGATAAGCCACCAGGCTTTATTGTTGAGAGGGAAAATCTGTGACCTTACGTAATGTATAATAAGCGTGAATAAAAATTTGAGCATTTCGCTGTTATCGAAAACCCACGCACGGTTGCAAGGGAACAGTGGAAATACGAATTTCTGCTTTTAACAATCAGTTCTATGTAAACAAAATGCATGCATGATCAAAACCCAATTAAATCCGGGAAACCGGTATTGTTTACGCGGCCAGAAATTTCTTTTTCCGTGCGATTGCGATTTTCAATTAAGATTAAAGCTATTGTTAGTCATCGTTATCGGCTTTGTTTTAATTATTTTCCGCAGTTCCGTTAAGATAATGAGATTTTTCCCTCTCCCGTACACCCCCCCCCTTCTTCGATGCTGCTGCAGACGATATTTCACCTAGCGTGAAAAATCCGCGACAAAATTAAGACAACAATAAGGGATCGTCTGCGCGAAAAAGAATGGAATAATAATAAGAACGCTAAAGAATAATAATAATAAGCGAAAATAGAAAGAGGAAGAAAAAAAAAAGAATAAATGAAGTAAAAATGATTCTACTCAGAAAGGAATATAATAAAGCCGATAAATATTTTGCGGGAGTTAAAAACCCAAATTATTTTTGTTGGGAGGAGTGATAACTTCTCTCGCTCTCTCAAAATAATTATCTCTCGGAAAAGAACCCTATAAACCACTTACAAGAGGTTTAAGTCATGCGTTAAAGTTACTTTTATCGGCCACCACAGTATAATTGCTAAACGCTTCAATTAATTCATTGATAAAAGCGTAGTTGGGGAAGTGAACAGCTTGGGTTTTAGGAAGACATCTTCATTTGCAAAAGGATTTTCTTCGATAATGATGATATGAACAGAATAAAAAAAAAAAAAGATAATGATGAAAAAAATAAAAAATGACATCGTGTAAAAACCGATGTGGATTCGAATTGAAAAGAAAAGATAAAAGTGAATTTTTTTTGTAATTCGATTTTTATTGCATTGTTCTGTTTGTAGTACAATTGGAGATCGATGTTTTGACAAAACGTTTAGACACGTAGCGACATCTATCGGTAAAAAGGATCAATGGAAGTGATTAGTTTTCTAAACGGTAACACATCGGTGAGCATAAGTAGTGGGACAATGGGTACAAAAGGGTCGTAATTAATGACTGAGTATTTTATAATTCCTTTTCAAGTAAAACTGCTTTTTTTTTTATTTTTCAAAATGTTTCATTAAAAGGGTTGTAATGTGTGAAAATGTTCACTGAATGCGAAAAATCTATTGTAAAATGTATAATTTTTTTTTCATGTAATTTGCATATGAAAAGATGTTAATAGAAAAGAGATTTACTGAAAAAAAATTTACTGATAGTTTCTAAGATAAAAGGAGAACTATTAAAAATAACTATATTTTCTATTTTACACTAACATGTACAGACTTTTCAGTCTATATAGTTATTTTAACTTCGATAAAACCAGCAATTACTTTCGTTGTGCCTCATGAAAAATTCACAAAAAAATATATATATATATATATATATATAAAATGAAAAAAATATAAAAATTTCAAATATATAAATATATTATATGATATTTGCATTGCATTTAAGTGCCTATGGGAGAAAACTAAATGCTGATTTTGATATGAGATGTTTATATACACTGTCATAATCCTAATCTAATCTTTTTTTGTTTCTGAAAAGTCTGTACATTTAAACGTGTTAAATGGAAATATAATTATTTTTAATATTTCTCTGACGTTATCTTAGAAATTATCAGTAATTTTTTTAATAGTGAAGTAATAAACAATGTATTATAAAGTATATGTATTAAAGTATAATGTATTAAAGTAAATAATGTATTATAAAGGAATATATATATATATATATACTTTATAACACGGGTTATTTATTTTATTGTCATATATTGTTACAAAGAACATAATAAAAAAGATACAATTTGATGTATGACATTGCATAGATATGGACTGGATGTGTGTTCGACATTAATAACGCTTCAAAAATTTCAAACACTCGTGAGAAAAATAGTTCATCCCCTATTATACCGATTGTAGTCGAATAGTGTTGTTAAAATAATTCAATTCCTATTGGACCAACAAATATTATATAAGATAAGAGATTTTCCGAACATATTTTAGTATTGAGAAACTTTTGAAAAGATAAGGTAAACTACATTTTTCAAAAAGCAGATGTATTATTTAAAATAATGAGCTAAAAATTTTTACAATATTTCATCTTCATATTGTAAACGCAAAAAACTTTTAATTTGTACTTAAAAAAAACCGTTAATGTACTTGCTATTAAAAAAGTATCTTTTATTAATATATAAAAAATCAATTTGAACATATGTTAATTGGAAATATTGACATTAAAACAACTTCTATTGAAAAAATATTGAAAGCAGCGGAAACAGATAAAAACTTTCAATTAAGACAGAGGAAAAAAACCTCACCTCAGATTTTCTTTTGTTGTAGGAAACATTTTGAATTCAAGTTCTTAAAGTCCAAGGCCGTCTGCCTACTGGTCCACCACAAAATTGTTGACTTAAAGTGTTTGCTAACGTTAACGTCCAATACTGTACAGCCATATTAGACCGGTACCTATTGACGTTAAAACAAACAAACCTGTGACACTGAAGCTAGTCACTCGGCCATAAGGCCCCATATAAATACGTTGGCGATATTAAACATAAGCAATATGAAACGAAAAACGCAATAATCAATATTTTCTTCAACTTCGCACAATTTTTCCAAATGTAGCATAGGCTAAGAAAAGGTAATTGGTAGTATTTCTGTTCCAAGATGTTTGAAAATTTAAGATTTCTACGTTACATTTCAGGGACAGACAACTGTATCGATATATTTGACAGGCATTTAGTTACATACTAAACCATCAATTATAATATCTATTATTTTCCTAATGAGATTAAGGCGATGATTTAAAACATTCCTGTTGATACTGATAGTTTATGATTTCCTACACAAGCAATAGAGAGCTGCATCAAATTGAAGTATCAGCTGTGGTGACAGATAAAATCATAAGATAAGTTGTTTTATCTCTATGTTCTATGTGTGAATACAATCCAGAACTCACCACTTGGAGTTGGTTAAAGAACGAATTCCGTCACCCTGATAGTCTTCATTTTAAACATTTAGATTAATTTCCTCATAGAACTTTAAAATACTAAGATAGATGATTTTTATCTCTGCGAATCACAAAATAAATCGTCTAATAATCTCTGTGAATCACAGGAATTTCGTGCATCAGAAATAAAAGCATAAGATCAAGAATAGCATCAAGAATCCAAAAATAAAAAAGTCAATACCTTAAAGTTCTTTAAGGCAATTAACCTAAATTAAAATGAAGACTATCAGAGTGACGGAATTCAATCTTTAACCAACTCCAAGTGGTGAGTTCTGGATTGTTATTCACACAGAGATCAAGTGGAGAACTGCATGAAAAATTATAAATTTAAAAAAATTATAGAGACAAACTGGCAGTGACAATTAGCAGCTAACGATTACTAAAAATTTCATACTGATGACTACACTTATAGGCAACATCTTTCCAAATATAGGCTAATCAATTGAGAAAAACTTTTTTTGGCTTTGGATAGCTTTTTCACTCCACTCTACTGTACATCTTACCATGTCATTCGAAGGGCATATATTATTTTAAGGTGTCAAAACGTTATACATAAACCAAGTTTTATCTATACTGAAAAAATGCAAATGGAACAATAAATATAAATTAAAAAATTATAAATTGCCTGCAAATATTTATATTTTTGAGGCATAATGCAAAAATTGTTATTTTATTAAACAATAAAATATCAGAATAAAGGATAAAAAGAAAAAAAAAATGTTTTTCAAAAGATAAAATGTTCAAAGTTACGTTTTTGCAGTGCTTTGACTTGGGCTATCTTAAAACCTTCAAATCCCAAAAAACTAAAATCCCAAAATTAATAATGAATATGAATGATAATGAATTAATTAGATTATTTTGCATTGCATTTGAAATTTATGAACTAAAATTTTGCCATTAAGATTCTGATGCCCCGATAGATTGTGATAACCAATAGGGTTCGAAATTTGTTTTCAGACATGCTTTTCAAATGACGAACATTTTGACCTGACGTCATTCGCCAATAGCATGCAGTAGATTGAGTATTGGTACAAGGTAGTCCGCTTTGCTAAATTGTACCTTTATTGTACCTTTATTAGAGATCAATTCCGTCACCCTGATAGTCTTCATTTTAGAGATTTAGGTTAATTGCCTCATAGAACTTTAAAATATTGAGATAGATGATTTTTATCTCTGTGAATCATAAGAAAAATGATTTTTATCTCTGTGATGCAAGAAATAAAATCATAAGGTCAAGAATAAGCATCTAGAATCGCAAAAATAAAAATCAGTATTTTAAAAGTTCTATGAGACAATTAACCTAAATGTTTAAAATGAAGATTATCAGGGAATCGATCTTTAATCAACTCAAGTGAAGAACAAATGAAGAATTATATGAAAAATTATAAATTTAAAAAAATTATAGAGATAAATTGGCAGTGAACAATTAGAAGCTAAAAGGTAGCTTAGTTAAAATTTCCAACTAATGACTACACTTATGGGCAACATCTTTTCCATATAATCTTTTCCATCTTTTCCACTCATAGCATAATTTGGAGTGAACAATTCTTGGAGTGGTACTTGGGATATTTTCTGCTTTGAGGCCAACAGAAGAAATGTTCCGTGGATAGAATTATCATGGCCATTCGATCACTTCGGAGATATGTTCTCGATTATAAAAATTTGATTTCTGTTGTCTGCCAACATATGGTATATGGTATAAAGTATACCAGAATTTGGGATGAACCTGCTGCTTCAAACAAGCTATTAAAAAGAATACTATTTCTTATGAATTAATATAAAGATAATAAACATAAAGAAATTTCACATAAAAATTAAATTATTTTTAGTTATAAAAACAACGCTTGTATCAAATGTTCGATTATGGTACGATTCCATATGTTGAGCATGCTTCTTTTGAATTCATCTGCGTTCTGATTTCATAGCTAATGAATTTCCCCTACCAAAGTGTATCAAAAAATAATTTAATATGATATTGATTGAAATCATATTTATTAGACAAATAAATAAATTAAAAATATTTTAAGGAGAAAAAAAGTTTGACAAATGTGTGCTGTGACATATAGGCTTCATTTCGTATGTGCGTAACTCGCATAGTTATGGTTCAATTTTTCTCACACGCTTCACAAACGTGCACCAGTTTCTCTTATAGAGAATGAGATTATCTTTTTACGCCCATAAAGGTAACTTAGGAGTCTACAATTGATTCGCTTTTCTTTCGATAAAAATTCGACAAATTAAATACGTAGGATTTAAAGTGCATAAAAACTGGTATAAAGGTAAAATAATTCAACATAGATAACTCAATATAGAAAATCGTTACTTTGAAAAAAATTAGGTATATTCAATGATTTTTCTATCTTTTATTCTAAAATGTAATACTAAATATAAAATAATCATGTTTTATTTTAATTCTAATCCAACAAATACAATTCAAATATAATCTATATGAAAGTAAAAAATTTGTATATCCTTTTTTTTGCATAAGTTACGTCACGTTAAATAAATTTTGATGTTAATATTAATTAATTTTTTGACTTTTAAATTTCTTCGATTGTTTTTTTTTTTTTCCCCCTATTTTTTTAGTTTATTTATTTATTTGTACTTGTATGCGCAGAGATTAAATTTAATTGCAGTACCATTATAAATTTGCTTTGAGTTTATAAATAAAAATGGAAAGTTCAGTTTTGCAATGAAGTTGATGTTTTAGAAATGGGTTATGTTGAAAACTTGTATTCCCCTGTTTAAGAAAAAACAATCTTTTTTTTAATTCTCATTTCATTCGTTTACTAGATGAGTGAAAAAAAAAAAAAAAAAAACAACAAAAAAAAAAAACTTTTACATAAAATATTGATATTAAGAATGTTATAGAATTATATAAATTGTTTAAGTTTTGATAAGAAGAAAAAAAAATAGAAATGACGAGTAGAAATTACAGTGATTTCGTGATATAAAATTGAATATAATCTATGAATGTGCTTTTCTTTCGGTGGTACTTCTTTTGAAAAAATTTGATGGATTTTAATTTACTTCACTAATGATAATAATGTAAAATAAACTGAAATTCAAAAAATGTACAATTTTGAATCAAAATACTTTTATATAATTTTAGTTTTATACATCAGCATTTCAAGGCTAAACAAGCGTCGGTGGTATAACGGTTAGCATAGCTACCTTCCAAGCAGTTGACCCGGGTTCGACTCCCGGCCGACGCAGTTTTTCTTTTTCTTTCCCATTATGGGTAATTTTTTTTTCTTTTCATATTAAAGAAATTTTCACAAATATAAAATAAAATAACCTTATAGACTTTTTTTAAAAAAAGTAAATAATAATTTAGCAAATATTGATCTATTTTAAACAAAAATATATAACAATATGAGATAGTCGTCAACAATAAGAAATTTAATTATTCAGGGGTATATATGATAATTTTTTTGACACATTTAATAGATTCAGTTTAAGTGTTCTGCATGTGTTTAATAATTTTGTCGATCTATTTATGTTTATAAATTTTTCGATTCTGATATATAAATAAAAAAAAAATTATATTATATATATATATAAAAAGTATGTTTTAAATTAAGCTTAAATGTAATTTCGAAATTTTAATTTTCTATAAGCAATTTAGAAAAAAATATAATTAAGAGATCAAATAAAACTTGTGCTTATTAAAAAAAAATTGCTTAAAGTGTTTTCATATTCGTATTGAAAATTTAAAAAAACAAACATTTATTAACAAATAATGGCGTAAAACATTTTTTTTTTTTTGCTGTTTATTATATTTTAATTTTTATAAAAAGCATATTTAGAAAAATAATTATAATTAATTAATTAAATGTTTTAACGTGATGTGTAATTTTATGACTGAACTTATGACATCACAGAAAAAAATAATCTGTCTTTATAAAAAAAAAGTTTTTTCTGTGAATTAAGGGATTTTATTTTATTTTCGAATGAAATCTAATAGATGGCAGCACATCAATATAAATCACAAATTTTATTCATACTAAAAATAAATTTTTTTAGAAGAATATCTTAGAAGTAAAATGCATAAACTCACTAACAGATGGCAGCACGAGTCAAACATTATATTGCTGTAAATATTGTAGCGATTTGATGTATGCTATATTTATTTAAAATAAATTTGAAATCAAGAATGAGTGGATACTTTAAATTAAAGAATTTGTTTTAATTTATGCCTTAAAGAAAATATGCAAGTGAATGCCTTACTTGAATATCGTCACAAATAAAAACCAAAAAATGGATTTAATTTGTGTGAAGCGACATTTTTTAATTTTGTTTACCCGAAACTTCACTCAGGAAAATAAACACTAATAAAAAAAAAAAGATAAAATTAAGATTTCTGATTTAAATATACCGATATCTTCATTAATATAATGAAAACTTTCGGACTGAATTTATAAAAATTACCAAGTTAAAATAAAAATTTAAAAAAAATAATAATAATAATAAATAAATAAAAAAAATAATAATAATAAAAAAAAAAAAACCTAGTTATATTTCATTTAATATCACAAAAATATCGATAATAAACAATAAATATTATAGAGTGAATAATAATTCGTTAAAATAACTTTTAAGACAGTGAATGGCAAGCCCGGCTAGCTCAGTCGGTAGAGCACGAGACTCTTAATCTCGGGGTCGTGGGTTCGAGCCCCACGTTGGGCGGCGTATTTTTTTCTTTCAATTATGAATGTAAAACGCGAAATTTTATTTTAACAATTATTACAATTTTCCCAAAATATGATATTTATATTTATTATATATTTTAATTCATTAACATAACTACTTGATATTATAATTTTTAATTTGAATAAAGATTCTTATTTTGAATAAAATATAAAAATGATTAAATTTTCAACGAATGGAAATTTTTACAATATAGCTTTATTAAACTAATTAAGATTTAATTGTGCAATATATATTTTTATGAAATATAATTCCTCACAGCATGTGAGAAAATAATTGAGTTATTTTATAGGGATTTAAAAAAAAAAAAAATAAAAAAAAATTAAAATTATGACGTATTATTTTAAATTATTCAAATACAATTGCCAAATTGTTTGCTATATTTTACGATAGATAAGTTTTAAATTATTACACTAATATTTTTTCTGAAATAACAGAAAGATTGATTCTTAATTCTTTTGATCTGCATTGCACAATTACACAATAATCAATCCATGTCTTTGCTAATTTTTATTGAATTTCCAATAAAAAATAATATCCGAGCCTATATGTATATATAGAATAAATGCGGTTAAAATAATTGTTAATCTAGCTAAAAATCATTTTCATATTTTTGATGAAAAATAATTTGACACGAATTTAAAATCTCTAAAAAATATTTGAAATTTCTTTATGATGTTATATTTTATATTCGGATAATTCTTTAATTTCAGAAACAAGATAATTTTGACATTTCAAATTTTTATCATATTAATGCCATTTAATAAATATGGTTTGTATTTAAATTCATATAAAAGTATTTTAATGAATCAAGTACATTTTATTTATGACTAACAGTTATACAATTGAATGATATTTTCAAATAAATATTATACCATATAGGAATGTAAATTTCATAAATAAAACAAATTTAAATTAAAGCCGCTAAGATTAAACATTTTTGCCTTTATATTTGATAAATCATATTTTATTGAATTGCAAAAGCAAAAATAAACAAAACAAAGGCAAAACTACTTGTATTTCAAATGCCTAATTTATTAAATAAAAATTTTTATTTGCTTTCAATAAACAAATTGGATAACAAATATTATAAATTATATTCAAAGATTTTAACATGAATAAAAGTATATTTCTAATTTTTTAATTAATTTTATTTAAATAAAATTTAGACACATAAAAATAAATAAATAAATATAATTGAAAATAAAAATAAAAAAATAAATATGATAATTGAAAATAAAAATAAATAATTAAATAAAAATAAAAATAAATAAATCTGATTAATTAATCCATTAAATCATGTAATGCTAATTCTGAAAATGTCTTTTTTTGTTAAATCATTTACAACTTATTCCAATTGAGTCAAGTCCAATTTTATGGACGAATATTAATAGTTATATTTTTATTATTTTATTAAATTACGTAATGTGTACTAATAAGTAATATTTATTGTAGGGAGGTTTTATTACAATTATACTATAACACTGACATTGACTTATAATAAATATATAAGTTTCTGAAATGTTATATACTTAAATAAGAAAATATAAACATGTTCATGTTATTTATTATTTCATGTTATTTAAATAACATTGACAAAATTCATGTTCTTCTTTCGCTATTATTATTGAAAATAATTATATAAAATGGATATGAAAAATTTAATTTTTTGATTAGTTTGAGTATTATTACATAATAACTAAGACAGCATATTTTTTTCTTTATTATATTAATATTTATTTTTCATTTATTCATTGAAAAATAAATACAAAAGTTAAACTATTACATTATTATAATTATATAGGATTGGAATATTGTTATGCAACGCATTTCATGTCATGCGAATAATTTTTCTAGTATTTAATGGAATATACTCTATTGAAAGTATAAAATGGAAACGAAAGATTCGATTTCGGGTTACATAATAATTATAACAACATATATATTTATTAGATTTACATTTAATTTTCCTTTATTCATTGAAAAATAAACACAAAAGTTACACCATTATATTACCATAATTATAATTATATAGGTTCGGAATATTGCTACGTAATGCGTTTCATGTAATATGAGTACTTCTTCTAGTATTTAATGGAGTATATCTCAATTACAGTTTTGACCTTCGACTCTGATGAATATATTAGCCACTGTGACACCTTTTGCATGAAATCTACTAATGAGATTATAATTCCAATCTTCCTAAATGTGGGACCAAGGGTCAATAATTAACTCTTGACTTGTGTGTTTATACTTCTAGTATGATGACAAAGTTTGGGATGGGGCAGTAGTAATTTGCCAAACTGCGCGTAAACTGTTATTAAAGACCCCCATCGTAAATCTGCAAATGAAAAATTCCCCTTACCAACAAGGGGAAAACCCGCGGACGCAAATTAGATGCTCATTACCAAACTGTTTCCATGCTACGACCTTGGAGGTAATTCTACATGTACCTACAAATTAATAAATCGAGTTCCCTAAAAACCACTTCGCAACACCAACTTTATAAGGTTGTTTAGCATGTCATCTAAAAGATTTTTATTATTATTTTATTTTTTTTTTTTGTACTTCATTTTCTGTGTCTCTCACGACCAGAGAGTTGTCTTAGAAAGGATCAGGCCACAGCTAAAAGAAACAAAACAAGAATTCCTTGTTATTGAAAAGTTGTCGAATCCGTCTGGCCCAAAACCGAGAATTACGAATTGGTGACAGTAATTAGCTATCATTGCGTTTGTATAGAGCTGGTCATTGGGGTATTTAAGATCAAGGTTGCTCACGGCAAAGAAAAGTTACAAGGTTTTTTTTCTTTGCTCTTTTCTTTTCTTAAGAATTTAAGTCTTAATGAAACATTTGAAAGAGAATTTCTTGGAATAGGATTTAGTTCTACGTAGTACCATACGATTTTGGATCATTTATTGATGAAATCGTGTTTCTGCATGTTATTTTCTTACTTTCCATTAGTAACAATTTAAAAACATAATTAAAAAAGGATTTTCTTTAAGAATTTCTAGAATTAAAAATATCTACCTTCTCGCCAGGAGGTTGCAAATCTATGAAAGCACATTAAATCCAACATATTTTCATGAAAGATCTGGAATGACGAAGCCAGTTTTATAAGTATTTTTAAAACACTTTTTTTATATATAAAATAATTACATTTTATATAACTTCCTCTTCATGAACGTAAATTTTTTTTTTTTTGTGTCAATCAATTTTTATGTACTAGATATTTTTAAGTAAAAATAATGTAAGTAGACAAGTTTATGACTATAACAATCTAAAATTCTGCATACAGAGAAGATGTAATACTTTAATACTAAAAGTACGTATTATTAAATGATACTTATGTTTGTTGTCCAATATTTATGTAGATATTTTAAACAAAAATAATGTATAGAGAGGTTTATGATCATAACATTCTACATACAGAAAAAAAAAAAGTAATGCTTTAATACTAAAAGTACATATTATTAAGCGATACTTATGTTTCAGTTTTATAATTAAATTTCTAAACTTACTTAACATCATTCCTAATGAAACAACTGCATTAAAAATAAAAAGAAAAGAATATTATACTATTTCAAAAAATAAATAAATGTTTTAGAATAAAGTTTTAAATAGAAAGAAAAATGCGGTGCAAGAAAAAACTCAAAATATAAAACGAAAATATTTAAAATAACTCTCTAAAGTTGTTTTTAGTGTATAATTTACCTGTAATAATGAAGAAAAAAAAATTACCTGCCCTTAATTATATAACTACACATTATTCCTTCTCTTATTATTAAAATTCTGAAAAGCAGTACACATTTGCTATGAATGGCATAACAGTGTAATTTATAAGCTATCAAATAAAATATAATCATTTTTTCGTGCATTTATGTTTCTTAGTTTAAAATATCCTCCAATATTTCTACTTTGTTAGATACATATATGTGCAGTCTAAATTATTGCTAATGTTTTATTGATTTGTAAAATGGAATACAACTCTTTTTTTTTTTCTCTTTCTATCACTGAAGAAATTAGTTTTTTGTTGTTGTTGTTGTCATATCCCTTATGGAAGGAGGGAAGAACAAAAGTTGCTTCTGTTCTGATGCAGCATCCGTAGGTAGAAGTCTGACTTCTGCTCCGTATCGCTCTTACAGTCATAGGAGACCGGGACCTACGACTTAAAGTGGATTCCGAACCACTACAAACATCAATGGCACCGCCGGGACTCGAACCCTAAGCCTGTGGCAGCCATTCAGGCGTCAGTTTTTTTTATTGGATTTTAAATAAGAAACACAGAAAGAAAGAAAGTTCACAAAAGAGCGCCCTAAAAATGAAATAAGAATAAATATTAAATGTCAAAATTTTTTTTTTTTTTTATCTTCCTTTGAAGAAGTTTAAAATTATATTGAAATTAGAATTATATAATTCGGTAATATTTCTATTTTTCTAAGCTTTCGTAATTTTATTTAAAAAAAATAATGTAAAATAAAATAATAAAAATGAATAAATAATAATAAATTATATATATATATAAATTTTATATATATATATATATATATATAAAAATATAAATTATATATATATATATATTTAAATAATTTTTTAGTTTGAGAAAAATTTATGGAGAGTAATTTTTAAAAGTTATATTTTCTAAAACATTTTTAAAAATATATTATAAAGTATAAAAGCACTTTTTTCAAACCTAAATTTCTTGCTTAATCTTTTAAATAACAGAGCTTTTTTTTTTTTTTTTTTATCCATAAAATTTAGGGGTATTATTTTCGGAAGCTTGATTTCTGGTTTACTTTAAATTATTCTTATTAGGTAACTTTTAAAAACATTTCACAAGTTAACAATAATATAATTAAGTAAATAAGACAAAATTTGCTCTAAAACATCGTCTTGTGAAAGCAAATATAATTTTATTTCAAAGTAAAATTGAGATTTTTCAAGAAAAGAAAATGAAACTGCGAAAAAAAAAAAATTTAGACTTTTCAAGATAAAAAGATTCTATGGTCTTTTATTTATTTATTTTTTATTGCTGTTATGTGTTTTGTTTTTACATTAAATTCTAAATTTTATGGGTAACCGATCAATTACAATTTTTTTTTCTTTTTTTATGGTTAAAAACAATAAACATTTTTTGTAGTGCATAATTAAGAATATGTTTCTTCTTTTTACAACTGTACAAATGCTGACTTTACTTATTAATGAAAAAAAAATTCAATTTATTCGTGGCGCCATCTAGAGCCGTAAAAGATTCTTAAAAGGGATTTCTATATTAGTTTAAGGAAAATTGGGAAAAGTGCATTCCTGTATACATTGAGTGTTTGTAGTGTTTTCTGCATTTGCATATAAAGAACATATTGAAAAAGGATTTATATGGACATTTATATCATATTTATGGACATAACATTATGGATATTTTTAAGAGAGCCTAGAATGTATTTATTTTAATTATAAAAATATTTACAGAAACAATTCTTTTGATGATTTTAAATTGATAACATTTCTGGGCCTTTATTTTTTAAAAATGGGAGATTTTTATTACAAAATACTTCTATTTTTATTACTACTTTGCATTACCTATTATTAATTTTACATATCAATTAAAAGTATTTTCTGTTAAAATAAAATACTGATAGTGAGAAAGATCTGAGAAAGAAATTTTATTTTTTCTAGGTAAGTTTTTGTAAGTATGCCTAATAATTTTTTGTGAGGTGATAGTGTTTCAAATATACTTCGTTCATAATATTTAAAAAAAAAAAAAAGATTGTATAGTAATACATCTAAAATCATAAAATAACAATGTTTTCTCAATGTTATTTTGAACAAACATTAGTAAATGTTTTCGTGTTATTGTTCTGCCCAAATCTGTTGATTTTTATATTATTGTTTTGAACAAGTCTTATATATATTAGTACTATTGTTGTGAACAAATCTCTGTCAATGTTTTTATATTATTTTATTATTGATTTTTAACAAAATCTCTTGGTGATTGTTGTAAAAACAGAAATATTATTAAATTTTTTTTTTTTCTTCATTGGCGCAACAGCCCCATAATGGTTAAGGCCGACTATCTACTAGCAGATTTTGAGACAGGAGTTGTTTTCTTTTCACGAGGTAGGATTGACAGCCCTGCACCCAACAGGGATATTAGATCGGGACCTACGGTTTAAAGTGGATTCGAACCACTACATACATCCACGGAACCACCAGGACTCGAACCCTGAAACCTGTGGTAATCACTCGGCCATCAGAGCCCTATATTATTAAATTACTTCGTGGCCAATTGTTAAGAAACAGTGGAAAAAAAAATAGTATTTAGGATGTATGATTACAAATTTTTTATTTTTATCGTATTTGAAATGTTGTTTATTTTTATTATTATGGGTCCTGAATGACCGAGTGGATAGCGCTCTGCTCTCGGTATCACAGGTTTCGGATTCGAGTCCCGGGGTTGCCATGGATTTTTGTAGTGGTTCGGAATCCACTTTAAACCGTAGGTCCCTGTCTAACATGATCGTAGAGTGTTGCTGGGGTACTGTTACTCCGCCGTAGTTTATCTCAAGCTACACGCGCCTCCTGGGTAGTGCTAAGTGAGTAACGTCGGTGCAGCGCTTGCCTTAAGGCATCAAAGACAATTGTCTAAGTACTTGCCAACTGCATTAGAACAAAAAAATATTATTATTATTGTTTTTATAATTTTTCACTAATCGTTTAAATTTTACATTCATGTATTTTTTTTTTTTTTATTTTTACTACCCTAATTTAAAACATAACTTTCATTTCGAATAAATTTTTAAAAAAATTGCTTTCAGTTAAAATGTAAAAACTTTATTTAAATATAAAATATGTTAAGTTTAAGGTTGAGTTAAAAAAAAAAAAAAAAAAATTTCCATTTTAATCTTTTCTTCCATTTAAACGTAACAGTTTTTTTTTTTTTACAGTAATTTTTCCAATAAAAAATTTTTTTATCTAAAAGAATGACGAAGTGGGTGTATATTAGCATTTCTCCTAAGGCTATACTATAATCTTACAAATAACAAAAGAAAGTAATAGCTCGAAATAATGGCTTGATGCCAGAAATTAAGTATATCAAATGAACATAATTTCAAGGAAAATTATAAATGCGCATCGCAAAACAGGTTGTAAATTACTTGAAAATTACACTAAATTAACCGAAATCAGAGGAATGAAATTTTATATAGAAGTTGAGCTTTGATATAAAATTGCTTTTCAATTACTTTTTAATGTAATAATTGGCAATTTTTGGCTGTATTATGAGACGACTGTGGAATTGCAAGTACGCAATATTAGTTCTAAACTTATAAACAAATGTAAATCAACGAAATCATACGAAATTTGTGGCTAAATTGTTAAGGAAAACTAATATTTAAAAAATGTTGAATCTTTATTTAAATGCGATTAGAAGGTGGCACGTGATTAAATCATTTTTATAACATACTGACATTCAGCAGGTTGGTTTGTTCCAGCATAAGGTCAAATATTTTTTTATTTACTTATTTACTTATTGATATTTTTTATTTTTTTATTTATTTTTAATGGTTAAAATAAAAGAAAAAAAAAATCGACTTTAAGTAATTTGAATGTTATGTATACTATTAACAATAAATTTCAGCTGTATTAACAGAAGGATGAACACTATTGTTTGTGCCCGATTATTGCGTATTATTCGAATTCCTCTATAAGTTACACATATATGACGGAATCAAACGGAGGTCTTCTGCCGTCCCATCATTCTCTGTTGAAACGTCACAATTTGGTGTTCTGCCATGTTAGCAGTTTCAGAGTAGGGACATACAGCAGAAGCGATGACAAGTTACCAGTTTGTTATATTTTTCAATTCCTACTATTGGTTCACACACTCGCTATTTATATCTTGTTCAAATTTTCAATCGTTAATAAATTACTTTTTATTCAAATACATTTTTTTTTTCGAACTTGTAATGGATGATACTTTATGTTAATGTTTCAATTTAGTTAATTAATTTTAGTTTTTTTTTTTTAGATTTAAGTTGCATGTATCTACCCATAGATGGCAGAAGATGTAAGCGGAAAATTTCAAGTTCATTTATATAGGACTTTCTGCAATATAGTGAAAAAAAAAAAGTAGGAATTGAAGCAGGAATTTTTTTATATTACTTGTTTATGATTAAATTATATATATATATATATATAAAAGTAAGCCTCGCAAATAAATCCTCCCTTTGTCCCATAATAATAGTAGCAAGTGGATATTTAAACGGGAATTATTGACGAATGTAACTGTAAGTTATGTTGTAACACAAAATTGCGAAGCCCTCAATCAAAATCAATGCTTCATGTCATATGTCATTTGTTTTGACACATCTTTCAATTTAAAGGTTAACCTAACTATTCCGAATTCGAGTTTTCAAGCAAAAGATCGAGTTACGATTATCTGGTTCTTGATGCATCAAAAGAAAGACGAAAAGTTGCAGAAAGGGGCAATTATGTTAACTGCAACAGAATGGCCATATGAAGAATTTGGAAAAGTGCTTCCGAAAATAATTGTCAGGGTGAATATCATGCGAATGTTGATTCTTTGAATAAACAAAATTGTCGATGTAAATGCAAAGATTATGGAGAAAAGCTTAGACACATGAGTCTTAGCAGAAGAGGCGTCATAAGATCAACAGCTCACGACATTGAAGTTCCCAAATTTACATGCCGAATTTTGAAAAAAAGGAAAACAACCTTAAAACGAGGAAATCCATATCTATTTTAAGGTTAGGTATATGAGGAATGTAAAGCTTCGAAACTGAAAATCCTATCTAGAAGTTTAAAATACAGTAACGAAATTATTGAAAAATCTTTTTAACCACTCCAAACAAAAATTAGGAATAATATTTCAAATTTTTTATTTTACTTAATCTAATTTTCTTGATAATAAATTTTGCATTGTGTATTGCACCCATTGAAGACTAAGGATGAGGCTAAGCCCATAAATCAAATGTATGCTTATTGCGCCCATTTCCCACTTAGGACCAATAGTTTTTGTTAAATATTTATCGTTTCAACGGATCAGTATTTTTCTTATCAGTGTCAATTTTATTATCGTGTTCGAAAGTGTTGATAGAGTAGGAGTTTTTCATGGTTTAGTTTTATTAAACAGTCATCGAAGTATTGAAGTTAACATAAAGGATACAGGGTATGAGATAGAAAAAGAGAAAATAAAATGGAATTTCAATTAATAATTTGTTTATGTAATTCTTTGAAGAAATGAAGTTTTTATTTTACGTCGAATACTTCTCTTTTTAAGGTGTGTCAATCAAATTAGTGATGCGAAAAATGTTGATTAAATAATTAATACATGGAATTTCGATTTCAATTTTTTTTTTTAAACTTTTATATAGCTTATAGTTTAGTATGACCTATTTATCTTTCATAACCGGTTACGCTCCCTCTCGAATATGAGCACTTATGTGAATCTATCTAATAATTATCGATAATATTTTTTGTTAAAATGATGACATTTGAAGGATGACACATGAAGTATACAGAAAATTTGACTAATATTTTTTTTTTTTTTTTTTTTGTATTTGAATTTTATTAATAATAACGTAACGTAATAATAATAATTACTAATGATAACATTTTAATAACGTTTTAAAATAATGAGAGGAAAAACTCATTCTTCAGCAATTTAATTAAGTGCAGGTTTTTATGTTTTCATGGGTAAAAAAAAACCAAAAATGACTACAATGCTGTAAACAAATTATTAAATTAAACTATGTTAAATAATTTATTCAGGAAAACTTTTCATGAAGGTCACGGTAAAGGTGATGTATTAAAACTCAAATTATTCATCAGCAAGTCAATTACGAACAAGATAGATGAAAGTAAATTTCCATAAAAAAACAATAAAAATTTGATATCTTATCTCATATGTATATGTGTGAAAATTATATATATATATATATATATATATATATATATATATATATATATATATATATATATATATATATATATATATATATATATATATATATATATATATATATATATATATATATATATATATATATATATATATATATATATATATATATATATATATATATATATATATATGTATGTATATATATATATATATATATATATATATATATATATATATATATAAGAAAAAAATTTCCGTATTTCTAAAATAACCATAATTATATATACTACCGTGCCCAAAAAGTAAAATCAATTTTCATTCAAATTTCCCGGGCATATGAAATTTCAATTTTTTTTCCTTTTTTAGGTTGCTGGTCCTGTCCTTGACATCTGTGTGAAATTTGACGTCAAAATATTCATTAGTGTGGTATTTCAATGGATACCTGGTCACTGCGGCCTTTGTGGGAACGAGCACGCCGGTTGTCTAGCACAGGGGTCTCCAAACATTCCAGCCTTAGGGCCATACTGTTTACTCCAGTAAGTACCAAGGGCCAAAAGTGTTTTAGTTTGCCATTATCTATAATTTCTAGACTAATCGCCGAGTACGCTCTCTGAGCGAGCATACGCTTGCTAAATTCGCTGGTTCAATTACTACAATTACTATTGTGTTTTTCGATACGACAGTGACACTTGACATCTATTGGTTAAAAGCGGAAATAGGTAGGTATAACTACGGAGGGTAACCACGGGATGTTCACTAGTCTATAATGTTAGTGGGATTCATTTTAATTATTTGTTAGTAATTATACTTAAGTTAAATTTTCTGCGTATTATGCTTGTCATTAAGCTTTACCTAGCAAGTAAATAAAACCGAGTTATTGTCATTCTGTGTTTTTTTATCCAACTTATTACAGCAACAATAAGCTATTCGCTTGCCGCGGGCCGGATAGAGGACAATGGTGGGCCGCTGGCCGTAGTTTGGAGACTCCTGGTCTAGCAAAAAGTGGCTCAAGACTACTTCAAATGAGACTACTGTCACTCCATTCTATAAAATTATACATCAAACAAATAATGGCTATATGTCACAAGTTACAAACCCAAGATTAGATTAAATCAAAGCGTTGGAGAGCTGAAGATCTTTTTACAATACCCAGCAAACCACGACGACATACTGTCGCCCAGTTCCCTCTTTTGACTGGCCATGACTGCCTAGCAGAACATCACCCTCACATTAAAATCTTTTCCAACCCTGGCTGCCCCCGTATATAATTCTGCAGATCCAAGGGACTTAGACCACCTCCAATGATGTGCGGTACTTGACGGCGACTCGGAGACAGCGCGTGCGAGAAAACTCTTAAGGCAATGACATTGATCATCTTTGTATTTTTTGGAAGTTTATTCTTTTATTTTTTTTATTACTATTATTATTTTTACTTGTTCTTGCCTTGCCATTGGAAATAATAATAATAATAAAACGTAATAAACATATACAATTTACACAAACATATACGAATTTTTCTAAATTTCTTTTTATTTCTCTTCCATCTTTATGCTTTCATCGCCCTCACATTTTTATCAAACGCTTCCTAAATACACACGAGACTATTTTCCACCCTCTTTATAGTTCCACTGCCCCCTAGGAAGCCGTATCGCCCGCGTTGCCAAAAATTGGCTTAACCTTTGTTGTTGCAACAAGTTTCAAAAAATTTTATGCTTTTTTTGTTGTGACTTCACACTGAGACAACACAGAGTTCGAATTTCAATGCATAGGTAGTCATTTTTTATTACAACAATTATTCTTTATTTGATCCACAATTACAACAATTATTCTTTATTTGATTATTCTTTATTTTCGTAATTCGCATTTCTTCCTAAATGCACCCGAGACTATTATTCACCCACTTGATAGTTCCATTGCCACCTAGGAAGCAGTATCACCCGCGTTGCCAACTAGTAGCTTAACCTTGGTCGTTGTAACAAGTTTTTGAAAATTTTATGTTTTTTTTTTTTTTTTTTTTTTTTTTTTGTTGACACTGAGACAACACGGAGTTCGAATTTCAATGGTCGTTTTTTATTGCAACAATTATTCTTTATTTGATCCGCAAACTCCAATTAATTCTTACTGGTACATTCACATCACACACGTTAAATAATTGACGCTCTTAATCGTAGATTGCATAATCGCCGTCCAGAAAACGTAATCTAAATTTAAGCATGATATATCCTTCACGACCGCGACCTTTGACCCAAGAAAAAAGGTTTCAATTACACTCTAACGTTTCTTTGCGTGTGATATAATCCATATACACTTTGAAAATCTCACGATAAATGTGAGCAGAGACGATGGCTTACACTTCTGAATTCTGTCACACACTCAACCCCGTTTCACACCGAGACGTGACATCGATATAAACGACTCTATCGTTCAGTTATCGATTGGGAGAACGAAATGCCATCATGTTATTTTTTGTTACGATAAAAATAATCGTAGCAGAACAACACTCTGTAATCGTTAACCTTTGATCACTCGTTATCGGAATAGCAAGTAGATTGAGTGGAAAAGGATTTTTCTTTGTTTAAAAAAATAAAAATAAAAATAAATAAAAAACCCGGATGGACTATACCGGAGAGGGATCAGCCAAGAGGTTCAAGGGCAAGAACAGATTATGGAATTTTCGTTCGACCTCTGAGTGGCCATCTTTTGTCAAAATATTCTTCTTTTTTTTTTTTTTTTACAGACAATGAGAGAAAATATGTAAATTAACCGGTTTTTTGGGAATGGATTAAAATTTTAAGATAGTGAGTTATTTTGTGTATTTCTGTGCAAACATTGTTTTAAAATCATTTCCTTTTTCTTTTTATATATATGTTTTATTTTGCATTTATAAAGCTTTTTAATGATATGAGTGACAACACTTTCCCTTTTTTTAGAGGATTAATTGTAATTTTATTGATGAAAACAATTTCTTGCTGCTGTAAATTTTCTATTTTTCGTGATTTATCAGCTGTTTTGCGAACGTATACATAAAAAAAATATATACATTGCGAATGTATATGCAAAAAATGCAAAAATGTAACTTTACATCCGGGATGGATAAAAGTTATATCTAATGAAGTGAAGGAAATAAAATAAAGTCTGCATAGCCATTATCAATAATATAATAATATGCCATTATTAATAATATATTAATAGGCCATGATCAATAATATATTAATAGGCCATTATCTATAATATATTAATTTGCCGTTATCAATACTATATTAATTTGAAATTATCAATAATATATTAATATGCCATTATCAATAATATATTAATATGCCATTATCAATAATATATTAATATGCCATTATCAATAATATATTAATGTACCATTATCAATAATATATTAATATACTATCAGTAATATTAATTAATATTATCTCCTAGATTTTATTGATTAACATATTTGAAGAAACAAAGCTACAAATTCTTTAAGTTCCACTCGGACGAATCGACACAATTTTAGCTACTAAGAAATAAATAACACCAGTTGTCAAAACACACAGGATGAATGCATAAATAAAGCCAAATGTGTAAATAAAGTATTACTAACTTTTAACTTACTACTACTTCTTCATTGGCGCAACAGCCCCATGGTGGGCCAAAACCGTCTACCTACTGGCAGATTTCGAGGAGAGAGATCTTTTGCTTTTTACGGGACAAGGTTGTCAACCCTAGCCCAACAGTCATATTAAACAAGAACCAACGGATTAAAGTGGATTCCGAACCACTACAGACATCCATGGCATCGTCGGGACTCGAATACGAAACCTGTGGCTTCGAAAGCTCGGCCTTCAGTCCCTGTAATGATAATTATAAGGGTTTTTTCCACAATTATAACGTTTGTTACGTATTTCGATTCAACCAACGTCAAATACAGAATATGAAGAGAAAGTAACATAACAAAGTCACTTTTTGAAATGCATGATTGTTTTAAACACTGAAAAACTGATTTTTAAAGAACACAACACAAGAACGAATCTAAGAAATTAATTGAAGAGAGGAAAAGATTAAAAAACACGATAGTGATGATATTTAAATAAAGGAATCACTCAAATGAGAAAAGTCAAAATATTATTTCCAAAAATACGCCAATTCATGGATTTCGTACAGAAAAAAATTATAAACAAATAAAACGGACTTTTCTTTAAAAATGAAACTTTCATTATTTAAAAGACCATACTATTTACAGGTAAGAACACTTTTACCAGCGTAAAATCTATAATAAAAACTTTTTAAATTATGCTTTATTATTATTTAAACCGTGAATTGAGGTTGACAATTTTAATTCAAGATAGTAGCATAGGAAATAACATATTTTAATTCCATTGAACTGAGGTGGCTAATTCTGCATACGTTATTTGATCAGGAAGATATTATTAAGAAGTCAAATAATAAAATATTTTTTTATTCAAATTATAAAAATACGGGGATTAAAATTTTTGATGCAAATATAAAGACTGTACATGTTGAAACGACTCAGAATTTCATATTAATCTTCAAGGTTTGCTTTTCCGGTTTATTTTAAAAAGAAGCTTTCATCTTTTAAAAAATGTATCATAAACGAGTGAAAGCCTGTGAAGTACATTTAATAAAAATTATGTATGAAATTTCTGTGGTTTTTGTTGTTAGAAGTAATTGTAATCTAGATAATACATTAAATTTCGGCAACATTTTGGGATCAATAAACATTTGTCATTGATGAAAGTAATGCTCAAATTATTGAATTAATCAATCAATTATCAAATTATATATATAATCTGCTTGGTGGCTTTGTTTCAAGATACTGTTTCAAAAACGTGGATTCTCGATAGCGTTTGTGATATTCAGCATTTTGCCTCGTTAGTCAGACTACCTGGTGGGAGTTTTTCTAGATTTTCTCCCATACGATAATCAAATCCCGGGTAGTTTCCCCTAAAAGTCCCCTCGAAGGCACTGCTTTCCTTCTTCACTGAGCTAAGTCATACTTCCACCTACGGGTGCTCCCTCACAACAGAATACTGCATCCCGTGAGTAGATTACTCATGGAATGTCCGTCCCGCACTGCAGGACACTGAGGATTAGACAACATGATTTGCAAAACAAAACAACATGATTTGAACAAAACATAACCTGATTTGATGATGATATTTTGTAATCAATGACAAAATCTCATTTAATACGTATAATTCTAAGTTTTTATCAGTTATTCTAAAGATTTACTGTGGTCATATCGCCTTCAATCCTAAAGTCCATCAATCTTTTAAACTTCTCCACAAGTATGAGAAATTCTGCTTGCTCAGTACAGAATGTAATTTTTTCGAAGACATTGAACCTCACAGAATGTCACAACTGGGATAAATACATTTATTTATAACGCAGGGTCGAATGCGTGTCTGACATGAATCGAATTTTGTTAACGCGCCGCACTTTTAAGGCTTGGTGTTGAATTGGATGATTGTCGTTGAAGCCATTTCGCTTTTAGTGACCAGATGATCATGGCAATAAATATGCAATAAATTTGCGTCTTCCATAAATAGCCTTATAAGTTTATAGACCTCGCATTTCTTCGTCCCTATCAAGCCGAAGTGTTTACTGAAACGATAAAACTAAAAATTTAATACATAGTTGTGCATGAGCTGTGAACTTTTATTATTTAATGGTTTTTGTATTTGTTTTAGGATAAAAATTTTCAAATTATCAAATAAGGATTAGCCGATTTCGCCTTTTTTTGTTGCAAATATTATTAGGAATCATTTTAATTTTCATTTGATCACATTATGTCGAGCATAAACATCATATTACTTATGAAATGTGAAAATATTTTTAAAATCTATTTTTATCTAATCTATTTTTAAAATATATTTTCTATCTAAATCTATTTTTAAAATGATTTAACTGTATTGACATTCACTTTAAGTGAATGCCAATACTAAATTATTGACAAACAGAAGTTTCGGGGTTATTTTAAGCACTGGTGGATAAACGTAACTTGTTATCGAAGTAATTAAACAGTGTAACTCTTTCGCGACCAGATGGCTAATTGGCTAACACTCTGGCCTTTGGTGCCATAGGCTTCAGGTTCGAATACTGGCTTTGGTTCATGGCTTTGGCGTTTGTTAGTGGCTCGGAATCCAAGTTAAACTGTAGGTTCCGGTCTTATTAGCCTAAAGTGTGCAAAAAATGACCGTAGAGCGACAAACCAAATCTTTCGTATATGTGGCAACAGCTACTGCAGCACCCTCCATAAATAGAACGAAATTCGGCTAAGAACTATCTGTAATTTGAATGTATAAATCAACTATCTGGTGGGTTTGAAGGGATGATGTCTGGTGGGTCTAAGAACTATCTGTGGTTTAAGGCCCTGCGGTGCCATTGATGTTTGTAGTGATTTGAAATTCACTTTAAAACGTAGGTCCCGGTCTAATATGACTGTTAGGCATAGATCTGACAACCCTACTCTTTAAAAAGAAACATTTCATTTTTCGAAATCTACCAGTAGGCAAACAGCTATGGTCCAACATGGACTGTTGTACCAGGGGAGGTATTTAGTTAGTTTGTCCTTATGTAAGTTAAACTTTAATAAATTATTGTTACATAATTAATTCTATTTTCCCTTTTCACAACAGGTATTTTCTTTACATGTAAAATTCAATACATATTTATAAAAATGTAAAGTAGTAATTATTATCTGACTGTATCTTTAATATCTAGCTAGTTACTATATGAACATACTATAAAATTACTGTTGAAACTAGATTTTTATGAATATTCATAGTAAACCATATTTATCTCGAAAGCTGCCTGTGAACTTGGCTTGTTAATTATTTTTCTTTTAACGTTATTTAGAAAATGTATGAATCTTTACAAAAAGTCAATATATAATTTCAGTTCATTAGTTGCTTGAAAAAGGACAGTGAAGAAATAAGTCAATACTTAACTGTTCTTCTTTGCAATAAAAATTCTAATTAATAACTAATTAGTGAATATTTTAAAGTAATTAAAAACTTTTAAGTATAAGTACTTCCTTCGTTTATGATTTTTATCTTAATAATTTACTACAAATAGTTGATTAATAAGTATAAAATTATATAGACAATATTTTTTTGATGTATACACTTAAATATAAAGTTATAATCTACATAATAATATTAAACTGAATTTTGAGTTTCATTAAAATTGATTATAAAACAAAAATAAATTAAATATTCACGCCTGTACAAAAAAATAAAACGAAAGTTACACTGAAAGACCAATGAAAAGTGATAATTTATAAAATTAGTATCAAATACGAATTTTTTTTAAAGAAAAATCCATATTATCAACAAAATTTATACTTTATATTTAATGTAATCATAAATATTGATATCACGACATATTGATATAATTATTTTTCCCATATTTACATATCACGTATTACCTTTGTAAACTTCTACAGGGATGTTAATAATAGGTTAGAAACAATGAAAAAAATTCTTCTCTGCCACTCTATAATTTAGCTTGTTTCATAAACTATAGTGTAACAGAATAGAGGTTGGTTTATTTGCCACACGTATCGCCCATCAATTATTTACCGAGGTTAATTTTCTAAATTATCAATTGTTTTGTTATATTTGATGATGTTTCTCCAAAACTCATCCAAACGAACTTGCCTCAAGAGTCTGTATTCGCATTTAGCGATGGCTTCTTTTTACCATGAGCACAAACCTCTCATTAAATGAGATTATGGTCACGCTCCGAATATTAAACATTTGTTTCATCATCCCATCCTCCCACCACGATGCTATTCAAAGAGGCAGAGATGGCCACTACTGTCAAGGTTGGTATTTCGTAACGCACGATTCGCGCATGGTATGTGGCAATTACTTTGTCAAATCATTCAATATCGGAAAAATACGAAGTGTTAACTGCATATCGGATAGGTATGAAATTTTGCTGAATAAATTATTATAATTGGAGCAAGCATTTTTTTTGTTTAGTTTAGTTCATGGTGTCGTGAATATTTTATAAGTGTTTCAATGTCAAGAAAGACTTGAATGATGTTGTTTTATGCTGGCTTCCGCATTGCTATTTTTTATGCAGCGATTTATCAAGTTCAGTTATTGAACTGTAATTATCACTTCGAAATAAAGAATAAATATCCTACATTATTCTGATATTACGCAAAAGTTCAAATTTGCAAAATTTATTTTGTCTTTATATATTCAGTTATTTCCCGTTTCGATCAATAACTATTCATGAAATAGGTTTTTGATTATGTAATTGCTGTAACTGTTTACTTGCATTTTTACAAATGTCTCTGAAGTAAAATTACTTTTTAAATCACGATAATGTAATTTATGTACCGCCATAGTTATTTAGATGCTGACAAATGAATTTACTTTGTCTGGAAAAACTTATGTTTAGTATATCGGTTTTTAAAATTGGTAAGCGAGTCGAACTGAAAGCTCCCAAAGTCTACGAAAAGATTGGTACAATAAACTAGTAATCAAGAAAGTCTTTCTAGAGAGTTTCTGAAAGAGGTTGGAGGTTTGGTTTGTTTCCCTGTGCTCACTTTTTGTACACTTTAGGCTAATTAGACCGGGACCTACAGTTTAATGTGGATTCCAAACCATGAACACGCCATCCTTAAGGATTCAAACTGAAAAGTTTGTGGTACCAAAGGCCACTTGATCATCAGGCCTCTAGAGGTTGCAAATTTGGTTTATTTCTATGTGACCACTTTTTGTACACTTTAGACTAATTAGACAGCAATCCGCACAGTTTAATGGGATTCCAGACCACGAACAAACATCCATACCACCGGCCAGGATTCGAACCTGAGAAGGGTGGGAGGTACCAAAGACTTCTTTTACCATGAGCACAACTACTCATTAAATGAGATTATGGTCACGCTCAGAATATTAAACATTTGTTTCATCAACACATCCTCCCACCACGATACTATTCAAAGAGGCAGAGATGGTCACTACTGTCAAGGTTGGTATTTCGTAAGGCACGATTCGCGCATGGTATGTGGCAATTACTTTGTCAAATCATTCAATATCGGAAAAATACTAAGCGAGAATGTGTTAACTGCCTATCGGATAGGTATGAAATTTTTCTGAATAAATTATTATTGGTGCAAGCATTTCTATTTTTTTGTTTAGTTTAGTTCATAGTGTCGTGAATATTTTATAAGTGTTTCAATGTCAAGAAAGACTTGAATGATGTTGTTTTAATCTGGCTTCCGCATTGCTTTTTGCGCAGCGATTTATCAAGTTCAGTTATTGAACTGTAATTATCACTTCGAAATAAAGAATAAATATCCTACATTATTCCAATATTACGCAAAAGTTCAAATTTGTGGAATTTATTTCGTCTTTATGTATTCGCAGTTATTTCCTGTTTCGATCAATAACTATTTATGGAATAAGTTTTTTTTTTTTTTAAATAAATGATTATGTAATTGCTGTAACTGTTTACTTGCATTTTTACAAATGTCTCTGAAGTAAAATTACTTTTTAAATCACGATAATGTAATTTATGTACCGCCATAGTTATTTAGATGCTGACAAATGAATTTACTTTGTCTGGAAAACTTATGTTTAGTATATCGGTTTTTAAAATTGGTAAGCGAGTCGAACTGAAAGCTCCCGATGTCTAAAAGAAAGACTGATGCGATAAATTAGCAGTCAAAAAGAGTGCCACTAGAGTTTCTGAAAGAGGTTGGAGATTTGGTTTGTTTCTCTGGGACTAATTTTTGCACACTTTAGGCTAATTAGATAATTATCCGTACAATTTAATGTGAATTCCAAACCAAGAACAAACATCACCACGAACATGCCACCCACCAGGATTCGAACCTGAAAAGTCTGTGGTATCCAAGGCTAGAAATCTAGCCACTTGGCCCATCAGGTCGCTAGAGGTTGGAAATTTGATTTGACGCTCTAATTTCATTTTCTGCACACTTTAGGTTAATTAGACAGGGAATCTACAGTTTAATGCGGATTCGGAACTACGAACAAATATCCATGACATCCGTCAGAATTTGAATCTGAAATTTTGTGGTACCAAAGGCCACTTTGTCATCAGACTGCTAGAGGAGGGAGGTTTGGTTTGTCGCTCTATGGTCATCTTTTAGGCCTATGTCTGAATTGAAAACTCCCAAAATCTATTAGAAAGATTGATACAATAAATTAGTAAAGAAAGTTTCTGTAGAGTTTCTGAAAGATGTTGGAGATTTGGTTTGTTTCTCTGATTAGACTAATTAGACAGGGACCTGCACACTTTAATGTGGATTCCGAACCACACACACAAATATCCATACCACCCACCAGGATTCGAACCTGAAAAGTGTGGGGTTCCACAGTCCAGAGCTACCACTTGGCCATCAGGCCGCTAGAGATTGAGGTTTGATTTGGTGTCGCTCTACTGTCATTTTTTGCACACTTTGGGCAATTATATCTGGATCTACAGTTTAACTTGGAATACGAACCACTAACAAACATCTAAGCCACCACAGAATTTCAATTTGAAGCCTGTGGCATTAAATGCCAGAGAGCTAGCCAGTTGGCCATCAGAGGTTAAAGGAGGGAATCCCGATAGATACCGTTCTTGAAGGAATTCTTTTCTAACCGTTTTCATCACATGCAATCCTAGAAGCAATGACATCCTTTTTTACATGACTAGCTCTTTCTTATTGTCATCTTTAACTTAAGTGGATACAAAATAATAATTATTATGCTACATAATTTATTATAATTAGAGATTAATTAAAGCAATTTACAACCTATTGCAATTTGAACGGTTAATTGTTTTTATTAATTTACATTGTGGCTATGTTTTTAATTATATAAATTTCTAAATTTTTTACCTCGTTCAAGTTCTTTGAGTATATTTGTAGATATAAAAAAATAGTTCGACATTATTTGATTCCATTAATTAGCAACCGTATATATCTAAGAGAAATAATTATATATACAAAACATATATTTAAGAGAAATAATTATACAAAACAGATACAATATATTAACTGCGGATATGTCAAACTTCCAATTAACATATGTCTATTAATACCATAATAACTTCTTTGCTTTCCTGTCTCAGTAACTGTATTCCCCAAAAGACATTAAAAAATATTTGATAATGCTTTCAAAGAAACTAAAGATAAATTTCTTGAGCTAATAAAGGTCCTTGTAGCTTTAAATGTTTTTTTTTCTTACATAATTCAACATCTAATTAGCGTGTTGTTACTTGATAAAACAAAGTTTAATACGGTGCATCAATCGATTTAAAAGTTTGATCAATTTAAATGGTAGAACAAACCCTAAGTTTAAGATTATAGACGTATAATATAGGTCAATTATATACCATAACAATGATGTATAATTAAAAAAATATTTGTGATGCTATAATGGTTTTTATTCAAATAATATAATTAACTGCGGAACATATGTGTGTGAGAGAATTCAGATTATATGAGATTTTTTAAGTATGATCTGCTGTGATCGATAAATTACTCTTTGAAGTCTGATATAAATATTAAAAAATATAACCAGACATCATAATATAAGTATTAACCTAATAATTAATTAGAGTTAATAACTTTTAATGATTACATCTACTTAATTAGTATCTTTTAAATAGTAATCATGGCTAGACAGCTTGCTGTTAGCAATACTGGAGGATAATTCTTGATGGAAAGATGAAGATTAGCTTGCATAAATGATTCATGTAATTGTAGTATCCTGTATCATTTACTTCTCGTTAACGTACAATTGTACTTCAGACTTATTTTTTTACTGTGACTATAACATCTTAAAGCATTTAGTAAACATTTGCAGAATAATAATGCTAATTATAAACAGAGCTCTTTAAAAATACATATTTTAACAATACAACATAAAATACTAAGTAGTATTGTATTTTGTATTTACCATATAAAATGGTAATAAAAAATATTTGCCTGAGGCTGGAGTTCCTACGAGTATATACAGGAATGATAGACACAAAAGATCAACAAGTTGGCCCTGTGGATATATGTTCAAAATTGGTAGCATGCCAATCTTGTTTGCCAATGGCAATACTTTTCCAATGATATGTCTAATTCAAATGAACACATTATCACTATTGAACGTCAGCATTTTTGAATTAATATTTTATTATGTTGATAATGATTATGGGACCTGATACTGAGGGACTGGCGCTCGGTGCCACAGGTTTCGGGTACGAATCCCGGCGGTGCCATGGATGTTTATATTGGTTCGGAATCTACTTTAAACAGTAGCTCCCAGCTTAATATGACTGTAAAGAGTTGGGTTGACAACTTTACCCCATAAAAAGAAAAGATCTCCTGTCTCAAAATCTGCCATCATCCAGATGGTTTTTCCCACCACGGGGCTGCTGATCCAATGAAGAAGAAGAAGATGGTGATTATGTAGATTGATTTTTTTTTTTGTTTTCTACTTAAATTTGCAATGCATTTTTAACAAGTTTTCTTTACTTTAGACTTAATTTCAATAATTATTTTTAAAATACAACTAATAAAAAATTTTACAGTCTGAAAAAAGTCAGATATGCAAGAAAATCAGATCGAGCTGAGGAAACAAAGAACATAAAGATATTAACGACGATTTGAAGAAGAGCGATCGTCCTTTTAAATTTTCGCAACATATTTTTTTCACTGTATTAATTAAAGTTTTAATTCATATGGGGGGAACAGATTTGTTATTTTGTTTATGAAACAAAAATTGAAAAACCAAAATCATTAAATTATGCTTTATAGAATTTTAATATCCAGTTCATTTATCAATCTATGTTTATTTTTGTAACTAAAGTAAGCATGCAGCTTTCGAATAATATGAGATAGTATTAAAAATATTTATTTTAACTCACCTAAAAATACTTAGCGTGATCCAGTTTTGTGAGTTACTTTTTTTTGTTTTTCTCTTTTCTAACGAACATTTCTTGGGCAATTGCAATTCCAGTAAAAAACTTAATCAAGAACTTATAATGAATTTTTTAACCATCTTAAAAATATGCATTAATTACTTTTTGAACCAAATTCGTTTCGAAACAAAATTGTAATTTTAACATGTCGAAAAACTCAAAATTAAAAGTCTCTTTTCAGGTTACTTAGCGTTTAAATTTTTTTTTTTTTTTACTTTTCTGTCTTTTTACTATTTTCGTCTCAAAGCTGTAAAATCTGTTGATTTTTATAACACATTTTCATTGCTCCATCTTCTTAAATCATCATTTAAAAATTTTTCTTTTAGCGAAACATGTCAATCCTTAACAAATTTATCATCATTCTTTTTATTTCAAGAATGAATTATTTTGGAAGTAAAAGAGATTTTAGTAGGGACGCAATCATTAAAAAGAATTTTATTTAAAAGTTGTAATAAATCTGATTGCCAAACAGTTAGTTCTATTTAAAATTCAATTATATTTTTCTGTCGAATTGATTTTAGTTGAACCATAAAAGCTTTGAAAATAAACTTGGAAAGATATGCAAAGTTCAACGAATGCAATCGAAGCTTTTCAGATATCAATATAGGATATGTCACGAAAGGTTCCCCCAACCGGGTCTTGACCTACACCTCTGCGCACAAAACAGAAAATAAGGAAGTGAGCTTGACTGCCATAAAGCATTAGACAGGAGGGTGAGAAGGCCTGGTTCCCACTACAACGACTTCTGTGTCTACGGAAAGAATTGAGCACAACTACGTTATGATCGAACTTATGTTTTTGAAATGTTTCCAATAGGGATTTGAGTTATAGTTGATACCTAAATTGAAAAGAAGGATTTCTCTCCCCCCGCCAAATATCGGAATTATTGAAAGAATGTTTTGGATTAAATGGTTGGATATGATTCAAAAATATTTAAATTTTTCAAAACATTAATAGTTGTTTTAAAAGCTAAGATTTGCTAAATTTTAGATCTTCAGTGTTCATAAAAATGGCACGCAAGAAAAGGACAAATGCTTTGAACACAGCCATGAAAAAAAAGAATCAAAACTACATCATAAAAAAAAGTAATAATAAAAGAATATAGTTTTATAAATAAAGGGCCTGAATGGCCAGCTCTTTGGCGCTCGGTACCAGTTTTGGGTTAGAGTCCTTTTCGGTGCCATGGATGTTTGTAGTGGTTCGGAATCCACTTTGAGCCGTAGGTCCCGGTCTAACATGATCGTAGAGCGTTGCGAGGGGCAGTATTACTCCACATCCGTGGCTTATCTTCAAGTTACACGCCCCCTGGGTAAAGGTGAGTAACGTCTGTGCAGTTAAGGCATCCCTGACCAGCTGTATAAGTGTTTGCCAGCTGCATTAGAAAGAAAAGTTTTATAAATAACATACAGAATATATAGTTTCATTATCTTTCTTCATTGGCGCAACAACCCTATGATAGGCCAATTGCCAGATTTCGAGACATGAAATGTTTTTCCTTTTTATATGCAGAATATATATTTAATGGTAGGGTTGTCAATCAATATCTTATAGTCATACTAGACCGGGACCTACGGTTTAAAGTGGTTTCCGAACCATTTCAAACACCCAAAAGGGCCAAAGTCACTCAATTTTGTTAAATATCAATATATTTTAAGGTTCTAAAGGTCATTGCATATCTTGTAAATTGAACAACAAAATTTAGTTATGGGATTCCTTAAACACCAAACCATTAAAATCAAAAACTAGAAATGAAAAATGAAAAAAAGGGCAAAATTATGCAATAAATCAAGCCGCAATACATTTTGTTTTAAAACCTATAAGACCAATGTGTTTCAGTTTAAAATAAACGTATTATATTCTGTGTCCTGCATTTTAATGATAAAATTTAAATTGTTTTATTTATACTACCTGTTAACAAATTTTTTTTTGAGATAACCTTTTACTTTAACCACTGGTTCTAGATTGATTTTTCTTCTTGTGGTTAACAAAAAAATTTATCGGAGAATGCAATTTTTATTTACACCACCATACCAGAAATTTTATATGTTTAAACATTGAATTCAAAAAAAGTGCAAATTATGCAATAAGTCAAGTCACAATACGTTTATTTTAAAAGTTCTAAGATCAGTGTGGTTTCAGTTTAAAATAAACGTATTATAGTTTTGTGTCCTGAATTTTAATGATCAAATTTAAATTGTTTTATTTATACTACCTACTAACTACTACTACTACCTTTTACTTTAACCATTAGTTTTTCCTTTTTGTGGTTAACAAAAAATTTTATCAGAGAATGCAATTTTTATTTATACATCCATACCAGACATATTATATATCTATACATTGCAATCGACAACTGAAATTCTTAGTTTAATTTAATTTACTTGAACCAAACTCGGAAGATTTTTTTTGGAATCTGAACTTTGTCTTGTGATAAATATTGATTGAATTGTCTTTTTCGTGAATAAATAAAACATTAGTTGGAAACACAGTATTTGATCTAGTGCGAATCAGCCGTCACGTAATAAAATTAGAATATTGACCAGAAAAATTCTAAGCGTAATGGACAATTATTATCACGCAGACAAAATTGCTATCAAAGAATCAATTGCAAAGAATCAGACAAATTTGCTATTAATTTTTATTTACACCACTATACCAATAAGTTTATTTACTTATACATTACAATCGACAACTAAAATTCTTAGTTTAATTTAATTTACTTCAACCCAATTCGGAAGATTCTATTTGGTGTTTGAACCTTGTCTTGTGATAAATACTGATTGAATTTGTCTTTTCTAGTGAGTAAATAAAACATTAGCGGAAACACAATATTTGATCTAGTGCGAATCAGCGCCACGTGCTAAAATTAGAATATTGACCAGAAGAAATTCTAAGCGTAATGGACCATTTTTATCACGCGGACAAAATCGTTATCAGACAACGCAATTTTTATTTACACCACCATACCAGTAATTTCATATGCTTATACACAGCAATCGACAACTGAAATTCTTAGTTTGATTTAATTAACTTTGAACCAAATTCGGATGTTTCTTTTTGGTGTCTGAAGTTTGTCCTGTGATAAATGCTACTGTGTCAAAAAAGTAAGACCAATTTTCAACTTAAAATTCCTAGGGCTTATGGAATTTCAATTTTTTTTTTCTTTTTTTGGTTGCTGACACTGTCCTTGATATCTGTGTGAAATTTGACGTCAAAATATTCATTAGTGTTTGAGTTAAGCTTGGCTTTGTGAGACGCTAAAACTGATTCCGGCGATTTTTGAAATGTCTGAATTAATTGAGCAAAGAACTTGCATTCAATTTTGTTTGCAGGAACGTATACAATGTTGCAGAAGGCATTCGGTGAGCATTTCTATATAGGAAAGAATTGTTTACTGCATTGATTCTTCGTGACTTTTTCGCCAGAAATGAAACCCATACCGTTCCACAACCACCATAGTCACACCGTGCGACTTCTCGCTATTCCCTAAACTCAAAAGACCCCTCCGAGGACATTGTTTTAAGTCGATTGAAGAGATTCGACGTGAATCGACGTGCGCTTTGAAGGCCATCCCTGCCGATGACTTTTGCATGCATTGAGGATTGGTAAAAAGTTGGTTTAAGTGCATTGTGTCCGGAAGGGATTACTTTGAAGGCGACGAAATAAATTTGGAAGAATAAATAAAGAGTTTTTGAAAAAAAAAAAAAAAGTTGGCCTTACTTTTTGGGTATAGTAGTATTAAATTGCTTTCAATAACTGGAATTCTTAGTTTAATTTAATTAACTTGAATCAAATTCGGAAGATTCTTTTTTGATGCCTGAACTTTGTCCTGGGATAAATATTGATTGAATTGTCTTTTCTAGTGAATAAATAAAACATAAATTGGGAACACAACATTTGATCTAGTGCGAATCAGCATCACGTACTAAAAATTAGAATATTAACCAGAAGAAATTCTAAGCGTAATGGACAATTCTTATCAGAGAATGCAATTTTTATTTACACCACCATACCAGTAATTTTATATGCTTATACACTATAATCAACAACTGAGATATCTAGTTTAATCTAATTTACTTGAAACAAATTCTTTTTCGTGTCTCAACTTTGTCCTGTGATAAATACTGATTGAATTTGTTTTTCTCGTGAATAAATAAAACATTAGCGGAAACACAGTATTTGATCTAGTGCGAATCATCCGTCACGTGCTAAAATTAGAATATTAACCATAAGAAATTCTAAGCGTAATGGACAATTCTTATCACGCAGCCAATCCTTAGGCTACAAACGGCATGCCAAAAGTTACGCATTCAAAGAACAGAGGTTGGATCACAAATCAGCGTCCTCTAATCTATAAAGAGGAAGCGCTTGACCCTTCAGTCACCTCTGCCTTGTTAGCCAAACCCGATTTAAAAGATTTTTGAGCAATACATTAAGCTCTATTAGATATTCGAAGCCATTCATCCTTCAAGAATGACATGCTTCCAGATGATGGCAGAGGAGAGTTGGTTTTATAAGAAAAATATCTTTATAATGATGTTTGGAAATGTCTTTATAAAGATCCTACTATCTCTATAAGTGATGAGAAAGTGAGATTAGAATTAGCTTGTAACTTGTGGTTCGAGTAAAAATAACCATTTGATGATTGAAGGTTTTGAAATAAAAATAGCTATATGAATGGCTCTATTTCTATAAATAAAAAGAGTTTTCTTTTTACTATATATTTTTGATGAAAGATAAAGAAATATTTTAATATTGGATATCCTACAAAAATGTGTTTTTATGGCAAGAAAGTAAGATTATATTTTATTTAAATTTTTTAGAAAAAAAAATTTTTAATATATAACCCATTCTTTAATTTCGGAAGATTATAACATTTTATATGGGATTTAATAAGTAAGTTTCCATTTAAAGAAAAGTTTATTAAGTAAAGTTTATTAGTAATTTTGCATAAAAACTTAATATGTAGATTGATTTGGTTTTTAATATATTACTTGTTATTTGTACCTTTTAAAAATAAGTTTTGAATAAACTTCAAAATTGTATGATCATTTATTCTTGATAGACTGTACTTTGGGTCTGATGGCCGAGTGACTGACGCTCGGTGCTAGAAGTTTCGGGTTCGAGTCTTAGCGGTTCCATGGATATTTATAATGATTTGGAATTCACTTTAAATCATAGCTCCGGGTCTAATATGACTGTAGATCTAATATGGTGTACAGCTGATAACCCTACCTCGTAAAAAGAAAACATCTCGAAACCTGCTAGTGGGCAGACGGCCTTGGCCCACCACGGGATTGTTGCTCCAATGAAGAAGAAGATTGTGCTTTAATATGTGATAGTAAATAACAGATCTTCAATGATGATAATTTTTTAATCTTCTATTTAAAAAAAAAATCTAGATTTAAACTTTTTAATCACTTAAAGAAATTTGTTGTTGAATATTGTTTTTGAATATAATATCGTTTACATATATAATACCAATTTTATAGAAGCAAAACGTTTTCATACTTATATCAAATTTTTAAAAAAAAATTATAATTTTATATGTTAATTAAAATTTTTTTTGCGCTTGTGTTTTTATAGATGGATCGGTTTACTTTTGATACGATATTAAAAAAATGCATTCGTCTATATACAATAATTAAGTACTTAAATATTGGGATTATATTAAAAATTCTTTACTAAAAGAACATAATAATTCAAGAATATAGTGTTTTTTTTTTACAGATAAGAATTTTCTTAATACAATCTATTTTTTTTAAGAATAATGAATTATAATTTTTTTTTTTTTGTTTGTTAAAAACACATAATTTTAATTTTTCTTCTTCATTGGCACAGCAGCCTCATGGTTGGGATAGGATGCCATCCTATTGGGAGATTTTCGAGACAAGATTGCCAGCCCTACATTTTACGCTTTATAGTCATATTAGAGTGTACCTACGATTTAAAGTGGATTCCGACCCACTACAAACTTTCAGAACTCGAATCCGAGACCTGTGGCACCGAATTCCAGAGAGCTGGTCACTCAGCCATCAGGCCCTATTTTAAGTTTCATCTTCCCATTTTTTTTCAATGAGGCATGTTTTAAAAACAGCGTTATGAATTTTAATAGTCTTCCTAAAAGTAGTAAATATAAAGATATATAAAAATTTAGCATTCATGCAAATGAAATAATTAGATAAAATGCAGTAAAGGAAACACAATATTAGATCTTTTGAAATTAACGAAAGATTTACTCATGAAATTTTTATTTTTATTTTCAACAAATGATAGCATAGCGGTTTCAAGAAAAATTTCAAATAAACAACGTGGTTATCATAAGACATACTGAGAATATTTTATACATTTTGATGTAAGTATACACTATTTTATAGCCTAACAATCAAAGCTTAAACACTTTATAATGCTTTGTTTAAAAAATTACGATGTGTTAATGTTAAAAACATAAAAAAAAATTTTTTTCGCTTTTCATTCTTGTATTAAGCCTTATATACGTGCCTAGCATTGTTTATTGAAAAAAATTCAAATCAAGACAACAAACTGTCTTATTAAAATCGGGGTGGAAGATGTATACGATTTCCCAACGTGACGAGAGACTGGTAAAAATATAATATATCGCTAATAGATTAACCAATTAACATCATGCATCCTGAATAACAAGTATTTTTGGAATGAATTATTAATTGTCCGTTCACAAGCCCCCTCTTGAACTTGTGCATCTTAAAGGGTGCATCAACACAAACTTTATCGTAAATCAATCTCGGCATTAATATTCACATAGAGATGCCGCGTGGGAAGAGAATCACCCTCAAGAAGGATGTTACATCTTGAGGAAGGGGTCGCGACCTCTCCTGGGTAGCCCTTTGGCTGACGGTTCCTACGAAATATGTTTAGGATCATCAATGTCCTATTTTCTTTATTTTTTTGCATCTTTCGACTTAATCCAAAACAGTGGTCGTAAAACAAAGCGAGGATGGTAATTATCGTGAACTGAACCGAAATGGATTGGAATGCATCATATTGTAGATTGTATGATAATGATTTGGGCAAAAACTAGGATATGGAGTGATAAATTATGCAGTTTGGTAAATGGTATCGGGATTAAATGCCGTTATTGGGCCAAATAACTGTAGCTTTCTACATGTTTAATTTATCACATTCGTTCTGTTTTTGATAAATAAGGTAACAGAATTAAAGAGATGTAATCAGGTTTTACGATTTGCGTAGGATTGTCACAATGTCTATCTTTAGTTTCTTAAACGAATATCAATGATTCAATTACTCATTATTAAACTACATAACGTTTTTGGCAAAAGATTAATTTATTTCCTAAATATGTGTATTAGTTTGTTTAAGAAACAATATATATTAGTTTATTTCATAAAAATATACATTGGCTTGTTTGATAAAAATGTTTATTAGTTTATTTCATAAAAATATATCGCAGTTTATTTCATAAAAATATATCGTTGTTTATTTCATAAAAGTATATCGTAGTTTATTTCATAAAAATATATTGCAGTTTATTTCATAAAAATATATAGTAGTTTATTTCATAAAAAACATCACAGTAATTTAATTCATAAAATATTATATTAGTTTATTTCAGAAAAACATACAGTAATTTAATTCCTAAAATATTATATTAGTTTATTTCAGAAAAACATACAGTAATTTAATTTCTAAAAATATTATATTAGTTTATTTCATATTAAAATAAATTTTTAATTACTATAAATTGTATGGTAATTAAAAAAATTTTCCTTTAAAGGAAAGTTTATTAAGAAATTTCTAAAAAACTTAATATGTATATTGTTGCTTTAATTTCTAATATTTTGGTTAATAGATTAAGATTAGATAAAGTTTTATATTTTAGATACATGGTCATGGTTAATAACATTAAAACCTGTACTCAATACAGTTATTTATTAGGGTAAAATAAAAATAAAAATATACCCAAATTTTACAAGAAAATTTAATAATTTCTTTCAAGTGAATAATCTCGAGCAGGGGTCTCCAAACTTTCCAGCCTTAGGGCCATACTGTTTACTCCAGTAAGTATCAAGGGCCAAAACCATTTTAATTTTTCTGCAATTATCTATAATTTCAGTTAGTTGTTATGCTTAAGGTAAATTTTCTGCGTATTGTGCTTGTCATTAAGCTTTACCTAGCAAGTAAATAAAATCGAGTTATTATCATTCTGTATTTTTTTATCCAACTTACTACAGCAACAATAAGCTATTCGCTGTCGCGGGCCGGGTTTGGCCCGCGGGCCGTAGTGAATGATCTAGAGTACCATTACGTCTATGTAGGTTAAATTTTTCCAATATAAAATTATTTTAACTGAAAAATTGTAAATTGAAAAATATTTATTACAATTGGCTATCAAAGGTACTATTTTATTCTAGATCAGGGGTCTCCAAACTTTCCAGCCTGGGCCATACTGTTTACTCCAGTAAGTACTAAGGCCAAAACCGTTTTATTTTTTTGCCATTATCTATAATTTTGAGCGAGCATACGCTTGCTAACTACAAACTATTGTCAGTGAAAGATTACAATTACATAAATATCATTAGTATTTTTTTGCAAGTGGATACCCCACGGTTTCATTCGTGTTAATTTAGCTTTTCCGTTCCTGAGGGATTTTCAGGATAAAAAATATATGTTTGATTCAGGATATATGCATTCCAAACATCGATATGCATACATATATGCATACTCTTTACCCCAACATAACTACAGAGGGCTACCGCTTGATGTTCACCAGTTTATATTGTTAGTGGGATTCATTTCAATTATTTTTTTGTTGTTATGCTTAAGTTAAGTTTTCAGCATATTATGCTTGTCATTAAGCTTTTACCTAGCAAGTCTATAAAACCGAGTTATTCTCATTCTGTGTTTTTTTATCCAACTTATTACAGCAACAATAAGCTATTTGAACTGTCGCGAGGCCGGATTTGGCCCGCGGGCCGTAATTTGGAGACCCCTGTTCTAATAATAGTATTCGTTAAACTGTTGCTGTATATTTTATTAATATACATATTTGCTTTGTAAATAATATAAAGTTGTCGTACCATAATGTACTATAAATCATTACATAAAAAGGAGGGAATTTAGAAATTCTGCCAAATTGGTCAAAAGTTGTGTAAAATGATAGAATGTCTATAGATTTGTGGAAATGGAATGTGTAGAAGAATGTATATATTTTTTGTAAATGTATGACTTTTTTTTATTGTTAATTACAAAACCTTAATTACCATTTATGCTAGAATTATTATTCTATGGGGCTCATTGAAGTATTATTGATGTTAAATTATAAAACATAGTGAATTAAAAAAATAATTTTCTCTTTACTTTTATAAATTCGTCTCGATAAAAGTTAAATATAACTTGCATTAATGTCTTATATGAGTTTATATTAATACTTATATGAGTCAGATAATCCATAGTGCAATATCCTTACATTCTTTAGATTTCTTTACATTTAATATGCTTACATTCTTTAAATATGTTTTCGAGTATATCTATCAACATTCTTGACCTTCTTTACTATAAGTCTTAGTGACTTTTTTTGTATAAGTCTAATACATATTCATAGTTTAATAAGAAAATATGAAATGAGAATTTTTAACAGCATTTAAAGATTTTAGATTAATTTTGTTATCCAATTATTTTAATAAATCATTAATTCATGATCATGTTTACGACGATTTAAAACACACAACTATTAGTCAAACTATTAATTTTTAACTGACTAAATTAAAATTCTGAGCTATAAATAATTATTACCTCCATGTTGTAAATTTAAATATCCAATAAAAATTTTTAACATATTGCTAACTCATCAACTTTGTAACGTTTTTTGCTTAAAAGAACGTGACACGATCCTGACAGAAATGCCAAGATGATCTTTTCGTAATCTGGATAGGGTCAAAGGTCAATTAAATATAATGGACGAAGAAAAAAATGAAGGTAAATAAAAACTTGTTCCCTTGATTATTTTTTTGATGTGAAGTACACATCATTAGGTTATTGGTAGCCCAATTATATGCATATTTTGTTCTAATTCAAGCAGGATGAGAAGCTTAATGAAGTACATGTGATTTACTTGAGTAATCACTTTGACAGCAAGGGCAGGATGGCATACGGGTTAAAATATTTTGTACAACATGAAGTGTTCAGGTTAATTCTTCTTATGTTTGAAAATATTTGTAATATATTTTTGATGTTCGCCTCGTGTATCAGTGGTAATGAATTTATATTATGTACTGGAAGGTTCAGGTTTCATTCCGCTGGTGGTATCCATCCATCCATCCATCCATACTTTCAAAAACGATGAGACTCGATGGCGATTATGATGAGATTTGTAAAGAGTAGTGGTATGCGTGCATGAGTGTAAGTGCGTATGAGTGCGAGAGTTCCCTTTAAAAGTCCTCTCCTCTTTACCCATCGGTGGTCTCTTAATGACCTGCTTAGCTTAATGAAGTACATGTGATTTACTTGAGTAATCAGTTTGACAAAAGAGGTTGAATGGCATACAGATTAAAATATTTTGTATAACATGAAGTGTCTAGATTAGTTCTTAAGAAAAGAAAAAATTATGTTTGAAAATATTTGAAATATATTTCTGATGTCCGCCTCGTGTATTAGTGGTAATGAATTCATCTAATGTATTAGAAGATTCTGGTTTCAATTCGCTGGTATCCATCCATCCATACTTTCAAAGACGATGAGACTCGATGGCGATTATGAGGAAATTTGTGAAGAGTGGCGGTATGAGTTCATGTTCATGCAAGTGTAGATAGCTCCCTGTAAAATTCCTCTCCTCATTGCCCATCGGTGGTCTCTTCGTGACCTGCATAGATTAATGAAGTATATGTGAGTTACTTGAGTAATCAGTTTGTCAGAAAGGGCAGGATGGCATACGAGCTAAAATATTTTTGTACAACAAGTGAAGTATTCAGGTTAGTTCTTTTAAGAAAATACTTTTTTTATGATTGAAAATATTTGAAATATATTTCTGATGTCCGTAAAAAATTCCTCTCCTCATTGCCTCGTGGATCAGTGGTAATGAATTCATCTAATGTATTAGAAGATTTAGGTTTCATTCCGCTGGTGGTATTCATCCATCCATACTTTCAAAGACGATGAGACTCGATGGCGATTATGAGGATATTTGTGAAGAGTGTGAGTTCATGTTCATACAAGTGCAAGATAGCTCCCTCTAAAAGTCCTCTCCTTATTGCCCATCGGTGGTCTCTTCGTGACCTGCATAGCTTAATGAAGTATATGTGAGTTACTTGAGTAATCAGTTTGTCAGAAAGGGCAGGATGGCATACGAGCTAAAATATTTTGTACAACAAGTGAAGTATTCAGGTTAGTTCTTTAAGAAAATACTTTTTTTATGATTGAAAATATTTGAAATATATTTCTGATGTCCGGCCTCGTGGATCAGTGGTAATGAATTCATCTAATGTATTAGAAGGTTTTCCAGATTTCATTCCGCTGGTGGTATTCTTCCATCCATACTTTAAAAAGCGATGAGACTTGATGCCGATTATGAGGATATTTGTGAAGAGTGGTGGTATGCGTGCATGTTCATACAAGTTCAAGATAGTTCCCTCTAAAAGTCCTCTCCTCATTGCCCATCGGTGGTCTCTTCGTGACCTGCATAGCTTAATGAAGTATATGTGAGTTACTTGAGTAATCAGTTTGTCAGAAAGGGCAGGATGGCATACGAGCTAAAATATTTTGTACAACAATATGAAGTGTTCAGGTTAGTTCTTTTAAGAAAATACTTTTTTTCCTGATTGAAAATATTTGAAATATATTTCTGATGTCCGGCCTCGTGGATCACTGGTAATGAATTCATCTAATGTACGGGAAGGTTCAGATTTCCTTCCGCTGGTGGTATTCATTCATCCATACTTTCAAAAGCGAGAGACTTGATGCCGATTATGACGATATTTGTAAAGAGTGGTGGTATGCGTACATGTTCATACAAGTGCAAGATAGTTCCCTCTAAAAATCCTCTCCTCATTGCCCATCGGTGGTCTCTTCGTGACCTGCATAGCTTAATGAAGTACATGTGATTTACTTGAGTAATCAGTTTGACAAAAAGGCCAGGATTACACAGGTTAAAATATTTTGTATAACATGAAGTGTTCAGATTAGTTCTTTAAGAAAACTTTTTGTTATATCCTAAAATATTTGAAATATATTTTTGATGTCCGCGGTAATCAGTGGTAATGAATTCATCTAATGCACTGGAAGATTCAGGTTTCAATCCGCTGGCGGTATCCATCCAAACTTTCAAAAAGGAAGAGACTCGATAGCGATTGTGACGATATTTGTATAGAGTAGTGGTATGCGTGCATGTTCATACAAGTGTAAGATAGTTCCCTCTAAAAGTCATTTCCCATTGGTGGGCTCTTCATGACTTGCATATGTTAGACACAAGGCCCACCGAGTGCATAACCTGATGATAATAACTTGACATGATGAAAAATGATAATAACTTGACATACCAATATAAATAATAACAAATGATGATACTTTGACATTCTAATAATATTTTTAGTTTTCAATATACCATTATAAATGAAAAAAGTCAATTAAATTTACGATAATGTATAAGAAAATAATTCAGGTATGAAAAATAAATCGCGAATAAGAAAAAAATCATGTATAAAATGTAAATTTAAGTTTTAAGTTATTGTGAGTTATTATTACATGCAAGAATATTCTAATAATTCAGCATACCAATTTCGTTAATCATTTACACATATTTAAATTAAAAATTTTATTGTTAAAAAATTATCGTATGTTTGAATTCATAGATATCTTTAAATCAATTATTAAAAAATGTGAGTTTTGAATGTGTTATTTGAAAAGTGAAAGAGCGAAATGCACTATATACATGAAAACATATTCAAAGAATTAATATCAAGGATTATTTAAGTCAATAAAGTTTCTAATATTTAAATATAGCTATTGGAAATTATAAAAAGCACTAAAATGTTTTTTAAGGTTGTGTTAAAACTTTTTAATGGGATTTAGATAAAAGAATAGGTATATGTGTGCCAATATGTATTTATACACCCATAACGACATGGCATATGACTTACACTGTTATATTAAGTTTTACATTATATTCTTTTCCGAAGTATTCTTTTCTGTATTTTAATTATATTCTTTACATTATATTCTTTTCCATTATATTCTTTTACGATTATATTCTTTTAAAATTGTCCAATGTTTCTTATTAACAAACATGGTTATTAAGGTCGTAAAAATCTATAATTGGAAATATTCACCTTGAAAAATAAGCAAAAATAGTCTAGCTTATTAATCTTTTATTTCGTTTTGAGAAGCCTTCTTTACAAAAACGAAAATTTTCTTTCATAATTTTTTTTATGTATATTTCGATTAAAAACAAACATAAGGAGACTATACAAATCTCAATGTCTTAAAGAAAATCACGATTTTATGTTGAGACGCGTTCAGGACCATTTTGAATCTATAGGACTGTGGGCCATCCTTTAGACTCACTTACTACTTTATATTTAAATTGTTTAAAATCCTTTTTAATGTTTCCTACTTTATACTTGTAAATTTAAATATTAATAAATAAATATTTTTTCCTGAAAAACAAGTAATATAAAAAAATTTTTTTTAAAGTCAATTCCTACTTTACTGCAGAAAGTCCTTTATTAATAGAGTTGAAGTTTTCCTCTTGGCGCCATCTATTGGTAGATACATGCAACTTAATTCTAAAAAAATATAAATTAATTCATTAAATTTAATGAATGAATTAATATTCGAAAAACCGTATTAACATCCAGTGTCACCCACTACGAGGTAAAAAAAAAATGTATTTGAACTCGAGTGGACGAATAAAAAAAGTATTTTATGAATGATTGAAAATTTGAACAAGATATATATACGGAGAGTGTGAGATAATAGAAGGATATATATACGGAGAGTGTGAGATAATAGAAGGATATATATACGGAGAGTGTGAGATAATAGAAGGATATATATACGGAGAGTGTGAGATAATAGAAGAAATTGAATGAAGACACAAGAGGATGTATGTCTTATATGCTGACAAATTCGATACAAATTGAAGTTTATTACTATAAAAATTTTTATCTGCTTATTAAAATAATGGATTTTTGTCATAAATTTTTATATTTACTATAGAAATACAAACATTTTCTGTATAGAAATTTTTATAATGATTGTTAAATACTTTCTTACTTTTAATAATTTAAAAAAGTAATAAGCATTATATTTATAATTTAAAATTTTAGAGCCAAAAATAAATTTAAAAAATTAAATCAAAAATAATTATTTTCTTTTATAACTATATTTAAGATTTTAATAAAATGAGGAAATAAGAGATAATAAAAAAAAATTAATCTTAAATATTATTTTAAAAAGTAACACTTAAGATTAAATTTAATTAAAGAAAAACAAATTAATATATAAATAATTAAAAAAAATACTATATTTGAAATCTATATTTACAAAATTCATAATGCTTTCAATAATTATGATTATTATATCATTATATTTACAATTGCGATTCTTAAAATAATGAATCAGCCATGATATTGATTTATTACAATTTTTTTATGAGGGAAACTATAAAAAGAACAATTTGAATAAAAAAATCTGAATTAAATCAAAGCATTAAAATAAAATAATAATAGTAATAATAATAATATTCTCAGAATGTTTTATTATTTAATCCCCGAGTAAAAGACGATAAAATTAAGTCACTGAGTAATAAAGATATCGAAAAGATGAAGTAAAAAAAACGCAAAAAACTGAATAAATAATTTCTCGAATAAAATTAAAAGTTCAATCTTATCAAAGTAAGAAGGATTTAAATGAAAAATGGATCTTTTATTACTAGTTAATAACTTTTTGAGAAAGGTTTTTAAGATGTATTATATTTTTTTAACCTCTTATCTATATACTAAAGTTGGAATGATAAAACCGCAAAGTTTTAATATGTTAATAATTCAAAATGCATGCCTTTAAAATCTCCCAATAACGTGTTTAAAAAATAGAAGCTGTAATAATAATTTCTAATAATTCTGCAGTACATGCAAGATGTGAGATAATTGAAATATTATGTGTATGAGAATTTAATTTTTTTGTATTAATCCTTCCAGATTCTATAAATAGTTTATGCATCATTAAATTTAAGCAAAAAATTTTATAGATAGGATAAAATAATTGTGTAAGTAAAAAAACCGAAATAAATGAATTGTTAAATAATATAGGTAATAATTTTAAAACTTTTTTTCATTGAAGTACATTTTATGCAATGAAAATACAATAGAATTAAATTATTAATTATACTATGATAATAATAAATTTTTTTCTATGGAATAGATATTTTTGAGGTCATTTTACATATTATTTTGTAGTTAGTAATTTTGTTGCTATTTTCGATAGTTATTAGAAATTAAATTTATTCAAAGTGTTTATTAGTTTATTTTTAATTAATTTTAAATAATTATAATTTAAACTGACATATAGTCTTGATTCCTTTTTCCATCATAGTATTTACTTATTTTAATCTTACAAATTAAATATTAAAAAATGTTTTGAAATAACAGATTTTAATTTTTTTTATTAACGAGGCCATTTTCAAAATATTTTGACATTTTAGAGGACAGATACTTTAATTTATTCTTTTAATTCCTTTGATATTTTGATACTCCTTTGATTTTTCAGAAACCGATCACAATAAATTCAAACTTTTAGATAAATCATTTCAAAAATGCTTTTCAAACTTTTATAAAAATCAAATTCTATAATATATAAGGCATAGATGGAAATCCTAGGATTACAATAATTCAATAAAAAAGGAAGTTCATTTGGTCCAAAAAGATTCATTAGGACTCTATTTCAAAATAACCCGCTAAGGTGCCATTGCATATGTTAAACTGAAAAATAAATACTTGCCTAAAACTAATTCTAAATGGATTAAAATGATTTTTAATCAATAGCTGAATATTATAGCTATTTATCAAAATAAAAGTTATTAATATAACATGCTTTAGGATACAATTACATTCAAATCACACATGAAATTGTATGCAAGCAATAAATTGCTCTTAAGATATTCTTTATTCATTGAATATAACTAATAAATAATTTCCTACATTTATGTGCATTTTGTTAAATTTGTAGGCATAAAAACTGTTTTTAAACTTATTTTCAGAGCAACAAGTAAACAAAGCGATGAGTCTCATAATAGGAATTTTATAAGTACAACGAATGGAGCTGATGATGAAATGTATGGCAATCATATGAAGCATGTTGACTTCAAACTGATAATGTCCATTAGCGCTCCGTTTTTATTTGTTTTCTATGGTTTATAAATCGCATTAGAGGATGCAAGGACTCAGTGTAAAGTGTACTAAAACGTTAATTATTATACGAATCATTGCTTTTAAAATATTTTATATTTCGTTGAATATAACTAATAAATAATTTCCTACATTTATGTGCAAAGTTCTTCTTTCAAAAAGTTTTGGCACAAAATAAAAAAAAAAAAGCTACAATTAAGCATATTTTCAGAGAAATGCAAGTAAACAAAGCAATGAGTATCGTATAAAGGAATTTGAGTCCTATACAATATATGGAGAAACAAGATGCTGAAATACTATATATGGCCGTCACGGGATTAGCATGTTGACTTCAAACTGACAACGTTCATTAGAGCTTTATGTTAATACTTCTCTATGGTTTATAAATTGCATTAGAGGAATGCAATATATAAACATGTTAAAACATATAGAATGTTTCAAAAGTAATGATTCATATAATATTTGTTGAATATAGCTAATAAATAATTTCCTATATTTTTATGAAAAAAATAAGGCTCTCCGGACGAAAATTTCTTGGCACAAACATATACAAAACTATATTTAAGCATATTTTCAAGGAAATCAAAGTAAACAAAGCGATGAATTTCATACAAAGGAACGAGTCTTATACAATAAATGGAGAAACAAAATGCTGAAATGTATGGCAGTCACATAACGAACATATTGACATTAAACTGACAAGCTTCATTCATTTATTATTTTTCTATGGTTCATAAATTGCATAAAATTGCGGTAGAATGCAAGACATCAATGTAAAATGTTGGTTTTACATAGTTAATTATACAAAATAATGTATTATAAATATTAAAAAAAATAACGCATTAGTAAAACCAATGTATTAATATAATATATTTAAATAAATATAATGCGCACTCCAAATGCAACATTTTTATTTCTTGTTAAATTACCATTTATCAATCCATGATTATTGCTATTATCATGCAAAATATCAGAATACTGAAAAAAATATCATTTTTGTTTTTAACTTTATAGACAGCATAGTCATTTAATGATATTTTTTTAAAAAAATGAAATAATTATTCTAATCCCCATTGATATTTTCATCAATATTCCGTAGTCGTTTCCACAATCGGCATCGAAACTGGCTGAGGACAAAATGTTTGATTGGCAAGATGAAAAGCCGGCGTGACAGCTTATTCCTTTCTGTAGAAGTACACTCAATGTCAAGCAAAAAAAGCAACAACTTATTTTTCCATTTCTCACTCTATGCTTTATCGCCTTGACCTGCATCTATGCATCATTTATACGTACTGTTTCTTTACTCGAGTTGTCAAAATTAACAGAAGACGTCATGTTTTTAATGAATTTTGTGGTATCTGCTTACCAAAAGGTCGATATGTAATAAGTGTTTACAAAGAAAATATTTCAAGGGAATTCGAAGTCAAAAAAGAAAATGTTCAGATTTTACATCAAAACAACTTTTGATCAGTAATGTGACGGATCTCACTACTGTAAAGTAGTATTAGAAAGGAGTATAATATATATACATTGGAGCATTTTCTGCTTAACTACTGTGTCTGTTCAAAAGTAAGAACAGTTTTCAATTTAAATTTCCCGGGCATATGGTATTTCATTTTTTTTTTTTAGGTTGTTGGCACTGTCCTTGACATTTGTGGGAAATTTGACGTCAAAATATTCATTAGTGTTTTGAGTTATGCTTGGTTTTGTGAGATGCCAAAACTGATTCCGGCGATTTTTGAAATGTCTGAATTAATTGAGCAAAGAACTTGCATTAAATTTTATTTGCGGAAACGTATAGAATGTTGCAGAAGGCATTCGGGGAGCATTCCTATATCGGAAAGAAATGTTTAGAAGTGCTAAAAACAGTTTAACGAAGGCAGAGAACGCGTCGAAGACGAAGAGACCCTTTGGTCGACCACCAACCTCAACCGACGAAGCTTACGTCCAAAAAATTAAAGATTTGGTGCTTGCAAACTGTCGATTTGCAATTATAGACATTGCTGATGTTGTTGGATTTTCAAAAGACTTTTTTTTTGAAGAGATTTAAAAGATGTTTTGGGCGATTTTCTCGATTGGTACCGAAAACACTGAATGCGCCAGTTAGTTCACACCGCATTGATTCTTCGTGACTTTTTCGCCAAAAATGAAACCCATATCGTTCCAAAACTACCGTATTCACCTGATTTAGCATCGTGCTACTTCTGGCTATTCCCAAATACTCAAATGAGGGACACCGTTATGAGTCGATTGAAGAGATATTTCAAAAATTGACTGAATCCGTTTTAGCATCTCTTACAAAAACCAAACGTAACTCAAGCACTAATGCATTTTTAATTATTAAATCTATTATCTAGTGATATATCTTATAATTACAAAATTTTTAATTCTTGCTATTTGTCGAATAAATAGCATGTTTGAGTACGCTGAGATCTTACATTTACAGCACTAATAAATATTTAAACTATTCATTTGATGTTGTGCAAATTACTAACCAATTATTAAAAGGTTAAATAGGCACTAAAACAACAGATTATGCTTGCCCAATACTTTCTGATATACTGGAAAATATATTAAATATATATAATTATAATTGTAATTATATATAATTATATATATTAATATTTAATTTATATAATTATTAACTTTTAAATATTTACTGAAATAATTCACAAATAATTGATTTTATCACAAAAAAATTGGGTAATAAATAATTAATGATTTTAAAACTTAATTTATACATTTATAAATATAAAAATTTGTAATGATTATGTAATGTTTTTAAATTCAGACTACTGTCAAACATATTTCGCCTAATTTTAAAATTCGAATGCACATTAAGAAAATTATTTAAATTAATCACCTTAATAATATACTTTATGTTTATAATTGTCAAGTTTTCTTTAAATATGAAAAATATAATATTTCCAGTATGGTGGTAAATATTTAATTCCTTTTTATGAAATTTATTGCATGACTACATTTATAAAACTTATTGCATATTACATGTAAATTTAATAAATGATAGATTTATTACATTGCACATTTATTTTTAATTATTATAGATTTTGTTATTTTTATGCGTTGATTACATTTAATTTTTACATTATTATGATTTTTTATTTTTTATGCAAGATTACATTTATTTTTTATACATTAAATAATAAGGTAAAGGTAGAACGCTATGGTAAATACTTGATAAGTTAATATTTTAAGTATAATATCGGTGTAAAAATAACTAATATGACTGGTAGCTGAAAATAAACCCGTCATAAACTTGAAAATAAATATTTTATTTTTCAGATACTTGGAATTACATAATAAACAAAAAACGTCTTGTTTTGAAACGTATAGTTTTACAAGTGAGCAATTTTTTGAACTTTGCATGAGTGACCCCAGCAACTATTTGTTTATTTAGAAAATAATTCATCGTGATTTAGACATCCTCGGTTTACAATCCAGTTGAAGAGTCAGAAACAAAATTGGAAGAGACGTCGTTTCCACCTGTTCCTCGATCAAGTTCATGGCTTTTTCGACCTCATTTAAATCATGAAGTGGGTTAACGATACTATTTGCCCCGAGAGCTTATTATTTCCATAAAGAACTACTGTCCGGTAAGGCAAGAATCGCCATGCTGTTTGCTTATGGATGCATGGCAAATCTCATTCTCATTAATAATGAAGAAACACGTATTCTGATGTCTTAAGAACTATATTAACTAATTATAATTATTGAAACAAGATTTCCAAGTTGTCAAGCATTAAATAGTTTTATACTAAATGAGAGCCGTCCTAACATGCAAATTTTTCTGAGCTTTTTATTTAATTTATTTTTAAAATTCTAATGGCATAATAAGGAGGATAATAAGTTTTATTTCATTTATAAACTATTTATAAATTATATTGTTATTTTGTATTATATTTCTCTGGAAATATTTATAAGGATGGTGATGAAAAAAATTAGAATTCTATGCATGAAAAATCAGAATATGTATAAACACAAAGATATGTATAAAAATCAGAATATTATGTATAAACACAAATATATGTATAAAAATCAGAATATTATGTATAAAAATCAGAATATTAAATATAAAAATCAGAACATCATGCATAAAAATCAGAACGTTATGCATAAAATCACAATTTTATGCAGAAAAATGAATATTATGTATAAAAATCAGAATGTTATGTATAAAAATCAGAATGTTATGTATAAAAATCAGAGCTGTATAAAAAAAAATCACATATTATTAGGCTACGATATTTTGAGTATTTCTTCTTATGGTTATATTAAATTGTATAATATATTGGAATTTTTTCATAATATCTGAAGATAAATCAATTTATTTTAATTAGAAGTTCTAATTTTATATTAATTAATAAAGTTATATTAAATTATATAGATTTTTTCGTAATAACTGTCGATAAATCAACTTATTTTAATTTAAAGTTTTAATTTTTGAAATATTTAAGAGCGTTTGCTTCCTCAAATGTGATCCAAGGAAGCTAAAAGTCTGGAGCCCCATGGTTTAGATTTTTATATATTTGTTTATAAAACGGATTACAATTTACTCTATATAGACACGTTTCATCATTAATTACTTCAGTGAAATTTGAGGACATAATATCAAGTCATAACTGAAAACATCAAAAAGCACCATTTGTTCTTTATGTGATGTTTTGATGTATTAAACCGATAATGGTTATGTCTGGGTGATTAATGGTATCATTTCTAAAATTCTGTTGTAAATATCACATTGTAGTACTATTTTTTATTACAGTTTTAGCATTAACTTCTTAAACTTATATCTTGAATGATTGCATGTAAAATATAATGTTTCTGCAAAATGCAATTTTTGAAATTTATACCAAAAGTCACAACAAAAAATTATTTGGCAAATCTATATTATACACACATAAATTAATAATTTATATTAATTGAGTCTTGTTTTACCTGGAGTTCTTAAAATATTTTTGAACTTGCTTAAGTTTTTTAATTTATTGGTTTCAATAATTAATCACTAGAATTTTAATTTATATATATATACTAAGATTAACGTACTGTATTAAAAATTTAAATGAGTTGCTGTCTTTAAAAAGATTAAAATATTGAGCTTTAGAAACTGGGAAAGAATAATGAATGTTATTTATTGATAAAAATAACATTCATATTAATATTCTTGTCATATTAAATGAGAAAATTTTTTTAATGTGAAATATAAGTTGAGGTTTAAAATGTAAAACTACTGTTAATAAACTACATTTTTAAATCGAATTCTCAAATGCTGTTGTTGTTTCTTTTCCGACTTGGTCCACAGCAACACCTAGAGTCCAAGAGCCCGTGTGGTCTCATGGAAGGAGGGAAAGGGGAGGGGGCAGCTTCTGTTCTGATAGAGCACCTGTAGGTAGAAGTCTGACTTGGCTCCGTGATGGGCCTTTTTACGTGGTAGTGTTGTCAACCCTCCTACTCTCAACAATCATATTAGACTGGGACCTACGGCTTGTGGATTCCACTACAAAAATCCGTGGCATCACCACTCAGACATCCTATGGCACCGAGCTCCAGAGAATTAGTCACTCGGCCATCAGGCCCTATTTTCAAATCTAAAAAAACTGTAGTAAAGTATTAAAACATAAAAATTTTTACATTTTAAATGATATTTTAATAATTATTTAATTCTAAAAATTAAATACAGATTTTCGTAATTTCTTAAAAAATATTTAAACCGGCTTAGTTAAAATCTTTTAATAAAATCACCTTACAGCATTCAGAAAATCAATATAAAATACCACATTTAAAATTAATTCATTACACATAAAATTTAAATAAGAGATCTTTCAAACTAGGAATTTCATTTATTACATTATTGTTACTGAATTCCTGTAAAATATATGAAAGCAAATTCTAAGAATAATTTCTAAGGAGGATTTACACACGGAGATTCACAACATAACTTTTGCAAAGAAAAACAAGTTCCGTGTGAAGGTCAAGGTTACAGCGTAAATTTCCCTTTGAAATTTATGCCCGTAACTGATCAATCCTTGCAAGTTAATAAAAAGCGCTCCTTTGAATTAAGTATAGGTTGTCTAAATGGATGTACTCCTCCATAACAAACCATTGTCTGAAACTAAAGGCTTTTATTTGTCCACACAAAGTATTAAATTACCTGTTTCTAACGCGCGAGCTATTAAGGTGTCAAAAACGTGCCTCGATTTATACACCAAGAATTTAACACATTTCAAGAGCTAAATTGAGGCACGCGAACACAGCAGCATTTCATTGACCAGTTACAGACACCAGAAATTGCAGATATAATGGAGTGAATTCAAATGATAAGGATTATATGCACCAAGGATATACATTATTTATAAAATATTATTTGTGGATTTTAAGAGGATAAATATTTAGGCTCCAAAAAAAGTACACAAATTTGAAATGTATGATTGATGATGTGGTTATAAAATTTGAATGAATTATATAAAATGAAACATTTTTATGAAAGCATAAATAATTCAATTCATATTTTCGTATTACTTAATATTATATAAATAGAAAATGCATAAATCGATAAATTTGTTATTTCATATGTATTTTCTTTTTGAGAATAATTTAAATTCATAAGTATTTTTTTATGTAAATGCGCTTTACAAGTTAACTAAAGTTTTTAGAATTGTAGAAAACACCTGCAAAATTTGAAAAATTTATATAAGGTGTTAATATAATATTATAAAGGTGTTTTATATACTTAAAATATACGGGTGGTTATCAAAATAATGGAAACACCCTGGAGTTATTAGAAATCCTTTACTAATATGGTGTATTACCGCGTTTGGTATGTAATACAGATTGGATTCCGAATGCTGAAATGCTGAAATGCTGAATAGTGTTTAGAATGTCATTGAACCATTCTTCATGGAAATATTGTGAAAATTCCGGGGAGATGCCGGTGGAGGATATCGATTTCGGATTGATAAGAGCATTATCACCCTGGAAAATTGCAGCATAGGATGGATCTAGATAGCTAAAATTTCTCTATAATTCTTCTCAGCGATCGTTCCTTTCAGGGTTACGATTGGGCCATCAGGAAACCACGACATGATTGCCCATACCCCCATGGCAGATCATCTCCATGCTTGGCAGTTGGAAGGAGACAATTACGATCATACACTTGTGCAGGTGTCCTCTAAACGTGAACCCGTCCTGTTGTGAGGAAAAGTGTTTCTTCCCCTATAACTGTTTTCCACTTATCAGTCGACCAGGTTTTGTGGTTATGGCAGCACTGTAAACGACGTTTCGCATTAACAGATGTGTCAAGTAGTTTGGGAATTGCTGCTTTGGCGTGTTTATGAAGGTATTTCCTAACTGAAATTATCGATACTGGAGAATCCAGAGGCTGATTGAGCTCTGCGCGTCACTTTTGATGCAATTTTCTTTTTTAAGAAATTAAAATCCGCTTCAATATCCGTCAGTTTCTTTAACCAGCTTCTGTTTCAGTTCATTATTTTTGCTTTGCCTATCTTGTCTTCCCGCGCTGTGTGTACGTTGTCATGACTTTAGACACAGTAACTCTAGAAATACCTAAAAGCTGAGATGTTTGGGTCATAGTGATTCCAGTTAATCGGGCTCCTAGAATTTGGCCTCTTTGAAAATCTGTGAGGGGCTTGATATTTTGTGCTTTTGACAAAAATCCAAGACGTATGCAACTTCATTACAGTTCCCTCATACTACCATGATATGTACTTTTTATATTAAAAAAAAAAATTAATAGCTAAGATTACATTTTAATGTTTACGAAACACATTCTTAAATGTCACTTTTATTCACAGGTGTTTCCATTATTTTGATAACCACCTGTATATATGCAATGCTCCTGTATCAAAATATTTGAGGTGTCTTGCAACTATTTTTTATCTTCACAAGTTAAGCTCCAAACAATGAGCAATGAGAATAACTTAGACTTTTATGATTTTATATACTAAAGCTGATACCTAAAAAAATACTATAAGGTTAAGACAATTAAACAGGAATTATTAAAACTTACAATATCTAGTAGTAGCATACAGAAGTCAGCGAAATTTTGTAGCTACCATCTTTGCACTGATCCTTTGATATTTAACCTTTGAAGCTGATTTTCGATAAATGAGTTATGATAAAGGTAGTCTTTGAATTTATGTGTTTTGTGCCTAATAACTATGTATATTATTATATAGGAGTTTATCTAGTATAATAAATAAACATTACATCTAACAATTTCTTATTTGTCTTAGACAATAACATAAACAAGAAACTCTAAGCCATTCAACGAATAAATTCATTTAAATTTCCTTTATGAAAACTAGATCTCATTTCTTCTATACAGGCGATAAACTAATTTGCATATAGTGATAGCTCTTTTCTTGTATACAGCGATATCAAAATAATGTACTTAAGAATAAAATTATTTGAACTATTATACAAAATAAATGAAATTTTTCCAGGAAAGAAAGTTGCGAACTTTTAGACACCAAAACTTATTTTGTATATATACTTATGATATTAGCAAATTTTCAAATTTATTAATTTCATATAAAAACTAAAATTATTTGATACTTCAATAGAAAAACCTGAACCAAGAAAATTTATTGGCGAACAACGACAGGCTATAATTCACTCTGCAGGCTTTTAATTATTGCACATTTTCCTGTAAGGCTCGACTTCCGACTGCTACTGTTGGACACTGTTGTTTTCGATATATCTTAATCAGTTCCCTATACCACCCAGGATGTAATAGGTTTTGCTATCAGTCATAATGCACGAAATTTCAGAAGCTAATTTTCTCATCATATTTTGCTTCCGAGTCAAACTTTTTAAAAGTTAAAGGGCAACTACAAGACAAGAAATTTGAATGTATTGACATATGAACTTGAACATCGATTTATGCATTGTGGCCTTTTACTGAAATAAGGTGGAATCATGATCATTTAAGGAAACTTTTGTTTATTGGAAATAAATTTTAAAGATCATGATTGAACTTTATGTTGCTATTTATAAATTTATATTAACTCACAATATGGAAAAATATGTTTAAAATATATATAAGAAATTGCCTTTTTTTTTTTAGTTTAAAAAAGTGCATAACAAATAATTGTTTTCCTTGTAATAAGGGTTTCTCAATAGTTTCATTATTTATGGTGAATGCTTTTAAATTTCATGGATTTCAAAGTATTTTTAAAAATATTAATAATATATAAAATTAACATTTATATAAAATATTAAAATTAACATTTGTAAAAGTTAATTTGAAAAAAAAAAAAATTGGTCATTATAATAATTTATTTTCATATATAAGTAAAAAGGCATAATATGTTATTATTCATTTCTTTCTGTATGTCTCATAAAACTATAAAAATGAAAAAAAAAAAAAGTTAATTATATGAATTTCTGAACCCACATTTATATCTAAATAAGATTCTTTATTTTAAAAGGCAACTACAGTGAAATTTTCTTATTTTATAATTCAAATAAATAATTTATAGTCCTCATAATACAAATATCCAATCAAATGATTATATTTTATAGAAAAATGAAACAATCATTTTGCATTAAATTAAAATTTTACTTACTTTGAAATTAGTAAATGTATTTTTGGATTTTTTTGTAAATTAAATACGTTTTTAAATGAAAATATCATTTACTTTGGAAATATTTCATATTTTTGTATTTAAAAATAGACGATTAAAAGATTAAAACAATATTAAATGCATTACTTACATTTCCTTACTTTTAATAAGGGAAAACAACTCAACTCTTAAATGAAAAGAAATTGTATTGAGCAATCTGTTGCGTTCATGAGACATTTTAAATATTCCATTTCAATTTTCAGGTATTTCCAATGAACATATTTGATATTTTGAATCATTTCTGAATTTTCAGATAATATTTATAGAAAACCATTAAAAGAAAATTACGAAAAACTAAAATAATATTTATTTCTGGTCCAGCTAAGCATTTGGAATAAAAAACTATCAATAATTACATTAATTATAAAAGCCTTACTTCCTCTATATCTTATTTTAGCTATCCATTTTCAAAACAATATGATTTTGAAACTTAGAAAAATTAAAAATAATTAACATGGCAACTTTACAAGTTATTGTGGCTATAATACTATAGTAGAACATTTACTATATATGCTGTAATTATATATGCATTTTAGTATGCATTATTAATAATGTATGCATTTGCTATATTTACTGTAAATACTCTACTATAAAGCTATTGTAGAGCATTTACTTTAGTAGAATATTTAAACAAATTATAGGATTTGCTATGAAAAAACATTCTCTCGAAATTATTGAAGTTACTGAAGTCTTCAATGAAAATACTAAAGGTTTAAAATAAGAAAGACGAAAAAAGAAACTATATTTTAAAACTTTCTTTGCAAGAGAAAGGAGTTTTTGTATGTGACTTCATTTTGAAGATAATGAATTAAATAAATAAAATACATTTCTCTTTCTTTTTAGTGAGAATATCTAAAAAAAAAGAAAATTTTAACAAATTGAAATACGTACCAACTCATAGGCATAATTAATTTGTTTGAAGAGATATTTAAAAAAATCTTATAATTTATAAAAATAATACTAATAAAAATGAAAAATAATAGTTATAATAATAATAATAATTTATAAAAAATAATAGTAATAAAAATAATAATTTATAAAAAGATAATAGTAATAAAAGAAATAATTTATAAAAAATAATAATTTATAAAAATTACAGCAATAATAATAATAATAATAATTTATAAAAAATAATAGTAATAAAAATAATAATTTATAAAAATATAATAGTAATAAAAGTAATAATTTATAAAAAATTAATAGTTATAAAAATAATTTATAAAAATAATTTTATAAAAATAATAGTAATAAAAATAATATTTTATAAAAATAATAGTAATAAAAATAATATTTTATAAAAATAATAGTAATAAAAATAATAATTTATAAAAATAAGAGTAATAAAAATAATAATTTATAAAAATAATAGTAATAAAAAATAATATTTTATAATTTATAAAAAATAATAATTTATAAAAATAAGTAATAAAAATAATATTTTATAAAAATAATAGTAATAAAAAATATAAAAATAATATAACAAAAAAATAATAATTTATAAAAAATAAGAGTAATAAAAATAATAATTTATAAAAAATAATAGTAATAAAAAATAATTTATAAAAAAATAAAAAATAATAATCTATAAAAATAATTTATAAAAAATAATAGTAATAAGAATAATAATTTGTAAGAATAATAGTAATAAAAATAATAATTTTTAAAATAATAATAATAAAAATAATAATTTATAAAATTCATTATTTAACTAAAATGCTTACTTTCCTTTCGACTTTCAGTTAAAAAAATATTTCATAAATCCATTTTAAGGTTAAACAGGCTATTTATTTTTGAAATAAACCTAAACTTATATCAGGAAAACCTTTTACACACACACAGACACAACAGAAAAAAGCCTACCCCTGAATGATTTAATCTCTACGAAATCTGCATGAACAAGTTCATCCCACCTCGTTTCCTTAAAAGTGAGGACATAAGGTCAATCTACAAATCGTGTTCCTCCTAATGATAAAAATCGGACTTTTTTTCAGGTTAAAAATTAGATCCAGAAGTTTAAATGAAGACGACTTGATTGTTCTGGAAATAAAAAAAAAAAAAAATGGCATATCCAGCCATTTAAGATCTTTTATCATGAAAGTCGTTCATTACAATTGATTGCTGTCCTCACGCATTGAATTAGCGGATAAATTAGAGGTATAAAAGCAACTGGATAGTAGAATGATCAGGTTCGTTCATGAACAATGAATGTCGTAAACAAGTTTAATATGTCTTTTAAATGATAGATCCTGAATGAAAATTTTTTAAATAATTGCTTTTCAAATAATAAAAAAATATCATCATTTGTCTTTAAATAAGTCCGCATCCGTTTATTAGCATCTATTTAAGCCCAAACCAAACCGTAATTAAGTTATTGTATAAGAACGAAATTGGAATCCGTTTGAAAAAAAAATAAATTCCGGAATGTCTAATCATTTGGCTTTCTAGAGCTGTGTTTGGATATCTTTTTTAAGCAAAAATGTTTGGAAGTAATGTTGTGACCTGTTTTACCTACCATAACAACCTAATCAAAAACCTTGTTTATGATCACCTAGAATATTTATGTAAAAACAAAACATTATGGGATGAAGAAATGTTAAGCATTGAAAATATTTTGAAAAATACATAATGAGAAATGTTTAAAAGTATTTAAATAAAATTAAAACCCTTTTATTTTATTTTTATATGACAAGAATTCCATAGAATAAATAACATAAATTATGTTTATGATTTTACGTTGACTTCATTATTATGAACTAGATATACATTTTAAAATTACGTTATACAGTTATCTTGCAAAGGTATTTTATTTAAATTATGCATTATGGAATTCATTATTAATAGAAGCTTTTGTCAAAAATATATAATAATTTTTTTTTGTGGGATAAAAGAATTAACAGATATTTTGAAATAATTTTCTAAATATTAAATTGTCGATGCAATAAAGGTTAATTAAAAACAGATAATTCGGGAATTAATAATGATGTTATAACAAAAAAAAAAAAAAAACTTTAATTGAAATTAAGACAGTTTACCACAGAACTAACGACTGTATTCGTTAGATACTTAATAATAGAGAGTGTTTGCATAACATGGCAATTCATGAAATAGAAGAATTTTAATTAAAGATGTTTGTTTTCTTGTAGTTTGAATTAGTTAAAAAGAATTTCTGCATAATTAAGTAAAGCGTATTAAATCTTGACTCATTATAGAAAAAAAAAAAGTTGTTAAAATCATGCATGTTAAAATCCTTTTTTTGTAAAAAAACTGTCTATTAAACTAATCACATGCTCCAAGGTTTCTTCTCATTATAACTAATTGTTATTTTAGTTTTTAGCTCACAAAAACAATATTTAAATACAAGAAAAATATTTCATGTGAGCAAACTAAAACAACCTAGATGCACGCATAATTTTGTTGACCTTGCATTGCAGCAAAATAGCGTTTTTTGACACACGTTTACTCAAAAACAGATGGCAAAAATTGACATAAATAGGGAACACACACACACACTATTTTGTCACAAACGATCCTTGCGACAGCAAATTTCACAATAGTTTTCGAATTGTCAACTTCATTGTCTTTTGTCTTAGATTATATAGAAAAGTAAAATTTTTAAGGGCCTCCAAAAATGAGACGGACTTCATGTTTTCTAGAGAAAACGCGCCATATTGCACAATCAATTCAAGAATATCTCGAAACTGTTCACGATATTATGGTTCCAAAGTGTCCGAAGACAATGTTCAGGTCCATAAAGCACACAATCCATCTATTGCAAATCAGTTCATTAAGTTGCTATAAACGGATTAGCAATATTTTTACAGTAAGAACACCCAAATACAGGGAAATTCATATTTGTCGAATTGTCTCTGTGACATTTGAAAGCGTTGGTCAAGCGAAAATTTATTGCAAGCATTTTTTTCCTTCTAGATGTTTTAACTGTAAATTGGTAAAGAGGAAAGTTTTCGTATAATTGGAAGGTATAAGATTTGTTTATAAGCTCTTGACGTCAATGTTGGAAATTAATGATCGTTTATTTATTATTATTTTTTTTTAAGTGAATGGTTTTCTGAGAAATATCCATTCATAAATAAATTTTTAAGGACGATTTTAATCTCTTAGATTATTGTTCCAGCACTGTTGAAAGAAATCCTTCAATTTTTACAGCAGATTGTTTTGTAAAATTGATATCTTATCTAAAAACGTTGAATTTTATACTTGTATGCGTATAGATTTTTACTTAGATTTCAGATAAGCAACCATATTAGCCCACGCGTTATAATATTTACAAATAAATTGGAAAGTTTGAAGGTTAAAAAGTGTGTATAATTGAAACTGCTAGAGTATTTATCTTATGTATATTTTAAAAAAAATTATTGGTCGCTGAATAATGAGTTGCGAAATCAACCAAGTGATTTAGGTCCTGGGACCTGGTGGTCGAGTACCACAGGTTTCAGGCTAGATTCCCAATGGGGTCAGGGATGTTTGTAGAGGTTCGAATCCACTTTAAACAGTAGATCTCAATCTAATATGACTGTCTGGCTGACAACCCTACACCGTAAAAAGAAAACAATATCTTTTATTTCGAATCTGCCGTTACGCAGAAGGCCTTGGCTCGCCATGGGGCTGTCACGCCCTTGAAAAATTAGTTTTCAGTTTTAATTCAGTGTAAATTAATTTATTTTTATTTAACAGATGAAAATAATCTTCTTCTTATTATAAATAATTGTTATTTTAGTTCACAAAAATAATATTTAAATACAAGAAAAGAGAATATGTCAAGAGTACATGTAAAAGAGTATATGCCACATTTTTATCTTTAAATAAACGTCATTTAGCTTGATGATTTTCTTAGACACACAGTTTTCTTCTCATCGGAATGTTACTTACATCTGTGACAAAAATAAAATAATATTTCATTGTGATATTACTATTATCCAATATACCAACATTTATATAATGTTATTGTTGGGACTAATCCTCAGTGTCCGGCAATGAGGAAGAAAAGGGCTGAGTGGAGGGAAAGAAACAGCTTCTGTTGTGATAAAGCCCCCGTAGGTAGAAGTCTGACATGTGCTCCGAGTTACTGAAGAAGGAGGGCAGTGCCTTCGAGGAGGACTTTTTAAGGAGAACTACCTAATGGGAGAAAATCTGAAAAACCCATTAGATAATCTGACTAACGAGGCAAGATGCTGAACATTACCAACGCCATTGAGTCTCCTCGTTTTGAAATAGTGTTCACAACAATGCCGCCAGCGGATTGAACCTCAGCTCTAATGCTCACCAGCGGCGCATGTTACCACTGAGCCACGAGTAGGCCTTTATATAATGTTTTATGTAATATTTAAAATTATTACCTAATTAAAAAACACGCATGCAGGTAGGCATACATGTATGTTGTGCATGAGAGTTTTAGATAAATTTGTATTTACAATTTAAATTATTATTAAATTTTAAAAAACATGTAATTAGAAGAAACAAATTAATATGCGACTTGATCCAGTGGTAATGGATGCACGTTAATATACAAGAATGCGTGGGTTCCAATGTTCTGATAACATACGTTGTTGAAGTGATTGCTTCAGAAATACCAAAACTCAGCCTATCTACATGCGCATAATCTTGCTCTGCCACACATGCAAATGCAGTGTAGTCTTCTTGTCAATAAATTAACTTCCCTATCCATCCATCAAAGTCTGTAAGTGGTATATTTTGAAAAATATAAAGTTCCAGTTATTAAAAATTCCAAAATGAAATTTAAAAGACTTGATTATTTAAATACCTTTGGAATAAATTAAAATTATGAAGACAGAAATGCAGTAACCCTTTTCATCCAACCCCTCTTTTAAAATAATGAATTTCAAACAAAACATCAAAAACGATGTTTGGTATTTTTTTAAAATTGCTATTAATTCAGTATACTTCAGTGCGTAATGTATTATTTATAAATTGTTCTTATAAATGGCATGATTTTTTTTTTTTTCCAAAAGGTAATAAGAGAAACCTAACATGTAATAGAAAAAAAAAAAAAAGACTAATCGCCTCCAACAACTCGTGTCTTCAATTAAAATAAACACCTTTCAGATCAAATTTGACCAGAACGCTTCTTTCTTCGCCTCTTGCACTTCCTAGAAGTGTCTCAGAAGATAAGTGGTTTAATAAAACAAGCGATTAAAATGCGATGTTTTTCCCGATGTTTACTAATACGATATTTCCTCAAATTTACTGTGGTTTCTCTGAAATGAAAACTATTAAATCGTGATGATTATTTTTAAATAGTTTTATTTTAGAAGGATTTCTGAACATAAGCTTAAAATTTTTTTAATGTAACAAAGAGATATTTTTATATGGTAAAAGTTTGATAGATGGAGTAAATGTTTTTTGCGACATATTTTGTTTTGTTGTCGTATCCACTGAAGAGTACAAGAGAATCAAATATCGTGGTGTTCGCGAATAATATTGGCTATGTTGATCGCCAGCTCGCAGTATAAAAATCCTTCCGAGGGATGGTCCAGACAATGCATGGCTGCTGCAACAGCTGGGCAATCAAAGACATGATGAGGAGTAAGCTCGACATCAAGGCAATTGCCAAATTTTTGGTATTTTTAACGTCATCAGCAAAAATTTTCGTATTTTTTGTGGTCCTTCATCCTTAATCTTGATTCATCTTTAATCAGAGATATATTCTTTTTCGATAGATTTACAATATTTAAAAATTTTTGCTGACGAATTTCTTGCAATAATGCACTCCGCTTATGAACTACACTTATGTCCATAAATTAAGGATAATGAAGTTCAGGCAAAGAAAGAGAGAAAGAAACAAAACAAATTTGACTTATTTGTAAAGTCCATTTATTAAACAAAAGGTAAAGAGCAAAAAAAAGATGCTGACATAATTAATAAAATTATGATTTTTACTCCCTGAGCAAATTTCAAAAAAGAACCTATTTACAGAAAACAGTATAACATGGTTAGTATGATGGTTAATATGGAGTATGTCTCCCGGACGATGCAATACAGTCCTTACAACGCCTAGGCATGCTGAGTATCAAATTATCAATCTGATCTTGGGGAATATTACACCACTCATCAAGCAATGCCCTCCGAAGTTCCGGTTGACAGGTGGGAGGGGTTGACGGGCTGCAATTCGTCGGCCAAGCATATCCCACACATGCTCTATTGATTCAAGTCCGGTGAGTATGCTGGCCAATCCATACGGGTGATATTCTCCAATTGAAGGCATTCGTCTACAATGTTTGCACGGTGAGGACGGGCGTTGTCATCCATAAACAGAAATTCAGCATCCATGGCGCCTCGAAACAAACGTACATGTTGTTCCAGAATGATATCCCGATAGATGTGGCCTGTCATCGTTTACACTCTGAACATGCAGGCCAGTTCTAGAACCAAGAATAATTCCTCCCCAAACGAGCCATCCTGCACCACCGTAACGGTGTCGTTCAATGGTGTTCTCTTGGTGGTAACGGGTACCTGGCGCTCTCCATATGAAAGTCCGGCGAGAATCAGACTGCAAACTAAACCTGGACTCGTCGGAAAACATCACACCAGAACCACTGTTGCGGTGTCCACAATGCATGCTCTCTACTCCAGGTTAATCGCAGGCGACAGTGAGTTGCGGTAAGTGGAACACATCTGACAGGCCTACGAGAATATAGACCAATGTGCACTAAGCGTCTGTACACGGTCTGCTTTGAAACTGTCGTACCGGTAGCTGAAGAGAGCTGACGAGATAGGTCTGATGCTGTGCTCCGTCTGTTCCTTTTGTCAGTAACTGCTAAATACCGGTCCTCATTCGGCGTTGTAACTCGTGGGCGACATGTGCTGTAACATCTACTCACATTACCATCATCTTGGAATCGTTTACAAAGCCTGGAGATGACACTCTGGGCGATTCCAAGTTCCTCGGATACTTCCAGCTGGGTACGTCCACATTCCAGTCGTCCGATAATTCTACCACGTAAAAAATCATCCAAATGCTTCCTTTGTGCCATTACTATGCGGTTATTGCACTGAAAGGCTTTTAAAGCGCTTATGAACAATTTTACTTCTTTGCCACCATTCCTTATATACCCCTCTCTTACACTCTCGTCATTGTGACGTACTATCTGCGCCATCTGGTGGTTTCCTGTAATTTGCATATTCTTCTTAAAGATGTGTGTGATAACTCTACAGGTGAAATTTTTATTTTAGAGTTCAATTTCTGTGTGATTCTGAATTATCCTTAATTTATGGACATGAGTGTATATGAGGGATATCACACTTTCGGTTATCAAATCGCGGTCATTTGATCTGAGGATGAGGATTGTTGATGATATCGAAACGATGGTAAAAGATATGATAACTAAATATAAGGTCGGATAACTAAATTTAGGTATTTGATAATTATAATGTAACAAAAAGTTTTAAAAAAAAAAGGATTTCTTACTCTTAAAAAGTTAATAAATAGCAGAAAATGTTGCGTCAGATTTACGGGTCGAAATTAAGTCATCGTATATTAGTGAATTATTATATACACCAAAGGAAAAGTAAGGAAAAAATCCGCAAACAGTGTGTTAACGATATTAGATTAAGAAGTGGACAGGGCTGCTTGACCGAAATCTGGCTGAAATAGGGATTGTGAACTCTGATATATGTGTAAGACAGATGAAATGAATAAGACCCATTTACTTATTTACTCTTGACTGGACTCACAGAATGATGAATTAAACTTCTTACAACAGAATGGTGATTTGTGCACTCTGTACTGGAGAGCCAAAGAAAACATGTCCTGATCATACGGACTTTTATTAGGGGTGCTTCTAGCTTTTTAAATTTTTATCCTTAGAACAGTAACTTGGTTTTTAGCTGTTTTTAAGGACTTTTGGTCGTTTTGTTAAGAATATCTGGTCTTTTTCCATTATAAATTTGATTTGTATACATGCTCTTTTTGTTTTTACAGTAAGTGGCCAAACTTGTATGGATAAATCACAAGTAACAACAACATGATTAGAAACAAAATATTTTTTATTGAAGATTTTCTTACAGGAAAACACTTTGTGTATGAACTGCGTGACGAAAATTATACTTGGTACAAATACAATGGATATTATACTTAATGATTGAAAAGTAAAAAGACTCAACAAAAATTAATTAAAAAACAACCCCACCGTAATTATAAAATTATCGTAAGGAAATTGGTTCAAAATGTTTTATTAAATTCAAAATATGTAATGTAGAAAATCTAGAAAGACACAATTTGGAAATAAAATTAAAATCCTAGATATATTTTTATCTGATAAATATGTAATAAAATACACAGACTAATGAGAAGGTTTAGAGTTTATATTTTTAAAAAAATAACTTAATTTTTTATATCTAAAATTAAATTAATACTTGTTATTGATGGTTAGAATTTAAATAATAATCAAACCTGATAATATCTTAAACTAGATTATAATAAGATAATCTAAACTATATGTGCTTAATATTTTAAATGATAAAGTAAACCCTGAATAGAAAATGTTAGTATGAAAGCATATAATATTTTAGCATATAATGTTTCAGCTTTGTTTATTTACAATTTAAGAATATTTGTTTATTGAACATGAACCAAAATATGGCAATCAAAATCCACGTCAGAAATTTGTTTTCCCATTTAAATTTAAATATTTATCATTCGGATTATACACAATGGTATTTAAAAATAAGAGAAATTTCAATTATGGTAAAAAAAGGGTCAATTATCTTCAGATTTATGGTCAATTATCTTCAGAATTATTGGAAACTGTAATGAAATTAAGTATCCAAAAAAGTTGATATAATAATAATAATAATAGTAATAATAACAACAAAAACCATGCAATAGTTATGATATTAAAGCATGATCGTGCGTAAAACTCACCAGCATCAGATGGTATAAAACAATACTTAAAATATCGAACAAAAAATTAATCATTATGTGCCTTTTTTAACAGTTATAAAGCATTAACACCGGAAGTTATTCACCTGGATTGTAATATGGAAGTAGAAGGCTAGTTGAAGTCGCCCTCCCTAGAGTTTCCCAGACATCACTAGCCAATATCCTAATTTCCTAGAATTTTATCGCGTAGATGAGATCTATATGAATTCTCATTGTCGTATATTGAAATGAAATCAAGGTCAATTGCAGCATTGAGAATGGAAACATAATCTCATCCCTATATTTAACAGCAATCACAGAGCCTTTGGCAAAGACATGGATGTCCCTGCAATCATCCAACATGATGTCTGCGCAGACCATGAAACTTCACTTCCATAGTTATCTCTTTCTGAGATGTTGGAGTCTCTGATGTTTCAAATGAATGTACATAAAAAATGGTTGGGACAAATCAGGATTCATCAGTGAATAGAATGGAGCCCCAATGATAATTTGTCCAAAGTCAATGCAACGTGCTATATAGGTTCTTTTGTGCGTATCAGTAAGCGGAATGCAAGCAGATTTCTCTAATGCAGCTTTTCGGCAACCCTTAAAATTGGAGTTCCTGAGGTCGAATGAAGGTCATGAGAAAGTTACTGCATTCGTGTTACATCTCGAAGTAATCAACAAATATCAATCTTCTTTTACGGTTGTGGCTCTTGGCCAACCTTGACCAGGTCTTCTCTAAAGGTCCAGTATCCTATATGTGTTCCCAAATTTTGGACATGACGATGGGTGAACATTCTCGTCTCTACCAATAAGCATTTGATATGCCCTGCTTTCGAGCTCACTATGTGTCTCCATCTCATTATATCACTTATTTTCACTTTTAATATTTTGAATTTTACTTTATGTGAAAAAAAAAAAAAAAAATGAATGGAATTCGGCAAATGGGAATAAATTTACATGTTCTCTTTTAAAGCCTATTCCTTTACATGCACCGCCTAAACGCACAAGTCCTGTATCAAATACGTTTACATATTAGACACTTTGCGTGTTTCCTTGTAAGCATTAGTTTTATCTTTCATTAAGTACTTTCCAGAATGTTGCCAGAGTATGCAAATTCTCTCAATTCATCACACCAATATTAACTTAAATAATATCTAAAAATTATAAATTTAATTATTCATTAAAAAAAAAAATATAAATTTTACAAGAATTCAGCCTTTTACATTCATTTTGAATTTCTGGTGCTTTGCTCAAATAAAAAAAAAAAGATTTAAAAATTATCATGTACAATGATAATTTTTAGCAATTGATATTTTTGCAACATGTTTTTCTGGAATGTCTAATACGTGATTTGAAAATTGACGAGATTTTGTCTATTTATTAAATTGTAGCGTGTTGTTTGCACTCAAAATCATTCTTTGCGACTTACATTTAATTTATTCTGTTATAATTTTATGAAGTAATAATCTTTTATAAAAAAATTATAGCATTTCGTACATTTATTTAATTACTATTTTCACTTTTGCGAGACATTAAGGAATAAAATTAAATAAAAGGAAATAAAAGGGAGGAAATAAAATTATAAATAGCTATATATTTTATTAAAATTATTTCGGAATTTTTAATAACAATCTCAAATTTATTTTATTTCCAAGTAAATATAACAGTTATTTTCAAATTATTAAGAGTTTTAAAATATGTTAAATTTACAATTTTTGCTTCCATATTATTTCTTAAATTTGTAATATTAAAAATATGACAATGTTGCATTGTCCCTTAGCTTTTGTTTCTTTTAATTAATTTTCAATAGATATGTGAAATAATTCTGTTAATTGTTTATTTATTTATCTTTTATCATAATAATCATGGTAATATTTTATTCTATATATTTATTATAACATAATTTATATATTAGCTATAACAAAATAGTGAGAGAAAAAGTGCCTGTTTTTGTTAATAAATACTTAATTTTATTTAATATTTAAGGAAATTTGGTTTATTTTTGTTTCAGTTTTAATCAACATATTATTTACAACAATTCTTTTAAAAGAAAAGTAACAATACCAAAAACTGTTATGTAATGTGAATGATTTGGAAGGATAAATTAAACGTTTTAATTAAAAAGTAATAATAAAAATAATAAATATAATCTCATAAAAGTGAATCCAAAATATTTCAGAGGTCATGAAATTATAAAATAAAAAAATACATATGTAGTACTTGCTTTATTTTTTTATACATTAAAAATATTACTTGACGTAAATAATTCTATAGAATGTAAAATTTTAATCATCTGTTTATACTTCTTTATACCTTGAATGCTTTGATAAAATATAAAACATTTCCTCTAAAATAAAAATAAAATAAAAATTTCGTTCAAAATAGTTAATCTAATGTATTAAGAAATAAAAACACATTTAAAAAAACAAAAATATTGTTTCAATTATTTTCAATGTGAAAATTTCAATATATAAATAAATTAAAAAGAACCCCCACTCAGATTTTTTTTTTTTTATTCCAATAAGATGACCATTTCTTCATTTCTACATTCAGAACGTTAAACTAAAATTTTTATTTGTTTGCAATATTTCTTGGACTGAAGTGTCATTGAATATTAAGTTCTTCAATCTAAAATAATTTCATTCAAATTTTATTTTATTTTTGCAGACTCCACGCAGAAATTTAAATAGTTTTATTGACCATTCATCTGTTTATTCGGTGAATTTTATTCAAAAAAAGTAATAAAATAAAATATGTTGCATCTTTTTTCGTCATTTTTCTTTACTCCGCATGAACCTGAAACATCCAGAAATGATAACTCACAGCTAGAAGTCACGGCAATTTAGTTTTCGAAGCACGGAAGTTCGTGATGTCGAAATTTGTAGCTTAAGTAATTTCGTTCTGTTTTGCTTTTCAAAAAAATGAGTAATTGAACTTTGGATCTCACTAGTTCAAACATAGTCGAGATTTTAGTCTGTTAAAATCTTAAAGAGATGAGCTGACTTTGACTACATCTCTACAAGTAACTACAACAAAATAACAAGTAACTACCAGAAAATAACTAAGTACATCCACTAAACTACTTCTCTACAAAAAATAATTCACGTTTTGTTTTTTGCAACATGTTTTTCTGGAATGTCAATTACGTGATTTGAAATTTGACGAGATTTTGACTATTTATTAAATTGTAGCGTGTTGTTTGCACCCAAAATCATTCTTTGCGATTTACATTTAATTTAATCTGTTATAATTTTATGAAGTTAATAATCTTATGAAAGATTATTACTTCATAAATTTATTACTTCAAAAAAATTAAGACAATACTTCGAAAAATTGAAAAAAAAAAAAAATGCTGACAAAATAATGAAAATTCTATTTAATCCCATTTAGCATTTCACTGTTTTTTACATTTTTTATTTTTTTAATCACATTTTTTTTTCGTATTTATTAATAAATTTTAATATTGAATTATTTTTTATTTTTTGAGTGACTTATAATTTTAAATATAGTGATATTCTAAGAGATACCAACTCTCCATTGAATTCAAATCAATGTTGAAAATTTCTCCAAAAGTAACCGCTGAAACCTTTATGAATGACTTCATTTAGATTTTGTTGTAAATAAATTTTGACAACTTTACAATTACACTCAAGAAAAAAAGAAAACAATAACAGAAAAAACTCAATATCTCATCAGCAAAGTTCTAGTGCTTCAATATGTATTCACCTCGGAGTCCTCAAGTAAGTCTGGGCATCCTGCTATATGGTGTCTGTCCATGATCTCGTCTTTCCCACAAAGGCTATCAAAAATGCCAATGTGGTGCAGATGGTTCGCCAAACAGTTATAACCCATCGCAAGTCTCAACATCGTAGCTGGCAAGGGAATGTTGAATCTAAACTTGCTTAGAATTGGACAGGCCGCAAACATTCCATTGTGAAACACAGCCGACAGTTTGATGAAGAAAATCACTCTTGGAGCATTGCTGCATACAGATAGTAGCAGAATAGATCTTTAACCGCATAGGAAGTTACGGCAGATCTACCATCGCATACCTCGAATATAAATATAAGATTATTTTGAAAAAAAGGAGACATTGTAAGTAATTTTTTACAATAAGCTGTCATAAATAAGGATTTTTTTAGCAATTTAAATTTAAAGTTCAGTATTGAGTAAAATTAAACTAGTGGATCTTATTTAATCAGATGCATAGATAAACTTAATACCTAATTTTATAATATCAGGAAGATTCGCCTTATGTATGGTCTATTGGGAATTTGCAAATCTTGGTTCGAAATTTAAAATGCTGCCAAAATCAGAGCTTTCATATTTACGCAGGGGATAAGCACGATAAATTCGTAGGCCGTAATTAGTATTATTTGCTAATTAACTTTTGATGTTTGTCGGTATATATTAACAAGTAATTAAAAATAATAAAATACAATAAATAATTGTTACATAATTAGAGCCCATCACGATTTTCTCTATTTCCCATTTCCACACAGTTCATTTTCGTAAATATTAACTTTAAAAAAAAATGAACAATTAATTACACAATGTATTTTAAATTTTAATATAATTCGTTAACTTTATTTCAAAACAAAAGGACAATTTATTTAGATGTAGTTACTAAGAATCTCAATTTATTTTAAAATTTCTGTTTGAAAAGTAAAATCTCTTATAAATACAATTAGTTAAGCATTTTGAAAATTTAAAATGTTCTTGAATTATATTCAGGGTTTACTTCAATATTTCATGACTATTTAAATGCTTTCATTTCAAAAGTCGATCTGAAATTTATCTTTTAAAATAGTAAAGGATTAAGTATTTAAATATCAATTAGATACCTTATTTAATTAAAAATAAATAATGTTTTTACTAAACGAATTGCAAAATTTTTTTATCGATATTTAAAATTAATTCTAATATTTAACAAAAATTATTGTATTTTATAATTAAAATTATCTTTTATTGAAATTAATTTTATTTTTAGCGCTTGATTTATTTAGTGTGTCTTTTAATGTCAAAAAAGATAGATTTATTTTCAAGAAGTACTTTGGTTTTTTTTTTTTTTGTTGTACAGCCAGATAAATCGTGAAAAGAGTTTACAAAGACAGATGAGAGGTCAAAATGTGAACAGATAGTTCTCTTGTCAAGTTTATCACTTGTAAATGCACCTGGCAGTGTTTTCTACGCTGCCATGACGATGTTTATCTCCACGACAATATTTCTTTTTTTCAACTGATTTGATTGGACAAATAGTTCGTACTTTCTAAAAGTTTAATCAGAAAATAAATAAATATACATAAAAACGTTTTGCTTTTGTTGTATGTTTATTTTGATATACTTATAATCTTCAAAATGTTTTAAAATTAAAATTACAAATATAAGTGAGCTGATTCGAATACATATATCTACAAGATAACATTAATATCTTCTTATAACAAAATATTTTCAAGATAACTTTATTTACTATTGATAACATTATTTACATTTTTTACCATATATATTTGAAAGTTTCTAACAAAATATCTTCAACAATTTTGTATGAAGCATTCAAATTCTTATGGTATAAAATGTAAATAATATTCTCAGTCACATTCAAAATATTTTATAGAAATATATATATATATATATATACGAAAAAATTTAATTTAGTACTGTGTACTGTGTTTAGTACTGTACTGTAATGATAAAAATGTTTAATTTTGTGTGAAAATTATTAAAAATGATGCAATCTTTATGTTAAATAAAATAACCATAAGATATAGCTATTTATAACAAATTTACTATGAAATATGTAATTCTGAACATAAGTAAATACTTATGACAACAAGTTTTTATAATATTTCACTCCTGCAGTTTCTATTAGGAGTTATTTTGTAAGTTGTATTAACCAAAAGTTTAAAATATAATATTTAATAAATATTATTTTACAATTAACATGAGGGAATTCTACCAAAGAATCTAAAACCTAAAAACTTTAAAAATGAAAATTTCTTATGTAGTTACAGATAAAAAGGTTAAACTGTAAATTTAATGATTAGCCAGAAAAATTTATATAAGGTTTTTTTAAGGAGTAGTTTGACACATTGCCAACAGATAGCGCTGCAGTTGTTGTGCAATTGCTTTTACACAATGATCAATGGTTGATGTTATTTAGACTTTTTTCAATTTTGACCAAAACGAATGCAACTTAAAAGTATGCTTTTGTAATGAATGCTATTGACAGGAAGATCCATGCTCTATTTTTTGGAGTAACAATTTTTTATTATACTAGAATATTATAGTTTAAAATTACTAACATGGGGTAATTTGCAACGTATTTAGTAGATTTGAAGATTTAAAATAGCACTATATGAAAATAATCCAAAATTTGTCAAGATATAGATAATGTTGTCAATGATGTTTATGTAAGCATTCATGTTTACACTTGGTAATAAGCAAAGTTGCCACAAAGAAAAAAATATAACAAAGATTTGAATATTTGTTATTTCAAAGTTTGTTATCAACTTACCTTATCTGTTATTAATTTACATAATTCGTTACATAACATGTTATTTCTCATTTTTATAGCAAAATAGAAAGCAAGCTTATCTAACTGCTCTGTTGGCTATTGTAGGACAAGAAACTGTGCAACAATTGGTGCGTTATACATTGGCAGCACCTTTAATAAAAAGGTTAGGAAATTATTTTAGGTAACTTTTAATTTAACATTAAATATGAATGAGTCTAGAATTACTTTTTAACACATGTTTAACATTTTTTGTATAGTTGGACTTGGCCATAATCCATAGAGACTCTTTTCTATTTTTATTTCTATGTTTTACTTAATATAAATTGACGAAAAGCATTATAATATTAAACCCTTTCTTAATTATTATTTCAATAATTTTATAACATTACATAAAAAAGAGCTAATTTTAATAATATTTACATTTTTACAAAAGTGGGAATCAATGTCAGCTATTAAGGAAAAATATTTGATGTTAAATGATAAAGGAATTTTGATAATGAAGATTATTATCTCGTAGTATCTGCTTGTTTTTTTGGCATCATGAAAAATGATGCACATTCATTGATAACATAAATAACCTCCATTCTGAAAACGAAAGAATTGTCTAAATTTTTTTTTATTATTGATGAGTTTTAAATGATCACAACGATTCGCTTGCAAGTTCACAAAAACAATGGATTCCCAGAAGGGTGAAAATACTCTTGCCAATAGAGGATTGTTTTGAAAATGATGTCAAGGAATGAAGAATTAAGAAGAAAGTACGAAATTCCATTTTTAGATCTGTTATAAAATTAGGCTGTTGGCGTTAGGAAAGTAATGTAATAAACGGAATTGTAAAGTAAACATTTTTTTCAAATACATTCTGCATATTTGTTTGACAATCTTCCCATCCTGAAGAAATTCAGTTAATTTAGCACAGCTGATGAAGAAAAAGAGTCATTGAAAGTTCGAAATGTGCGTAAATGATATTTTAAAAATTAATTATTGTAAGTTATTTATTTATTTTATGATGTGCTTAATGACCTAATACCTTTTTAATAATTGAGCTCACAAGTAATTTTAATTAATGCATTCAAAATAATGGAAAATATAGTTAGAGATGATAAATAATGTTAATGTATAATAATTTTTATCAGTAATATTATTGAGAAATAATTTTTTTTTGACAAAATTTCAACCTTTATATTTAGATTAGAATATTTAAGACATTATTATTATATTATAGTATTCAGTATCCAATTATTACATTTACATATAATAATTATAGATTGAATACTGGTTATATTAACACTTTGCACTCGAGGGCTTCGGGCGGAGCCATTTAAATTTTGTCTTCAAGCTCGAGGGATCCGCTACGGAGACAATGCAAATAACAATACAAATAATGCGTTTCTTGTAATGCGTATATCAAACTTGCATGTGAACATAATCTTTTCACTAAAAATCGCTTCGAGTTGCTGGTAATACAAATGAAAAAAAACTTCGAGATGCAAAGGGTTAAAATAGCTTTACAATCAACTAACTTTATATAAAAGGAAGCTCAACTGAACTGTATGATAAAATATAGTGCCTTTAATGAAATTTTTAAGCTGTGGATTCAGTCACTTGATTAGGCAACTTTTCAACTTAAACAATGTCCAAAAATAGTGCATGAAAACGAACAGTGTCGATCCCGACGAAGTTGACCTCCAACCTTTCATAGGAGGAATAATTTTCAGCAGCCAAACGTTAATTGTACTCCAATTGGATTCAGCACGCCAGACATGACATAACGGAATGATATTCCAAAGGTCAAGAAAAGGTCATAGCGTGATGCCTGAGACATTTAGGGTAGTAATCATTACCCATTAGGTCCTGAAATTACATCCAGGTCCTCAGGCATATTGTTTATATATAGGCTTTAACTACGCTCTTGTTAGAAAAGACTGCAGAGAAAAAGTATTCTGGTATAAAAAGTAGTTGTTGATACAAGTAGTGTTCTTATAAATCTCCCAAAGACTCTGACTTTTATTGATTTCACCAGGAATGCTTTGTCATTAAGTAAAATAATAAATGGGACACTTTGTAAGTAAATCGCTTGATTTATTTTGGATCGTTTTGGCCTTCTTGATACATCCGTTCATAAAGCATGTTATTCAGCTAGTTCTCAAGAAAATATAATAGTGCTGCAGTTCTGTTGGTCAATAATTAAATATTCGTTTTGTTCAAGTAGCATGATAGTTAAGATTTGTGTCTCTTAATAACGTGTTTTTGTCATTTATTTCTGATGATCATTTCGTCATTCATTTCTGATGATGATTCTTCAGAGAAACAAATTGCTGCACATTTCCCTTTTATTTTATGAAAAAATTAGAAAGGATTTGAATCTGTATTTTAAAACATTAAAAATAAAAGTAATTTCGTTTAAAATGCTTGTAATTAAAGGTACCAGCATGAAGTTTTTTTTTTTTTTACTGTTGTTATAAAACATTGCTCATTGTTAAAACACTGCACTTATTATGTGATCTATTGACTTCTTTTACTCTCATTATGATTATATCTCACAGACACTATATACTATTTCCCATAAAAACGTAAAACAAAAATTCACAATATTTACTCTATGTACAAGTTATAGTACACAGCAGTAACAAATTGAATAACACTTTAAAAGGAAATAAGCGTAGATTTAAAAAAAAAAGAAAAGAAATAGAACAGGATAATCTAACATTTATTAAAAAATAAGTTTTAAAATTGATTTAAAAATCGTTATGTTTAGCAATTAGTTTAAAATAAAATCAAAAGCAGGTTGTTTAAGAAAAATAATAAATTTAGAAAATTATGTGTAATACCAATCTTTGTTTTAGTTGAACAATATAACTTAAGTTACTAAATATAAAGAATCATTGTTATACAATCTTTCACGAAATTTTTTTTTTGAAGTTTATGTAGATAAAAAAAAAAATTAATCTTCTTTGATGGTGATTTTTATTGCATAGTTGTATTAGTCTTTCTTAGTATTAATCTTGTATTAGTCTTTCAAAATTTTACTGTATCGCAAGAAACTGTTTCCTTACTGAAAAAAAAAATATATGCATAACTATTCCAATTTTTCTATTAACAGTAGATATTCGATTGTCCGAGCCCAACTTAACAGAGTTATTGAACATAAATATTTATATGGTTCTTTTTTTTTTTTTTATTGTCACCAGAAATTTGTACGACTTCTTTTACATTTTCATACCAATGTTAAGCAGCGTATGTTCGTTTGGAAAAGGGAATCATAAAAAGGAGCTATCTCTTTAACTATCTCATTCTTGAAGGAGGGTTGTGTATTGAAAAAATTGTTTATTTTAGGCTAATTCGAGGACATGTTAAGCAATCAGTGCATAGGTTTCCAGGTGAGATGTCGCAAATTAACAACTATATCGGAAGATATGGCGGCTTTTGGGGAAGACGTCATTCTAGAATAAGTGAACTTGTTGGATTATTTCATTTGAAACATCACAAGATGGTACTGATAATTGGCTTTTGGGGGAAGACGTCATTCTAGAATAAGTGAACTTGTTGGATTATTTCATTTGAAACATCACAAGATGGTACTGATAATTGGCTTTTGGGGAAGACGTCATTCTAGAATAAGTGAACTTGTTGGATTATTTCATTTGAAACATCACAAGATGGTACTGATAATTGGCTTTTGGGGAGACGTCATTCTAGAATAAGTGAACTTGTTGGATTATTTCATTTGAAACATCACAAGATGGTACTGATAATTGGCTTTTGGGGGAGACGTCATTCTAGAATAAGTGAACTTGTTGGATTATTTCATTTGAAACATCACAAGATGGTACTGATAATTGGTATCAGCTATCAGAAGAAAATGACACATTCTGAAGGTCTATGTTTGATTGAAAAAGACTATCAAATATATAAGGAAAAAGAAGGGGTTACATATGTAATTCTGATGACACTTGTACATTGGCATAACAAGTAAGAATTTTTATCATCTCACGAAAAAATAAAAAATCAAGCACTTTTTCAAATGAACAATTTATTCTCAATTTTCATGACAACACTGGAAGTGTATATATAAGGACTGTAAGCATAAGTAATACCACAAAAATTAATAAATTATGTGTAAATTTATATTTCATCTGATTATTAAGTAATGATTAATGTAAATTCGGTTTATTCAGGTATTTTTGCTCACTGGACTCTACTATATTATAAACTTGACTTGACTTTGAGATTTATGCTCGCGTTAACTGCTTTATCTCAATTTATCCAATTATTCTTGAGAAGAAATCAGAAACAAGCAATTTAAAAATTTTTTTAAAAGTCAATTCCTACTTTTTTTCTCACTATATTGCAAAAAGGCCTTTATAAATAATTTTCATTCATTTTTTAAACGATTATCTGGCGCCATCTATTGGTAGATATATGCAACTTAAATCTAAAAAAAAAAAACTGAAATTAATTAATTAAATTTAATTACTGAATTAATATTTGAAAAAAATTGTATTAACATCGAGTGTCAGCCACTACAAGTTCAAAAATGTATTCGAACTTGAGTGGATGAATAAAAAGTATTTTATTAACGATTGAAAATTTGAACAAGATATATATACGGAGAGTGTGAGCTAATAGAAGGAATTGAAAAAAAAATATTTGTTTGCATATTGATTTGATATTGATTGATTAATTGTATATTGACTTGATATTAATATTGATTTATTGCATATTGTATGATTTATTTACTATAAAATTGATTTTTAGTGCGCATATAAAAACGGAAATTACAACTTACTTATTAATATTTTATAAAATATATGGATATCTTAATGTATAGAATATACCCAAATTTGCAAAATTTATTGTAATAATATGATTTGAGCAATCAACGAAAATTTGTAAAACATAAAACACACAGCAATTTTAAATTAAGTCCAATTTAAAAGAAGCTCAGGTTTTTTGTTCATGTTTTTGTAAAGAAAATAGTAACTAGGCTCACTATTCCGTAACCGTACAATATAGTCGTTTACGCAAGGACCTTCTTGTGGGTAGACAAAACACAAAAAATAAAAACCAACTTTTTTTTGTACTATTATTATGATATGATGTTGAAGCCACAAGAGAAGTAGACTTTAAAATAATCAGTTTCGGTTATTTAGATGTAGGCTCATTAGTAGACAATAACCATCGCGTGAGAAACCAGAGTTTTGCTGTTTTGTCTATGACTTATTTAACATACACTTTTGAAAGTTCTCAGAATTCTGTTGTTTGATATTGTATTTAACGAAGCTCATTTAAAAAGGCTTTTTACCCCTTAAATTTAAGAAAAACAAGTGTTTGGTTTAAGGAAAAGATTATGTGGTAAGGATGTACTTTTCTTCAAAAAAATTTTTAAAAAAGATTTTAGAACATCCTTAGATGTCAATAATTTTTTTTTGTTTTAAGAATATAAATTGCGATAATTAAGCCAATTTCTTTGATTACAAACCACTGAATTTTAATTTTTTTTTGTTGCATAACATATAAAGTCAGTACAAAACAGACTTTGTATGTTATGCAACAAAAAAAAAATAACATGCAAAGTCTAATAATGTTGTTTTTCTAATACAGAGGGGGGCATCGAGCAAGGGCTGCATCGATGTTACTCATTTAGCACTACTCGACGGGGAGGAGGAACATGTAGCTCGAAGATATGCTACGGACGCGAGTAACACTACCTCCACACTGCTCTATGATCCTATTAGAACCGAGATATACGGTTTAAAGTAAATTCGAATCACTACAAACATGCATGGCACCGCCGGGACTCGAACCCGAAACCCGTGGTACTGAGCGCTAGCCACTCGTCTATCAGGCCCTTAAAGTCTAATAATATAAAGTCCATTATAAAGCCTGTTTTATCTGTTTTATACTGATTGAAAATATTATTTTTAATAGCTCGTCTTTTGAAATGACAGTAAAATAGATTTTAAGAAAAAATCTTTAGCTATTTTCTTTCTGTATCTAAATATTATATATATATATATATATATATTTCTTTTTAAGAAATTGAGAATCTGCGAAATTCAAATATTTCCTTAGTAATTATTATTAATCATAAGAAACAATACCAATGCTCCATAAAAATTATTTATTTTAACAATATTTTTTTTTTTTAAAAATTGATGCAATTGTTTAAAAAAAGTTTATTCATTAGTATAGTTATAAGTTAAACTTTTCAAATAAGGATGCATAACAGTTCTGTAACTCAATTTGTATAATTTAGAATTTATTTATTTAAAGATTAATTTTTTTATGAATCTGTAAATATTTATTAATTTAATTTTTGCTGATTAATTTGTTATATTATTTATTTCATCATTTTTATGTAATATCATAATATTATATAAGATAATCAGCATTTTACATAATTTATTTTCAAATAAAATTACAACAAAAATAATCTTTCAAATTAAAGTATTACTAATAGCAAACAGGAAAGTGTTGTTTAATGGCAGAGACGTATAATTATAAGCCATGTGTCAGAAATGACACTTTTTGCTTTTCCTTATTAGATTTTTATTTATTTTCAAAACATAAACAATTAAACTTGATTTCTAAATTACAGTCTTTCCCTCAGAAAATTAATATTTTCCAGATTGAATTTCTTTTCACAAGACTGAAAGTAGAATTTTTATGTTAATATAAACTCTAAATTCTCATATTTCGTTTTAAATGTCAAAATATTCAGTGTTACACCTCCATCTAAGTTTCATGATTTTTTCGCTAAATTGTAATAAAAGTAAATAAATTGTAAGGATTGTAATGTCGTAATAAAAATAAATTGTTTTTTTTTAAACATCTTTTATGTGAGGAATTAATGATTTTATTTTATTTTAATATAATGAATAGTTGTTTGCAAATATTTTACAGATTAAATTTTGATGTTTAAGTCGAAATAAGGTAATAAGGTTGTTGAATTACTAAGAATTAATTAATGCCTAATACGAAGATATATTAATTATATTAATTTATATATTAAGAATTACAAAATTATACAAAAAACTGGATGAGATGGAATTAATATGTCTTTGCTAACCTATAATATAGTCATAGTTAATAACTTTATTTTTATTGTTAGTTAATAACAAACGTTAATAATTAACTTTTCCTTTTTTTTCTAACTTTAAACTATATTAATAGTTAGTAACTTACAATATAGTTTAAAGTTATTAACTTTTGAAGCGAGATCATTTGGTTACGAGTCTAAATATTTCGATTTTAGGTTATGAATTACCAAAGATCTGAGGAATTAAGAAATTCTTTCCAGATTTAATTTCTTGGATCTTTTTCAATTCCTATTAGCTGACACACTCCCTATATATATCTTGTTCAAATTTTCAATCGTTCATAAAATACTTTTTATTCATTCACTCAAGTTCAAATACATTTATTTTTGAACTTGTAGTGGATGACACTTGATGTTAATACAGTTTTTTCAAATATTAATTCAGTAATTACATTTAATTAATTAAGTTGCATATATCTACCAATAGATGGCGCCAGATAAATTTAAAAAAAATGAATATATGGGTATTTTATTATTATAGACTTTTCTGTAATATAGTGAAAAAAAGTAGGAATTGACTTAAAAATTTTTCTTTATATATTACTTGCTATACAGGGATAAGCGAAACGTTTGTCTATCAAACGCCTTGATTTAATTTGCAGGAGCTGAAACAGCATAAACATCACAGCTATTATTTTTTTCTCACATACTTGCCTATAAATAGCACGAAATCGAAATCCTTTTCAATGTCCTATGAGCAATTAAAGAAATACTTACCGAAATTAATTAACTTTTGTAAGTTAATACAGACAATGTATCTCTGTCTCTTCTATTTACTTTTACACAATTCTATACACTATCCTATAATCGTGTAATCAAAATTATCACCACAGGGAACTTATATATTTCTACATCTTTGTTTATCTGACTGAAAATATTAACTTTATATAAGAATTGTCCAACCTACATGACTAACATGTGGCTCAACATGAAACAGTAAGCATGGAGATTTTTATGCCCTTGTTTAATTTTAAAAAAATTTAAAATTTAAATAGCTTCGAATCCATAAAACTTTTATTTTATAAAGCTTTTATTTTATTTAAATATATATCATTATTTCATATTTTTATTTCTCTCTCTCATCATTTTCATTGCCCAATAGCCCATGCCTGGTCAAAGTTTCTGCCTCCTGGGAGACTTCGAGATAGGAGATGCTTTCTTTTTTAGAAGGTAGGGCTGTCAGTTCTACGCCAAACAGTCATATTAGATCGTAACCTGAGGTTTAAATTGGATTCTGAATCACTACAAACATCCATGGCACCGAGTGCCAGAGCGCTAGTCACTCGATCATCAGGCCCATCACGTTTTTATTTACTAAGATATTTTGTGATGATTAAATCTTCTTGATCCAATTAGTGATTAAAAATTGTACTCCAAAAAATTAATTAAATATTATTACGCTATAGCTGCCATTATTTTTTATCCTGATTGAATGATAAATTTTCTTTTGGGGTAATACCTCTCGCAAAGTGATATATTTTACGTGTCGCCAGAAATATTTATTATTTTCCAAAAAGCAGCTAGAAGAATTCAAAAATTTTGGACACCTATGTGCTGAATCGTAAATCGTCGTGCTATGAAACAAATATTGTGTATTTTATTGCGTAACCATTATTTATTTATTAACAAAAATATTTTGTTGGTAAAATTTCGCCTAATGATTCATTTATTTTGTCTGGTAAAACATCCAATAATAGTCAGAAACCTAATGTTTCACGATTACCTAATATTCCCAATGTACCACAATTCTGCACCATAAGACAATTTGTAAGTTATTATAGCCAATGTATTCTGTCACTTCTATTTGTTTTACACAATTCTATACAATATCCAATACTTGTCAGAAGCTCTGAATTTGTAACCTCAAAATTATATATTCTGCACCTTTGTTTATCTGACTGAAAATCTTCACTCTGCATCAGAACTGTCCAACCTTCATGACCAGCATGTGGCCCAACATGAAATGGTAAACACTGAGAGTTTTAAGCCTTTTATTTTAAATTTTTTTAAATATAAATACCTTAGAATCCACAAAAATAGTGAAACTTTTATTTTATTTAATTATATATCCTTATTTTATATTTTTATTTACCAAAATATTTTTGATGATGAAACTTTCTTGATCCAATTAAAGATTTAAAAATTCTTCACTAAATTTAATTAAATATTAGTAGTGTGCTACAGTTTCATTCTTTATTGCTATGGTTATATTATAAATTATTTTATTTTTAAGTAACACCGATCGCAAAGTGATATATTTTACGTATCGACAGATATATTTATTATTTTTCAAAAGTAGTATTATTACCACAAGCTTCAGATTCGAATCCTGGCGGTGGCATGGGTGTTTGTTAGTGTTTCGGAATCCACGTTAAGCTGTAGGGCCCAGACCTAATTAGCCCAAAGTGTGCAAAAAATGACCATAGAGCGTCACCGAACCAAAAGCAGCTAAATAAATTTAAAAAAATTGGATACTTGGACGAAGTGCTAAATCATTGTGAAAAGATAAACAAAAAATTATGTATCTTATTACATAACTCTTATTTATTCATTAATAAAATCCAAAATATTTTGTTTAGTAAATCATTCAATAATAGTCATAAACCTAATGATTCACGATTACCTGATATATGATGCTTGATATGGCATAATTATGCACCGTAAGACATTTTTGACTTGATCAACTTTGTAAGTTTGACATTAAACACGATTAGTCAAAATCATGCTTTTCCTACGTTCCGCATAAAATGCCTTACGACTGTTGCGCTTCATTTATTTCGTTGATGGTCACTGAGTCAGCACTTTCGGGGACCATATTCCCATGGTCAAGGTCAGGTAAGGAAGCCGATTTTAACAGCTGTTTCTGATTTGATCCCATTAAAATGTAATTGACCTGCACTTAATGGCTTAATCACACTTTTTGCAATAAAAATCCGAAATGATTGAAAAGTCTTGACTAAGTCATCATGTATAAATCATGTCTTCTCTAATCATAGCTAGATTAAGGAAGAAAAACCTGTAAATTTCTTCCCAAATTGATCGTTTCTCTTTAAGTAACAGTCGTAAATATTTATTTCATTCATAATAATTATGTTGAATTGTGTGCGAATAGTAGGAAATGTACGAAGGTGGTAAGTTACGGTCATTTCTGTGCAAGAATTTCCTTCTGCGTTATTTTATTTTTTGAACTCTTGATTCATAATAAAAAATACACTTTATTATGAAAATAATATTTTTGTGTTTTGCTTTCAACTATCGAGGTTGAATTTGGGAATGTTTAAATTTGTCAGATGTGCTAAAGCATATATTCATTCTCACAGCACATTTGATATAAAATTTATTATAAAAAAATCGTGCACATGATCTAGCTCTACTGAAACTTTGGAGATTTGCAACAATTACAACAATTTATTATAAAATTCATTAATGTATGTGATACAAAAAATCGACTATTGCGTACTTCGGAGAATGGTAATTGATATATAAAGTGATATTAATAAGTTTAAATAAGGGCAGATAGTTATAAAATTTCCGAGTAATTAATTTTAAATGCAACCTTTTATCTTTTTTTTTTTCAGAAATCGATTATGAATTTGCTACTTTCCTATTTAGTGGCTTTCAACTTATTTTGAATTGTAAAGTTTATTATTATTATTAAAGATTATTTTGTCTATATACATTGCTATTGTTCTGCATTTAAAATTTCAGATATTTATTTTCGCTTATTAAGAAAATTGAAAACTGTGAAAAATCTTATTCTAGATTGGATTTTTGTAAATAACTAAATATGTTTAAAATGTTAAAATTTTACCTTTTCTACCAAATAATATTCAGTGCATAGATTGAAAATCTGCAGGAACAAATAGAATAGAATTAAAACATGAAAATCAGGCTATTTATATATGTTATACGTGAATATTTTCGTTAGACATATACAAATATTTTAAAATAAAGTTGAAAGGAAATATTTTGCTGCAATTTCGTGAATGTGCATTTTAAACAACCTAAGTATATGTGCATGTAATAGAATCACCATTCATCATTGATGATCATGATTCATATATATTTTCTAATATATATAATACATACAAATATTTTCTAATATATATAATACATACATATATTTAATAATATATATGAATCATGATCATCAGTGATGAATCATTATTCTATTGCATGTGATGATGACCTGATTCATCATTGATAATAACTGAGTGCAGCAGGATAGTTTAAATTAGTAAATATAAATATCCTTCACAGTTCGTTGAATTAATAAATATAATAAAATAATATTAATTGAATATTCTGTTCATTAGTAATTTTTTGAACATATATGCCAAAACATCAACAATGTAACTTTAAGAAAATATTTTAGATTCTTTTAATTATATTGTAAAACTTCATTTCTTGCTAAAGCAGCTCATTTAAAATAATACAAAAACACAAAATGAAGCATGAAGCTTTAGAAAAAAATGCAGAAACATAAAAACAACAATAAAATCTTCACTGTCTCCAAAAATTTTTCTTGAAATGTTTTACTCGTATGTTTTCAATTTCCTTTCTGGTGTGTTCATTTTTTTCATGTATTTTTTTCCATGGCCCATCCATATATTATTACATAAAACAGAAGACGACCGATTGCAGCGTAATGACCCATTGTATAAGTCAAAATAAATTACTGTTTAGTCTACGCCCCTTAGTTTTGGAGCAGTGCAGTATGCTTATTAATTTTGAAATTTACGATGCCAACTGAGAAGACAACTTGGCAGTGACATAATATGCTTTTTCAGAAAGTAGGTTTCAGGGCCAAGAGTGAAGGGGAATCTGGAATCATTGTTTACCACATGTTCCACAAGCTGGTGATTAGAATTTATTCCTAAAGTTAAAGTTTTAGCACAATTTCATCTTGATATGCTTCTTTATTCCATTGTTTGTTGTCAATTAGGTGGCCTGCGTAAGTTGGGGAGTTTCATAAGGCATTATGTTTCACGCGAAACCAAAATAAAATCCTTTGTTACACTAATCGGGGTTGATAATACGTAAGTTCGTCTTTAACAATGGAAGTTTTTTTTTGGGGTTTAATTTTAAATTGTTATTCGTGTTTTCCTTTTGATTTTGGCAAGAATAAAAGTTTCAAATTATCAAAGCCTAAAAAAAAAAAAAAAATTAAAATATTTGTATTCTGACATCACATTAAAATATTATTTGAATTAATAGTTTACCAAACACTTATTTCTGTTGACTTTATATTTTTTATATATTGATTCATGAAAAAAAATTTATTTTTTTGTTATGAATACACGAAATCCTTGTTTCTGTAAAGAATATATGAGGCTTACAAGTATAAGTCAATGCAAAACAATAGTGTTAACTTAAACAATAGTGTTTAGCGGATACTTTTTGTTATGAATACATGAAATCCTTGCTTTTGTAAGGAATACACAAGGTTTACAAATGAATGTTAACAAAATACAATAGCCAAAGTAAATTTAAAAGAATAGAAAAAAAAAAAAAAAAATGAAAAAAGACAACTTAACAAGTTAAATAAAAATTTAAAAGAGAATATTTTAAATTAAGAATTCTTAAATAAATAAATTTGCCAACAAATTAAAATACACATTAGTTTTAGTTAGTTATTTCTATAATTAATTACAGTTATTACAGATAGCTATTTTTATTGAATATAAACTCTTTATATATTGATTGATAAAATCTTTTTTTTTTTTTTATGAATACATGGAATTCTCTTTTCTGTAAAAAATACACGAGGTTTACAAATAAAAGCGAATACAAAAATATCCAAAGTAAATTTAAAAGAATAGAAAAAGACAAAAAAAAAGATAATTTAACAAGTTAAATAAAAATTTAAAAGAAAGCATTTTAAATTAAGAATTCTTAAATAAATAAATTTGCCGAGAAATTAAAGTATATATATCAATTTTACTCAGTTATTTCTATTGAATTAATTACAGTTATTTCTATTGAATATAAACTCTTTATATATTGATTGATAAATTTTTTTTTGTTATGAATACATGAAATCCCGGTTCTGTAAAGAATATACAGGCTTACAAATAAAAGTGTATACAAAACAACAGCCAAAGTGAATTTAAAAGATTAGAAAAAAAGATGAAAAGACAATTTAACGATTTAAATAAAAATATAAAAGAAAATATTTTAAATTAAGAATTGTTGAATAAATAAATTTTCCAAGAAATTCAATTATATATAATTTTTCAAAATTAGTCTTACTGACCATTTAATTTCAAGTTGGCTTGGGTTTTCTCTTGAAGTTTTACTTTAATAGTCAATTTTTTGGCTATCAAGAGTAATTTTTTTTTTTATCTGAAATCATTTAAATTAAATAACAGACACAAATACGAATACAAATATTTTAGTTAAAATAGTGTAATAATTGTGTAATGACTTATTATTATGAAGATTAAAATAAAATAACAGAATTTAATAACAGTTAAATAAAATTAATTGTTAATCTTTTGACTCGAGCTACTTTTTAGAACTTTTATATAAATTATATGGAAAAAGAATATTAATTACTTCCCAATATTTTGTATTTTGAATCTAAATATACTTAGTATATTGTTTTTGTTTTATAAATTATTACTGTAATGACTTATATTAGATAAAAAATAAAATAAAACAGTAGAAATTTCGTAAAACACATGCTTATAAAATATATTGCAATTTTATTAAAAAACTTGTTACACCGAAAATACTTTTCGAAATTATCACAAAAATAAAAATAAATTCATTTCAAGCAGTATATTTGTATAAATCTGTTTAATTCAGCTAAGAAAAATAATATTTCTGTCTAGAATTTTTTATTTATTTTACTTCGGATTAACATTTTAAACTTTTTAAAAATTTTATTTCAGTAAGCATATTTTGTTTTCAATATTCCTGCCATTAAAAATATTTCTATACTTTTTAGTTTTTGATAAAAAAAAAATTAAATCCATATAAGTTATTGAAGTATTTTCCTTATAAATTTATTTCTGTTTTCTCTTTTAATCTAAAACTTCTGAATTATCGAAATATTATTCAATAGTTTTCCTTTATCTGACAGCTTTAAGGCTTTTCAGTGTTTTGAAATAATTTAATAATAGTTTATTAACATAAAGAATGGTACTTTCTATCACACTAAATCAAAGACATTTATTTTCGATTATAAGTATAAAAAGTTTAATCAAATTCTAATAATAACTTTTAGGGCGGAATCAATCTTTGAACTTGTTTTGATGAAGATTAAAGGTTGCGTATCAATGTAAATTTGATAAAATATCCACAGATAAAACTAATTATTTAATAAATTGAATTTTCCAGGTAAAAACATTATTTAACAGCACAAGGACAAATCTTTTCAGCATATTGCAAAATCTTTTTGGATACATTTATATCACATGCAGGTGATAATTATTTCCAATGCCGATTAATATAATAATGCGTGGAAATTAGCCATTATTTATCATTGGTAATAGAAATACTCTTATAAGCTCCTATATCTTGTATTTTTTTTCTACCTACAAACTGAAATGTATTAAAAATTTAATATTAATGTTTTCAATGCCAAACTACATATCCATTTCCCTTTCTTATATAAGATAAGTATCATATGATTGGTGACGTCTTATTCTTAGAAAGTAAACTATTTTAAGTTTTTTTACAGAAATAAGTTTGATCAAAATAATTACTTCGATTCAAGAAATAATTTTATGATATTTAACCCGCTATATCCTGTAAAAGTTGGAAATTATTTACTCTAAATTATTTTGAGTATTTATCATATTTCCTTATAATTTTATGTTGTATGCTTGCACGGACTATGTATCCTGCAATGGATCTTTGCTCATGTAGATTTGGAATTTAATGGAATTGCAGATTCTTTGGCGAAGAATGCCAGAAATCATGATCAGACTACCATTCCTACTTTCCCTGGATAGATGCAAATATCTTGGCGAAATCGAAACTTACAATTTCTTCTAAGATTAAAACAAATACCAAATTACAAAACTAAATGCCGACAGAAAAACAGCTACTACTCTCACAAGATTAAGGATGATGCACCACAAAAATATGAAAATTTCTGTTAATAAAAATTTCCAAAAATGGGACAACTGTCCTGATGTTGAGCTTACTCCTCATCATGTCTTTGATTGTCTAGCTGTTGCAGTCCCATACATTGTCTGGACCATCCCTCGGAAGAGGATTTATACTCCATCTTTCGGGATCACCACGATATTTGATTTTCTTGTATTCTTCAGGCGATAAGACAACAACAACAACAACATTTTATGTTATTATTGTTGCATAAGAAATTATTTTTGCGAAGTTATCTTCTTCTTCTTCATATATATAATTGTCATTTTCACATGTTTATATACATGACTTACAGATTTAGGGAACACAATGTTACAGAATATTTGTGGCTCATTCAATAACAATTCATATTTTTATTTTATTTTATTTTTTAGTATGTGTTTGCATATTCGTTATGGATTCGCAAAATTTCCCAAAATTATGATTTGTATTTCAATTTGTTTATTTTAATTTTTTTTCAACCAATATAATTATGCAAATAATAACGATTATATGTAATCTTTAGTTTATGTAAGAAAAATTTATGAAGTTTATTCATTATCTATGAAATCATACAAAATTTGAAAAACATTATCGAATAGAATACTAAATACAGTTGGGATTTTTTAAAAATTTTATGAAACTTAATGTGTATATTTCTCGTATGATGGCAAATTTACTTTCTAAATACTCACAAAAATTTTTTTAAACCAATATAAATTTGTTATTTTAGAGCAATTTAAAAACAAATTAATTTTAAATAATAGTTATTTTTACATGACTGTCAATCATGTTATTACATGCTTGCAAATATTATAATTATGCCTACTATTATAAATATTATAAATATATTAAATTTTTTTTATTATATATATATATTTAAATTCATGTCCATGTTATTATATGCTTTCTTGCAAATATTAATAATTATGTCTACTATTACAATAATATCAAAAATCAAAAACATTAAATTTTTTTATTATATATATATTTAAATTAAAATACTATGTCTAAAACACATTTGGTTTAAGCATGTTTTCAATGCTAAAATCAGAAAACTTAGTGAAGACCTTCCTCTCTGAAAACTATGTGGTTTTTCATAAGCAACTGGTTTGCTTAACTGATCGGTAATTTCATCGAAGGTCCTTTTTTATATTTTTCTTAATTTGTCGCCAAACAGAGCAGGTTTGGATTGCGTGACACATGCTGCCTTGTTATGGAAAACAGTCCTTAAACCTGTGTGTCGTTAGAGACCGATAATTATTCTGTAATTACTGGAGGAATTGCAAATATAAATCAAATTGTACAAAATATTGAGAAATTGATGGTCAAACAAATGGACTGCAGTGGAATCATCGCAGATGAAAAATAAACAAGATTTGAGCTGCACCATGATATTGCAGAATGTCAAAGAAAATATATTACAGCAAACTAACTTTTTTTAGAGGTTAATTGCTGGACATTTATAAAAAAAATTGTAACATAATAAATAGATTCATAATCACTGGTAATTAAATAGTCTTCTGAATTGCACAGATTTTGTTTTTGTTATTGTTGTAAAAAGTAGAAGTTTCTCTTTGGTGAAATTGAACTTGAAAATCACATATAAAATATACAATTAATTGTTTAACAGTTTTCAGAAAAAAGTATGACTGAAAATATTTTTAGAATAGCATGATAGATCTAATTAACCAGGATTTGGAATAATTAGCGATATAGAAAGGAGACAGGGTTTTAATAGACTACATGAGCAATAAAAATATAAATTAAAATGTCCTAAATAAATTCTTTGCAAATAATTGCCCAGTTTCTTTTTCTTTTTATGAGAAAAAAGAAACGCAAATTTATTTTCATTTAAAATTTTCGGATTGATTTAAAAAATAAATTTTAAAAAAAAAAAAAAAACACTTCTTTTTTTTTTTTTTGCAGATCAAAAGGCAAAATATTCAGATCAAAAACATTTTTCAACAATTTCAAACTTTGTTTGGAAACATTAAATCGCCAAAGTTAGAAAAATGCTGTTACAAGTTACATTTAAATGATGTTTGATTATTACCTTATTTTAAACCTAATGAAATTTCTTAATATTAAACTTTGGCATCTTTATCAGCTTCTTTAATACATAAAAAGTGTAAATCAGCTGGGGAATATTGACTAATAAAATGTCGATCTTATTTTACGTTAAATTTCTGCATTTTTCTTTATCCAACAACCCAAATATGTACATATTTGTGTCCTACCTGACTTGTCTTCCTAAATGATAGTAAATAAAAAATTCAGATGGGATAATATACGATATCCGTGAATTACTGGACATATGGAAAATTATGAAGAAAACTAAAAATATAAATAGCTTTTTATTAAACTGCAATCTAATATCTTGTATAAACTTCGACTTGCTATCCTTTCGTTTGCGTAAAATACTTGATTTTTATGCCATGCATTGACAAGTCTTTGAGCAACTGTGATTAGCTGATACAGTTATTGCAAACAAGTACTGGATGATCGATTCACACGAAAACATCCAATGGAAAAATTCGATATAAAATCTGGAGTATATCCAGAATGCCTTTACATAGTAAGAAATCGAGTACAGCCATGGCAATCAAGGAATATCTCATATAAATTTATGAAATTAGTAGTTACATTGCGAATTAATTAAATTTTATTTCTGCCTTCCAGGTTTTTTTACATAATATAATAATGTGCCCAATAATTTTCGATAGCTTCTTTTTAATAATTAGAATAATTTTAAAGATTAATAATATAATAAACAGAATAATAAAAACATGTTATATTGCTCAGTGAAAAGAGCAAATAATAAACAAAGGATTAAAAATACATTTTTAATGACGACTGTAAAATAAAAATGTTTCTTATTTTTTTTTCTACTATATAAATAAACATAAATATTTGTTACATAGAAATAGTACTTCTACTGTATTTTTCAAAATGTAAGGGGAATACATAATAAAAGACATATATTTTAAATTAAAACTTTTAGGGTAAACTTTATACTTTTAAGAACTTATTTATAAAAAAATGTTTTTCAATAAAACATTAAATTCCAGTAAAATTAATTACAAAATTACTAAACATTTTTCATTTTTCGGATTAAAATAAATAATAAATCATTAACACGAATTGATCAGACAATTAAAAGCACTTTTCTATAAAAACTTTTCTAGAAGTCCAATGCATCGTTTTTCCTACCTAAGTAATCCCTTTCTGAAATTAACCAAACAACAACAAAATAAGTACAAGAAGAGCATGAAAGTAATATTTTTTTTTAATGTTTGGTAAATATTAAGCATGTTACTTCTGCTTATTTCCATCAATCTCATGTTTTCGTAATTCACTTCAATTAGTTTCGGTATTGAATACATACCGCACTATTTAAATAATAGCCACTTACTTACAACGCTATTTGAATAACAACTCCCAAAAAACAAGAGTCAAACGAGAGCATTATGGGAGAAAATTTGGTTCCGTATTACTTTTTGCCTCTCCCTCCTCAAATTCTTCTGTTTATGCTTGTTCTCTTCGGTTGTAAGTAATTTCCACCGAAACAAACCGGTTCTTTTAAACGATTACACCGAAATAAATAACTTCCCAATAGTATCTCGTAAAATTCAATAGGACCCCTAAAGTAGCTATTCACGACGAATGTTCCCAACAGCATACAGCCACTAGTAGCAGTCCACAGCGGGGAAGTCACTAGACACGGGTTCAATTGAATAAAAATAACTTTGGCAAAAAGCATCTGCCTTCGCGAGGTGAGCCATTTAGGAAGCCTTCACATTAAATATAAGGCTCTTTTTGAAGAGAGAAGGTTAAAAGAAAACGTATTATTGCTTTTCCCAACCCTTGTTGAACCCATGCTTCAAGAGTACCACCGATTCAAGCAACTGACTGTTCAAATCTGAAATGATATTTGGACTTGCAAGGGTCCAATTAGATGCAAGCGTTTAAAGCGAGGTGGAGTCGGCTTTGAAAATATTGAAGGATTCAAGAACTAATGGGATTATAAATTTGCAGCTTGCTTTCTGGCAAAGTGCAACTATCCAGCAGTGAGTTTGTCATTCGTTTCGCTCGACGAGTTCAACTTGGCAGAATTCAGGGTACTTGCCATGAATTGATATGATGCTCAATTTGACAGATGCATGACGTATGCCAGTGTCTGTAAAGAATCTATGGTCTCTCATAAATAAATTGTTGACTTATAAACAGGATGATAACTGTCAAACAGTAAGAAAGATTTCAAGTACTTCTGACATTTCTTTTACTGGAATAAATTTAAAAGGGGAAATAATGATGTCTTTATAGATAAAGATACTCAGGTAGTATATTTTTTAAATATAAATACTCAATCTTTCAAATTTAATTTGTTTGTTTATATTTGCTCTGGTAATCGTATTAATCTATACTGTTAATTACTTAAAAACAAAAGGTAGCACGTAATTCATATTTACACGGAATACGGAAATGCTTGCAATAAGTTGTTCTGTACATCATTTTTTTAGATTCATATTTTTTTTTTTTGTAATTAGTGACAATGCAAGAAAATGTTTTAGCCCCTATCAGATATAGTTAATTCCACAAGAAAATACAAAGGTAGCTTTCAGATCGTATATTTTAATTATACAATAATCACACTGTCACAATCTGTCGGCATCTTAATAGTGAGTCTCACACAAAATTAAACATTTTTTTTGTTGAAAATCGGTGGGCCACATGTTCTTCTGATGCATCATGGTACCGACAGACAATGACATTTCAGGATAACTTGTGTAAATTACCCACATTTATATGTGTTATGGGAGAAAATTCGGTAAACTTCCACTTGATTGTCGATTCGAGACACTGTACACATGCTGTCACAATCGTTATCAAATCTCGTCATTGCTGAAAGCAATAACTGGAGCTGATGCCACCAGCAGTGTTGAACCTGAACCCTTCTATTTGTTAATTAAACACGTTACCATTGGACAGCTTGCCGGCAAATTGAGTGCTCTATTTTAAATTATTTCATTACAATTAGTTTGAATGATTTAATATAAAGTTTAGAAATATCTATGCTTTAAAAAGTTTACATGTTGATTGTATCACCAAGATTAAATACTCTTAATATATTATTTAAAAACTATATTTGGGCAAACATTTTATTTAGTAAATTGAATTTTTAAGTATGCTATTTTTTATATTAAGGGATGTGCTTCATTAATGTGTGCTAGGAATAGTATAGCGACAGGCAATAATTATAAAAGGCATTACAAGTGAGAACATGGAATAGTATTGATAGAAAAGTTGTATTATTTGTAGTATTTGTTACACCATTCAATAAATGTATCAATTGAAGTATTTTAAATGTTTCAATTAATTAATAAATAAAAATGTAGTATTAAATAGTAAATAGTAAATATAGTAATTATATACAATTTTTGAGGTAGCTAAATACTTTATTACTTTGATTATTTTGTTTTCAATTGTAAACAGAAGAAAAAAAAAAAAGCAAACACTTTTTTTTTATAAAAATATTTTTAATTGTTTCTGACGAGTAAATTGTGTTATGTAAAACATTACATTTCATAATCCTATTTATCATCCCATTTTGTACAGAAATGTTTTTTTTTTAATTTCATACAATGAGATATAGTTTATTAAATTAATCTCACTGCAAGCATATTTTTAAATTAGAAAAAAAAAAAAATGTTTATAAAAAGAAGTTAATACGTAAATAAGTTATTTTATTTAAAAAAATTCTCCACTTTTTACAATCATAAAATTAGCTGTAATTTTAGCTACAGAAATGAAAATGGTTTGATAACAGAAATTAGAAAAAAAAAATAGTAATTTCCAATAAATATATATACCGATGTCGTTTTCAGTAGAAGTAACATCATATTTTATAAGATTAAGATTGCAATGATATTTACTTTAACTACATTTATTTCCCAACTAATTAAATATTCTTTGCCTTTTATTTCATTTAGTGATATTTATAAATTAATAATTTCTGAAAACTGTATTGTTATAAGTAAAAAATGAACAGTAAAAATATTATAATAAAAAAAAAATGATCTTGGAATGAATGTTCGAAAATGTGTTTCCTATTCTTTTAACCTTATATTGCTCACTGATTTTTCTCTACCAGATGGCGCTTTGTTGTATATCAAATAAGCGAATGTAAGTGATTATATGGTGAAGTTTTCCGTCTTTAAATTCTTCTAAATCAATCAATTGGAACCACTCTTTGATTAACGACATTTTGACGAGAAATTAATCTTCTTCACTTTAATAATAACCCGATTTAGCTTAATATCCGCAATTTCACGATGCTGCTTGGAGTTATATCGTCAGTTGTCATCAAGTTTGTGTAGGTTTTGAACCATTGAAACTTAAGATGACGTAAAACAACACATAATAAATGATATCATTTTTTAACAGCAAAAAAAAATCTAGATTATTTCCTTCTAATGGTATTTATTATTATAATGGCATATGTTTGTTTTAAAACTACTACTTACAATAAAAGAAAGGGAAGGTAATTATTTCGAAAACTAATTCTTGTTTATTTTTTTTTTTTTTTTATGCAACACATTTACGGAAATAGCATTTATTTTTTATGGGAAATTAATCGGATTTCTGTACATATTTCAATCGTAAAAATTAGTTAAATTAAAATAACTTTCAATAATTATCTTTTTATTTAAGACGTTGCATGAAAAAGTTAAAAAAATACTTACTTTAAATTTTTGTTTAATATGATTCATCAAATGTTTAAAATTTAGTGGATGGCTTTTAAATTTGTTATCATGAATTATTTTTATATATCAAATATCATATTTATTTGTGTCAATAATTTAAATGCTTCTTAAAAATTACTTCATAAAACTATGTAATATTAATTAATTATTAACCGAGTTTAATGTAGTTAACTGTTAACTTTTTATAATATGAAAATCATGCATTTTAATGGATCATAATTCTATTCAACTGAACAAAAATGTGTTTCTCAATTTCACAAATTTTAATTGTTTTATTTAGTAATATATAAAGAAATTTTTTTTTTTTGGAAATTATAAATAGTCCTAGTAAATGATTTAATGGCTTCATTATCATCTTTATATTCAGAAAAAAGAAAATTTTTTTAATTAATTGCTTAAAAAAGTATATTTTGCAAATGCTAAATTCTTGTCTAAATTCTAGAATTTCAGGAATTTAACATTTGCAAAATTTATTTATAATAACGAACATAGTAATAGAAAATTATAATAACGAACGTAGTAATTGCTTTAAGAATTTGCAGTTAAAATAATTGGAGTTTTCATCCAATATATATTATTTTTTAAAGACCATATATATATATATATATATATATATATGTATATCTTGAATTTTTCATGTTTTATGTATCATTATAAAATGTAGGTTTTAAAAATATTTTCATTTTCTAAATTACCTAACATCATTTTCTTTTATAAATGATATTTAAACTTAACACAATACTTATAATTTATACATTTTGTAATAATTATGTGTATGTTTTCATCCCAGTAGTAGTTTATTAAGATATAAATTTTAAACTTAAATAATTTCTGAACAATGTGTTAAGAGTGAAATTTGCTCTGTCAGTAAATTTCAAAGATTTGTAATTGATTATATACGAAATATTTTGTTTAAATATATATACCATTTATTTTATTATTTAATTATTTATTATTATTTTAATTATTATTATTTTATTTTATATATTATTTTTTAAAAGTTTATTAATGTTATTAAAGTTTATAAATGTTTATAAATGTTTATTTTCAACTTTTTTATTTTTAAAAGTTTATTTTTTATATAAACTATAACTTTTTAATGTTACTTATTTTTTAAAAAAAGACACCTAAATTTTCAATAATAAATTTCAAATTTTTTTTAATCAATTTTTGTTTAAATATATAAACTATAATAAATTTTTATTTCTTTTATTAAAAATATTAAAAACTAAAAAGTAACCGTTACTCAAGTTTATAAATAGAATAAGAACTATTCAGTACTATAAGAACTAAAAAATAAAAACTAAAATAACAAACAATAAAAAAAAATAAACATTCTATTAAAAGAAAAAAATTATTATTATTTTTAATAATATTAATAAAATATTAATTATTAAAAAATTAAATTTATTTTTTTTGAAATTAAAATAAATAAAGCAGAAATGAACAATCATTTTTAAAGATTTCTGAAATTTAGTTTCAATGATTAACTTTTTTTTTATTAGATATATTTCACATTTTCAACTTTTTACGTACTATTTTAACACCTTTTAATGAAATCTTTAATTAATTTTATATAAACTGTTGTAAAATTGATTTCAATTATTAAAAATATTAAAAATAAAATAACAGCCACAGTAGAAGGAGAACTACTTCTTAGCTTTCAAGAAGCAAATTCAAATTCCAAAGATTCAAATAATGAGTATCCACGAGGGGGTAATTGATTCCTGTGAGCAACCCAAATACCTGCCCAACAATAGAAAAAAATAAACATAAACAAACAAACTAAATAAACAAACTGAAAAAATAAACAAACAATAGAAAAAAATAAACATTCCATTAAAGGAAAAAATATTTTTTTAAAATTAAAATAAATAAAGCAGAAATGAACAGTCATTTTTAAAGATGTCTAAAATTTAGTTACATAGCTTAAAATTTTTTTTTTTATTAAATATATTTTATATTTTCAACTTTTTTTATGTACTTTGTTTTAAAACCTAACTTTTTCAATGAAATCCTTAATTAATTTTATATAAACTATTGTAAAATTAATTTCAATTAATAAAAATATTAAAACCGAAATAACCGTCACAGCAGAATAAGCTTTACTTCTTAGCTTCCAAGAAGCAAATACATTCAAAAGGTTCAAATAATGAACATCCACAAGCAGATAGATAATTGATTTTTGTAAGCAACCCAAACACCTGATAGCAATCTTAATGCACGGTTTCTACCTTACACTTTTCGCGCTGAAACACACATAAATAATTTCTTCACTGACAGAAGCAACATTAATCAAAGGCACTCGCTGACAACTTGTTCTTCACCAAAAGGACAACAGCAACAACAAAAAAAAGCAACCATTTGCAACTCTAGAAGCAATAAGGTAAAAATGGCATCTTTTTCGTAAAGGAATTTTGTCTTTTGAACCATTTTTTTGTTTGGTTTCAAAAGAAAAACCTTTGGTTTGGTGGTCAGGGTATTGGTTCACCTACTTAGATGAGCAGAGCTATCGTAATGCTTGAGTTCGTTAGCTTCTAGTGTGTGTTTATTGACTGTTATTTGGATGTAAATTTATGCTAATAGATTGAAGTTTTTCCATTTTTTCAATTCCTACTATTAGTTTACACTCTCCTTATATATATATATCTTGTTCAAATCTTCAATCGTTAATAAAATATTTTTATTCATCCACTCAAGTTCAAATACATTTTTTTTTTTTTGAACTTGTAGTGGATGACACCTGATGTTAATACATTTTTTCAAATATCAATTCAGTAATTAAAATTAATTCATTAATTTTAGTAAATTAAAAGGTTCCTTGAAATAATGAAGCATTACAAGAGATGGATAGAATGAGAAATTATAGACCGCCATCAGCTTCATAAATTCGAAACGAAAAAAAAATAAAAAAAATAGAAAGTGAATAAATAGTAACAAACAAAAATAATAGTCCAACACCATATATAGAAAGGAAAATTGCAAGGAAATTCTCTTTCTATTTTACCACTTAATATTGTGATTCTGTCGTATGTATATACATATTTATATTAATTGTAATTATTTAATAAAAAGTAATTAAAATAAAATGTTTCTTTGTTGACCTAAGTAGGAATTGACTTGAAATTTTTTTTTTCTTATATAACTTGTTTTGTTTTGTGCTTTATAATTGGAGTTTTTCATGTCTGTCATAAGAGAATATAAAAGCAATTATACAGCAATATAAACAATTTGTAAATGAAGAAAAAATCGTTTTTCTTGAAATTTATCAAGAAGAAATTTAAAAATGCTGAGCTGGTTTTTTTTTTTTCAAGTATAGAATTAATTTATTTTAAATGCCATAAGGTAAAAATGCAAAAAGATAAAGATGCAATAAAGTAAAATTCAATAAAGTAAAATTCAATAAAGTAAAGATGCAGTAAAGTAAAATGCAATAAAGTAAAGGTGCAATAAAGTAAAAATACAACTAAGTAAAGATGCAATAAGGTAAAAAATGGCACCTTTTTTCGTAAAGGAATTTTGTCTTTTTGCACCATTTTTTGTTTGGATTCAAAAGAAAAAAAAAAAAACTTTGGTTTTGTGGTCAGGGTGTTGGTTCACCTACTTAGATGCGCAGAGCGATCGCAATGCTTGAGTTCGTTAGCTTCTAGTGTGTGAAAAGTTGCGCAGCGGATAATGAACTTTCTCCCCTTTTTTGATGGTGTCAGTGGAGATTACTCCATTGAAGCGATCGAACTTCTGGATATTAATTCAGATGAGTTTATTAACTTTTTTTGGATGATAGGAATTTGAGAATACAAACAACTTTGGGAAATTAGCTATTCGGTGGTCATTGGAGTGATAGTTTATTTACTGTTATTTGAATGCTAATTTATGCTAATAGATTGGAGTTTTTTTTTTTCGTCTATTATGAAAGAATATGAAAGCAATTATAAAGCAATGCAAACAATTTGCAAATGAAGAAAAATAAATCGTTTTTTTTTAAATTTATCAACAAGAAGATTAAAAAAAAAATTTTTTTAAATGCTGAGATGTTTTTTAAAATGTCAAAATTAATTAATTTAAAATTAAATTACCTTTTCAAATATAAAATTTAAACAAAAGTTCATTCGCAATTCTGTTATTAAATGAATTAAATGAAAATTAAATTAATGAAAATTTCTTTATTTTAGATTAATTGAGAAATGTTACGATGTTTAATTTTTAATGAATTAATTGTAACAAAACACACAAAATATCATTGTCTTTTAATTGTTGTATTTTATGGTGTACTAATTAAAGTTAATATATGATTAAAGCTTTTAAAATGTAATTTAATTGCCTTTTCTTAAAACAACTACATTAATTTGTGAAATTTAAGAAATGAATTCTTAATATTTCATTTCAATGTACACTGAAGTGACAAAAGTCATGGGATACTTCTTAATATCGTGTCGGCCCTCCTTTTGCCCGGCGAAGTGCAGCAACTCGACGTGGCATGGACTCAACAAGTCGTTGGAAGTCTTCTGCAGGAATATTGAGCCATGCTGTCTCGATAGACGTCCATAATTGTGAAAGCGTTGATGGTGCAGGATTTTGGGCACGAACAGACCTCTCGATGATGTCCCATAAATGCTCGATGGGATTCATGTCGGGCGATCTAGGTGGCCAGATCATTCGTTGGAATTGTCCAGAATGTTCTTCAAACCAATCGCGAACAGTTGTGGCCCGGTGACATGGCGCATTGTCATCCATAAAAATCCCACCGTTGTTTGGGTACATGAAGTTCATGAATGGCTGCAAGTGATCTCCAAGTAGCTGAACATAAGCATTTCTAGTCAATGTTCGGTCCAGTCGCACCAGAGGACCAAGTCCATGCCATGAAAAAACAGCCCACACCATTACGGAGCCCCACCAGCTTGAACAGTGCCTTGCTGACAGTTTGGGTCCATGGCTTCCTGGGGTCTGCGCCACAATCGAACCCTACCATCAGCTTTTACCAACTGAAATCGTGACTCATCGGACCAGGCCACGGTTTTCCATTCATCTAGGGACCAACCGATATGCTCACGTGCCCACGAGAGTCGCTGCAAGCGATGTCGTTCTGTCAGTAAAGGCACTCGAGTCGGTCTTCTGCTGGAATAGCCCAAGAAAGCCAAATTTCTCCGCACAGTTCTAACAGACAAGTCCCTTGTACGTCCCACATTGATTTCTGCGGTTATTTGACGCAGTGTTGCTTGTATGTTAGAATTTACGACTCTTGCAGACGTCGCAGGTCTCGGTCGTTAAGTGCAGGCGGTCGACCACTGCGCTTTCCATGGTGGGATGTTATGCCTGAAATTTCATACTCTCGGCACACTCTTGACACAGTGGATCTGGGAATGTTGAATTCCCTAACGATTTCCGAAATGGCATGACCCATGCGTCTAGCTCCAACTAACATTCCGCGTTCAAAGTCTGTTAATTCCCGTCGTGCGGTCATCATCACGTCAAAACCTCTTCACATGAATAACTTGAACAGAAATGAAAGGTCTGCGAAAGCACTGCGCATTTATACCTGTTCTACGCGATGCTACTGCCATCTGAAAATTTGCATATTGCTATCCCATGACTTTTGTCACTTCAGTGTATATCACAGATGATGGATTTAAGATCAATTTTAATGAGAAGAGAAAAATCATCCCAATAGTTCAGAATTTTTTTCGTTGTACAATTTTATATTGTTTTTATTATTTAACTAATAATAATTTTTTAATTAATTAAATTATTATTTTCATAATTTAATACAATTTACAATGGAGGAAAATTATTGCAAATCAAAAATTATCTTACACATCGATATTATTGAATTCAATTTTATCAATTCAATCTTTTAAAAAAAGAAAGGAAATTAAGTGCAACATTAGTTCAAGACTATACGCAATTTCAATAATAAACTTAGAGTTATTTAAAATCTACTAATTAATTTTTCAAAAGCAAGTAATAGCATTATTAAGAATGCACTATTAATTTTTGTTTCTTAAGAATATTAATTCTTAAGTATTAAAAGGCTCCATAAGGTAACTCTTGAGGGAGTAGCTCCTGGGGTTATATCATTGGGGTTTTGATCTACAGGAACACAATTCAAATCTCAGTCATGCAATTGAACCGAAAATTCTTGCGTTTATCCAAAGAAGGAATACGATAAACCCAACATTGGTTTTTAAGAGAAAAAAATAATTTTAATTGGAGGAATTTTTACAAAAAAAAAGTTCAACATTGGTTTTTAGGACACGAAAGAAAGTTGTGAACTTAAGAGATAGAACATGGAGAGGAGTGCTTTCCATATTGTGTTAAGGGCCTCGGGATGTTGGCTCAACTGAGTAACGATTCCATTATAAACTAATTCACGGATTACTAATTTCTAAACTAATTTCATGTCTTTTCAATTATTCTTGAAAATAAAACATTTAAATAACTTTATTTTAAATACGTTAATTTTTAAAGAATTAATTTTTACCCTGGAAAAAATCACCTCTAATTCAATGTATACCATATTCAATTATATGCCATTTGTTAACGAGACAAGAAACAACATATGTTTTTTTTGTGTGTGTAAGTAAACTCATTACAAGTTTCTAATAAAAACCTTTCATTGTTTATTATTAACCATCCATTTTCTTGTTATTGCATTGCATTGTTACACCAATAACACTTCCCCCAAATCACTACACACCCAACACCACCTCCAATTAAAACCCCACCAAAGTGTGCAATGCCATTGCGAGACTCCCACTTGCATTGTTCCTGAATCAATAATTCAATATATACCATATACCATTCATACTAATAATTCAATATATACCTTATATCATTCATACCAATAATTCAATACATACCATATGCCATTCATACCAATAATTCAATATATGCCATATACCATTCATACTAATAATTCATTATATACCATATACCATTCATACCAATAACTCAAAATATGTACCATATATCATTCATACCAATAATTCAATATATGTACGATATACCATTCCTACCAATAATTCAATATATATCATAGTTTCTAATTATATATACCACATACCCTTTGTTATGTTATATATTAAATTATATGCCATTTGGTAACGAGACAGGAATCAGCATATGTTTTTTTTGTGTGTATAAGTAAATTCATTACAAATTTCTAATAAACACTTTTCACTGTTTTAAGCAAATGAAACTATTAATCACCTATTTTTCCCCATGCCATGTTGCATCAACACAACTTCCCCACAAATCCCTACACACCATCTCCAATTAAAACCCCCACCAGAGTGTACAATGCCATTGCGAGACTCTCCCTTGCATAGTTCCTGAACCAATAATTCAATATATACCATATACATATACCATTCATACCAATAATTCAATACATACCATAGTTTCTAATTCAATATATACCATAATTTCTTATTCAATATATACCATATACCCTTTGTTAAGGTATATACTGAATTATATGCCGTTTGTTAACGAGACACGAATTAAAATATGTATTTTTTTGTGTGTCTAAGTAAATTCATTACAAATTTCTAATAAAAACCTTTCATTGTTTATTATTAACCACCCATTTTCTTACCATGCAATGTTATTTCCCCCTCAATACACTACACACCCTACACCATCTCCAATTAAAACCCCACCAAAAAGTGTGCAATTTCATTGCGAGACTCTCACTTGCATTGTTCCCGAACCGTTCTCTCTCCACCAACAATCCGTCCCTTTTCTCTCTCCATCCGACCGGACCGTGAAACGTACCTCTGACCCCTAAGTGGTCACTCTGACCCACATATCCATTTCAAGTTCAGAACAGAAATGTAAATCCAGCTAATGGCGAGTCGCCTCCCATAAGGTCAGCCACTGGAGCCGAGAGACAGCCTCATTGGTTGGCGTGTGAACCATCCTCTACCGATCACCATTCTCTTGTGTTCCTTTTTTTCCCCTTACTCTCAATCTTGCTCCATTTGTATCGAGCAGTGTGTTGGTGAGCGACGGGTGAGCCGAAGTGATCTCGATTGATAATTCGATTCAGATATCGATACGATTCATTTCATAAAAACTTGCTTTTTTTTAATCCCTTAATTTGATTATTAATTCGGGAGCCGTGGATAATTAAGGAAGTCAGGGAAGTAATACTATATCGGTGATGATGTATAGCAGTGGTGTGGTGGCGAACAGTACAGTGAACAATAACAATGCTCCCCAGGGATATTATTACTATACACAAGCATATGATGGAAACAACAATGTGCATCCTTCGATGACCACTCATCAGAATTCTGGTCCCCATCATCAGAATCAGCAGACTGACGGAGGAGGGGCTAACAGGTAGGGCATCATTTTATTAATAGTATAAAATGAAATATTTAAATATAAATATGAACACATTACGTTTCTTTGTAATTATTATCGACAAATTAATATCGTAGTTAAAAGATAACATGATAGTGGATGAATACTTCATTCTAATTAATTCAAATTAATGTATAATGATAATTAATTGTAATGAATGTATAATTATTATCGTTAATAATATTTAACATTTTTTGGTTTAGTTAAAATGTAGCAGATTTTTGTCTTTAATCTAATTAATCACATTCAATTAATTAATAAAAATTACTCTTATTATTGTTTAACTTCTATTATTTTTACATAAATATTACTAAATCATCAAGGACTTCGTAAATATTTCAAACTTTCAATCATTAATTTGAGTATTGTGTTTTCAAGTACAAAATTGCAAGTAGAATACATACCAAATTTAAAATTAACTTTAAATTGTATGATTGATTGCAATTAGTGTTCAAATATTTTTTTTAATGAATTTCATTATTTTAATAAAATTTTATTCATATTGTTTTTATTATGTTCAAAGAATAATAAAAAAAAAAGAAAGAAATGGTTATACGTTTCTTATAAAAAGAAATTTGAATTCATCTGTTTGAATACAAAAAAAAAAAAAAATATGCAATTGTTCAAATTAAAATTTTAATTAATTATTAAGTAACAATAATTAATTAGTTATTTTATTAATTCTCTATTTTTAAAAAATAATCTTCATTTAAAAAACACTAAATGAAAATATTTTTGGAAATATTGTATTACAAAATGCATTTTATGAAACTGTAAAATTAATTAAGTGATAAATAATACCTTTAATATAAGATATAATTAATTATGTTTACTGTAATTATTTTTATATTTTCTTCTAACTAAAAATTTTATGAATTTATTTGGTAATTCTGTTCTTAAAATTAGTAAAATTTTGCAAATAAAGTACAAAGATCTTTATTAGAAATATTTTTATTTCAAAAAAAATTTCAAGGTAAAAAAAATTAGATTTAAAGAGTATTGTTTGTTGCCAAAAATTATTTATGTTTTATAAAATTGTGCAGAGAACTAAAAAAAAAAAAAAATATGTCAAAATCATTCATATTATCAAAATGTTGTGATTTATTAAAAGAGAAAATTTAATCAAGTAAAGTCACATTTTGTATAAATTATATGATATGAACCCTAAAGAACATATTACGTTAAAAATATACACATGAATTAGCCTCCTATCTCTATAAGTACACGTTTTTATCAATATAGCCCTCAAGTAAAGTCTTAAATAACAATTACAGAAATACAAAAAAATATTTGAATTATTTCTTAATATTTTACGAGAGAAATCAATATTAGTGAATTATATGAGATTCTTGTTTAATTAATCGGAATTTAAAACAGGAAAGGCAGGAACCAACATCATTACATAAAATAAAAAATGTGTATACCGTATTTTAAACAAATTATAATGCTTCATTTAATTAAAATGTATTTACACATTCTTTTTCATATACAAAGTTTTCAAATTCTTGATTTTCTAATGAATATTAATTAAACCTTAATGATTTTTCAAACAAATTAATTCTATAATGTTTTGGAAAATGTTCATTCTTTATCTTGGCATGGCATTTGCTCAAAAAAAAAAAAATATATGTTTCTTATTTTGTAGGATGTAATTATTATAGTTTTTAACTTAGATTATAGCATAGTAATAGTTTATCATGTCGAACGATTTAAAAGATATAGAACGA